>CM061141.1:297852686-297968255 GCA_030789695.1 Scilla litardierei
CTAGGAGGTTAGGTTGTGATTGATTTACTACGGATAGCTAGGGATTTCCATCGATTTGGGATTTGCAAGAGATTGGATTCTAATCGATGGGAAGGCCTAGATATTCGATTTAGATTTACAATTGGATTTCCCTAGATTTGGTTTGCAAGAGATTGGACCAAAGCTAGGATTTTTAATTGTAAATCTATACCAATATTCGTTTGCAAGAGATTGGACGAATATGAACTATCACAACCTAGATCGTGACTCGAGTTTGCACGAGAGTGGGCTCGAGAAGCGATTGGACAATGATGTCGATCCTAATGCTAGCGGCTTAGGCTAGGGTTTGCAAGAGATTGGGCCCTATCCTAGGTTCGCTATAGACCGGCAATAGCGCGAGAGCGTGAGCTTGGTTCTCTATTCAGTTACGACTAGTTCACCTCAACGCAAGTCTAATAATATTGAGATTCACTATTCACAATGACGAATGACGGTCCGTAGTGGGGATTCCCCTAGCCCTAGACACTTTTAGTGTCTTGTATTTGAATTGATATTTGACCGATTTCTCTATCTCCGACACCGACATCCATCACCATTGCCATTACATTATACCATAACCATCTCCACCAATAAAACATTCGTAGTCAAGCCAACCTAGGATAGATTGGAGCCAACACCACCTCCTCATGTTCGATAACCCGCTCGCCACTTTGCCGTGCGCTTGCGGTAAAACTACCGTCGTTCTCTGGGACGTGTATCCGGGGCCGACCAAGTTTTTGGTTGTGCTCTTGGGTTGCATTTTGGGGCGACCAAGTTTTTGGCACCGTTGCCGGGGAGATGTTTTCCGTTGGGTGCCAATTTATCACAATTAGGTTGATTAGACTATGAAAAAAAACTAACAAAAGGAAATTTTCACCCCCGCCACCATTATTATCATTTCTATATTCTTTTGTGCCACTGATATCTTTTCTCCAGGTATTTATCTTTGTTGATCAGGTGCTATGGATTATACTACGTGGACCACAGATTTTGACCAGAGTGCTCAGATGGGAGATTACTATTTTGATCAGAGTGCACAGATGGGAGAATACTATTATGATCAGAGTGCTCAGACGGGAGGATACTATTTTGATCAGAGTGCTCAGATGAGAGAATACTTTTTTGAGGAGATGCACTGGCCCGAGCTTGATGAGAGACAAAGGATCTTTTTTGATGAGATGCATGCACACCAGGTTGAAATGCAAGACGGGCTTGAAAAGAGTAACCTTCTATTGGAACGGGTGAAGAGGCAACTTGAAATGAATGCGCTAATGTTTAAGGTTGCGACGATTCCCAAAGATATCAGTTCTGTTCCTTCATCTTATGGGCAAGAAGCATCTCCAATCATATTACCAGAGCCAGAATGTGCCGTCGTCGATCCCACATCCTACGATACATCTATTGCATATGAAGAGTGTAAGGACGAAGAGTCAGTGAAGGAAGCAGAAACTGAGTCATATGCGCAGCCAGAGGAGGACGCATTTCAGAGATTATTGGATGGCCTCTTGGAGTCAGTGAGGTTCACCGGTTCAGAGAGCATTACAGCAGGTGATGCATTTGAGCTACGATTTGCAGATTTTGTTATGAACCGTGTTTCAGCTGCAGGAACAATTGAGGAGGACATCCATGTCAGTCTTGAGGGGGATAGACTATATTTTCGGATTGGTTGCGGGCATTCCCCTCTACATGATACATCCCCACAAGCTAACACACTTGAGCAGCCAACATCACCATTCCAGAGAGAGCCCACATTGATAGTCAATGAGAAGGTAAAGGAGCACACTGTCGAGCCAGAGCATATTGACGAGGAGGCCTCACATGCAGAGCCCGAGCATGCTTTTGAGGAGGCCTTACATACGGAGCCAGAGCTTATCATCGAGGAGGTCATACATCGGGACGAGGACATAGCCATTCATGAGGATCCCGAGCACTACCCTCCTCCATTGGAGCTCCCGCATCCACCTCATCCTCCCACTGACATCGAGGACTATCCCACGGAGCTTACTGCTCCCACTCAGGGAGATATTTTTACCCACTCCATTTCTGAATCATGCATTCCATTTGATATTTATTTTGATTCAGATATTTTTGACACGTCATACCTTTTGCAGCACACATACGATTATGGACCGGATGTATGCTTGGACGTGTCACAGTTCGACGAGCCTATCGAGGAGGTCCACACCTATGATCTAGATTTACCTGAGCAGCTGAGAGAGGATACCATGGAGACAGCTATCACGACACGTGAGAATATTGGATTATTTCCAGGGAAGTATCGTCCACCATCATTTATTCCATGTATTTATATAGACGATCCTCTTTGGGATTTTTTTATTACGAGGGTGAATATTTTGTAGCGAACTGATGCATCCTATTCTCTGCAGGGTACAGGTGGAGTCCTTGTGGGAATGCTAGAGGATGCATTGCTGGAGGTCGTTGGAGTCCGTGGACACATGCGCCTGGCAGAGCCACGGAAAGAGCAGTTGGAGCAATTGCATGCACCAGCAAAGATACTGGATCCGCCTTTTGCTATAGGTGATATCAATCCAGTAGTGTAGAAATTTTTATGCTTTGAATAAACACGAATTCTCTCGACAGCGAGAGGACTGTATAGATTTGCTTGAATAAATATCACCTCATATGATGGCAACAAAAATCTTTTACACCCCAAACCCATTATATATATTAATTCCCCTCTCCATATTTTGATACGCCACATCCTTTTGCTCACCACCATCGAGCATTTCTTTCAAGTGAATACTCACTTTCTTATTCATTTGACTTGATCACGCTTTGCAAAGCCATGACATTTTTGATTGAGTCACTTGAATAGGATTGTTTGGTATAAGCTTGGGGGAAAGCGCTCTCATGCATCATTGTATGTGCATGTAGTTGCATTAGGATTTCATGTCATTCATTTCATCATTTTTCATTCACCCCCTTATTATTATCGTTGTTCCTCATATTCTTTCATTATGATCACATTGAGGACAATGTGAAGTTTAAGCTTGGGGGAGTGCATGTCCATGCCATTTAGATGCATTAGTTGCATTTTTACTTTATTTTAGGGTTTTTTAAATTTTTCAAAATTCTTGCATCATCTTTTTGATTTTTTCCATCTTATTTTCCTTTTATGTGTGTTCATGCATCATGTTGTGTGCTTGTTTTTCTTTTCTTTCCACTCTTTTATTTTTTCTTATTTCTTTATTTTCCTTTCTCTTCTTTTGCTAGATGTGTTCCTTATGATGATATCTCTTATTGCTTAAGCAACCATCACGATGCTTATTGTTCCTTGCCATGCTACTTTGAGTATTCCATAGTCTTGCTATCCATGTGCTTGCAAATCCATTTCTTTTAATGATTCATCTACATGAATGCATGATATTAATTGAAGCTGAATGTATGGATTAGTGTTTAGTATGCTTTTGTTGGAAATGCACCAAGATTCACGCATCATTAGTATATCTGAAGCATCAGCTTTATTGTCTTATTCACCTTCTGTTGCATGCCTGATATGATTGTAAACTTACTGCTTGACTTCACTATTTATTGAAATGATTGAGAATATCCATGCTTACATATGAGTTTTAGTTGAAGTATTATTTTATTGAACCGTTCGTGCACATCTTAGAGTGAACCGAGTGTTACATTATTTCTTTCTCCACATATATCTTTTTATTCTCTACATGTCACTTGAGTTCACCTCCTAAAGCTACTTATATCGCATCTATTTCCCAAAAATCCCCACAAAAGAAAAAGTTAGCTCCAAAAAGTCCAAAAAGCCAAAAAGGAGCCAAAATCCAAAAATACAAATCAAATTGCTCCTACAAAAATCCAAGAAGAAAAATGAAAAACAAAGTCCAAAAGAAAAAAAAATATTTCTCTATCTCATTATTGGAGCCACAAAATAATTGGGAAAACCAAGGCAAAAATCCCATTTTCCACTATCATATTCCTTTAGATGCGATGCCTCAAGCTAAGCTTGGGGGGGGTTGAATTCATTTGACCATATGCGTGAGTACGACATTAGAGTGGAGAGGTACACGAATGGGGAAGTTTGATAATGCTGAAACTTAGCACAATACCTTAGTTATGGAGATTTCTTATGAATCGATATAAATATGTGAATGCCATGATTTATTCCACTCTCCATTGCATGTTTGGTGTGATTCTTATATGCTTCTATTATAACTCTTGATTGAAAAGTGCATCGCCAACATTTGTATATTAAATTCTTTGAAATGCATGATGTGGATATGAATTGATTGTATGAATTTAGAGAGTCCCTTTTGTTGTTCTTAAAAGCTTGCAAGTACCATGTTTAAGTAAGACATGAAATCCTTATAGCATGTGACTCGTATTTTCCAAGTTATCGTGATGTATAGCTTATGGCTTGAGATCTGAGAGAATAATCTAGCAACCACTTTCACCTCATGTTCTTTCTTTTTCTTTCATTTCATTTCCTTTGTCTTCATGTCCCGAGTTTGTCTCTTTACTTATCTTCCTCGAGGACGAGTAAGAGGCAAGCTTGGGGGATTTTGATCGGTCCATATTTTACACCTTTTTTCTGCATGTTTTCACGCCATTTCGATTGCTCATATTGCGTTTTTCAAGATTATTCGACAATATTGCGATGCTTTTCACTATTTCTTGTTTTTGTCGTATTTCAGGAAATATGGAGCGATCGGGAGCAAAAATGAGCTTTAGGGATTTGCACCCACTCCGGAGCGTCACCCAAGGCTCTTTTGAGGGCTATTAGGCGATGGGAGACGGGTGGAAGAAGAAGAAACTCCGTAGGAGCGACGAGAAGGAGAAACGGAGAAGATTGGGCATCTACAGCATGCCACTCGGCCGAGTGGGGCAGCCACTCGGCCGAGCAAGAAGACCACTCGGCCGACCGGACCGGACACGCATCAACTGAAGAATATGGGCGTGCACTCGGCCGAGCGACGATAGCCCACTCGGCCGATCATGGAAACACACTCGCCCGAGTGGCATGAGAACAGGTGCTTCGAAAACGGCCGACTTACTGTTATTTTACAGGCTTTTCAGAGTTTCCACTCAGCCGAGCAAGAATTGCCCCTCGGCCGAGTGAGTAAATATACTCGGCCGAGTCACCTCCGAAGACAGACCCCCCAAGACCCCCGACTTACTGGAATTTTACAGGGTCTGTCACTCGGCCGAGTAGAGAAGCCCACTCGACCGAGTAGAGAAGTCAACTCGGCCGAGTGATGCCGAGGACATGCAGCGCCCAGATTTTCAGACAGCCACCCACTCTTTTGAAATCTGCTATCATTCCAGCAAGCAAAGTATTTTTCTCATATTCTTTATGGATAGTAGACTTCATGACGGTTCCAACGCCGCCAAGAATGCGCAAATCGGAGGTCGGATGAAATCTGGAGAATTTCTGCAAGTTGATGCTGCAGTGCTGGAATTTCCACTCGGCCGAGTCACATTTTCCACTCAGCCGAGTCGGCGACGGGCCCAGATTTTAAGTTGCGGTTTGGGCTGTTTTTGGGCACGAATTTGAGGGGTTTTCTAGGGTTCCTTGCTAGGGTTTTGGGAGAGTATTTAAGGGGTTTGTAGCCACCATTAGAAGAGGATCCCCATTATGCTTTCTTAGTTCCCATATGTTTTTCTTAGGATTATTTGAGAGGTTAGGCCATGCCCTAGGCCCCCTCTTGGATCTAAAAGCTTGTATTTTGGATTGAAGATCTTCACCAAGCTAAGTATTTTCTTCTTTTTATTTGAATCTTTGTTTTTCTATCTTTTTGTATGCAAGCAATGATTTCTATTGATTCTCATATCCTTATTGCTATGCTAGAGTAGATTTGTTGTTCTAGGGTTTGGGGATGAACCCTATGGATCTAATTTCATATTTGTGATGAATGAATTTCTAAATTGCTAGAATTGCTAGGAGGTTAGGTTGTGATTGATTTACTACGGATAGCTAGGGATTTCCATCGATTTGGGATTTGCAAGAGATTGGATTCTAATCGATGGGAAGGCCTAGATATTCGATTTAGATTTACAATTGGATTTCCCTAGATTTGGTTTGCAAGAGATTGGACCAAAGTTAGGATTTTTAATTGTAAATCTATACCAATATTCGTTTGCAAGAGATTGGACGAATACGAACTATCACAACCTAGATCGTGACTCGAGTTTGCACGAGAGTGGGATCGAGAAGCGATTGGACAATGATGTCGATCCTAATGCTAGCGGCTTAGGCTAGGGTTTGCAAGAGATTGGGCCCTATCCTAGGTTCGCTATAGACCGGCAATAGCGCGAGAGCGTGAGCTTGGTTCTCTATTCAGTTACGACTAGTTCACCTCAACGCAAGTCTAATAATATTGAGATTCACTATTCACAATGACGAATGACGGTCCGTAGTGGGAATTCCCTAGCCCTAGACACTTTTTGTCACGACCCGCTTCCCTAAAATGGAGGCGAGACGTGAAAAGGTCCGCACGAGAGTGGAGCTGTGAAGCCCCAAACCCGATAAGCGTCCACAATACAAAAACAGGTCTCTGTAACCACAACAGAATAGCAATAATAACACCAGGAGAGACTGAAATAAAATTCACATCTCACAAATATTGTTCAACATCACAAATAAGTTCAACATCCAGAAAAGCCACCAGGCTAAAAGAAAAGAGTCCAAGGCCCAGAACAAGGCCAACAAAAGCAACGACAACAACAAAGTATAGGTGCTACGCACCGATAACAAAACAACTGTCTAATAAAAGTAAAACAAAACGAAGACACTAGGACCGGTCCCCAGTGTCCACGTACTCCCCGTCAAACACAAGCTCGGGCTCGGCGTCAACAAACACCTCGTCCTCAACGAGGTACTCGGGCTCAGGATCTAACATGTGTCACCCAAAAGAGTAAAGGGGCACATGTCAGCAAGTCTAAAAGACTTGGGCAAGGAAACTGAAAGTGAGGCATCTAGCAACCTAGCAGTTATAGTATTAAGTAATGACATGGCAGTCAAGCATGATGCAACAGTTTAAAAAGAGAGGCAAGCATGCACAATGTAGCAAAAGCTACCAAATCACTAATCACTTATCATTTAACACTTATCACTTATCACTTATCACTTATCACTTAGTGCATAGAGAGTCCACCTGCTGGCCAGCTCGTGGCTCAGGCCGCTTATCTCTACCACTATTAATCACTTGTCACTGGTAAACACTTAGTGCATAGAGAGTCCACCTGCTGGCCAGCTCGTGGCTCAGGCCGCTTATCTCTATCACTATTAATCACTTGTGCACTAGAGAGTCCACCTGCTGGCCGGAGTGGCGGATCAGGCCAACTCGGGGCTCAGGCCGCTTATCTCTTACCCCACCCATATGTGTCGAGCGTTGGGGTTTCCAACTTACTAAGCTCGCTTCTGGAACACGAGCCAGGAATATAATATTGTAGCGTGCGCTACGCAATCACGATGAATAATCACTATGCAAAGACATGAACAGATATTTGCGTACCGTTAATTTAAATTAAACGTGACAGGCAAAATGCAATGACATGGCAATCAAATTGCGTACCGTTAATGGAAGGTAAACATGACATGGTAATTGTGCAACATGCTAAATGTCGGAACTAGCTTCGTTGTCAAGCTAGTTCCCCAATTTGCGCCTAGGCGAGTATCATTTCGTCGCCTAGCCTCTTTTACGCCTACAACAAGCAAATGGCCTAAAACATGGCCTAAACCCTAAGTGGCAAGTTTCACTTGCCTAGCACCGGGGATGGCGACTACTTCGTCACACGGATGCTATCTACGGGGAAATCGCTGTTTTGGGGGACAATCAACAAACAACATGAAATTAATTAGGGTTTCACCAAAATTATCAATAAGTTATGAAAACAACGGTAGAACGATTTCTTACCGAGAGGAGATGGAAGAAACACTCCGGGGAACCCTAGGTTCAGATCTGGAAGCGAATGGAGAAGTTTGGGGAAACTAGGGTTTTGGGGGATTTGGGGATTTTGATGGGTTTTGATGGAGATTTGGGGAAGATGAGGGGTAGATGGAGTGAATGGATGGATTGGATGATGATTCTAGGGCTTGGAATGGAGAAATGGAGCTTGGAGGAAGATGGGGGCTGAAGGGGGAAGTTTTTAGGGTTTTGGGTCGTGTTGGAGAAGAAGAAGTCGAATGGGTTGGGTTTAAATAGGCTAGGCTGGCGGCTGCCCAGAAATTAGGGTTTTAACACTGGTTAGTCGGTCAAAGAGCAACCACTGACCGACTAGTTTGGCAACTAGTCGGTCGGTCGACTAACGCAGACCGACTAAGTGCAAACAGTAACTCCTGAACGAAAATAGGATTCTAGAGTTAGTCGGTCCATGAACAAGTACTGACCGACTAGTTTAGCATCTAGTCGGTCGATGAACGTTCTTAGACCGACTAAGAGTAAACAGTAGCTGATACAAAAATAATTTGATGAGTTAGTCGGTTCAAGAAGCATTGCTAACCGACTAGTTTGCAACCTAGTCGGTCAACCAACGTTCTTAGACCGACTAACGATAAACAGTAACTCCTGAGAAATTTAGAAAGCTAACTAGTCGGTCCAAGAAGGATTGCCGACCGACTGGATCGTCATCTAGTCGGTCGGTGGCCCTTCTTACACCGGCTAATGAGCACAGAAAAGTACCGATACGGAGCGCGGGGCCCCGGGATCGATTCCTAAGACTCCGAGGCTTGATCTAACAGTTAGATACGACCGTTATGAAGTCTGTCACGCGTGACATACTTCGAAATCGACAATCCTAAGGAAGAAGCGAGAAAATACGACGAATCGATCGAAAATGAAATCTACGGAGACGAAAACCACACAAGAGGAGAAAATCCACCAAAACATATATTATAATACATAAAATCCAGATACATGAAAAGCAGTCGTTACATCCTCCCCAACTTAAGAAAAATTCCGTCCTCGGAATTTCCAAAACTCACGAGTCCGGAAACAAAAGTGGGTAGCGCTCCCGCATCTCATCTTCTCTCTCCCAAGTGGACTCTCCCGGCGAACCGTGCCGCCACATCACTCTAACAAGATCGACGACCTTGTTTCGAAGTGACTTCTGACGCCTGTCCAGAATCTGCACCGGATACTGGTCATACGTCAAATCTGAGCGAACGGCGATCTCCGAGAAATCCACGGCATGAGATGGATCGCTAATGTATCGACGAAGCTGCGACACATGGAAAACATTGTGAACTCCTTCCAAAGATGGCGGCAAGGCCAAGCGATAAGCTACCTCGCCAACCCTCTCCAAAATGTCAAATGGTCCAATGTATCGCGGGCTCAACTTCCCACGCTTCCCGAAGCGAATCACACCACGATTCGGGGAAATCTTCAAGAACACATGGTCGCCTGGCTGAAACTCCAAAGGACGACGTTTAGCATCCGCCCAATGCTTAAAACGGTCCTGAGCAATTCTCAACCTCTCCCGAATATTCCTGACGATATCCACGGCCTCCACGATCATCTCAGGTCCCAACAACTCCCGATCACCAACGTCATCCCAACTCAATGGCGATCGACATTTCCTCCCATAAAGAGCGGCGAAAGGCGCCATGCCAATACTCGCCTGGAAGCTGTTGTTGTAGGAAAACTCCACCAAATGTAGATGGTCCTCCCACGAACCCTTGAAATCCAACATGCACGCCCTCAGCATGTCTTCCAAAATCTGAATCGTCCTCTCAGACTGGCCATCCGTCTGCGGATGGTACGCCGTGCTGAAACTCAGACGCGTACCCAAGCTCTTCTGCAAACTCTGCCAGAACTGAGATGTGAACCTCGTGTCTCTGTCAGACACGATACTCACGGGGACTCCGTGAAGTCGCACAACCTCCTGCATGATTCACGTTACATCACTATCCAAACTAGGTAAAGGAAATAAAAACGGAGAGTAAAAGAATTTTACCTCCATATATCTCCTTGCTAGCGCCTCAGTGGACTGTCCCACTCGGAACGGAATGAAGTGCGCGGACTTGGTCAATCGATCTACGATCACCCAAATCGCGTCATTCTGCTTCGGGCTCCGAGGTAGTCAAGTCACGAAATCCATAGTGATGTGCTGCCACTTCCACTCCGGAATCGGAAGCGGTTGTAGCAACCCGGCCGAACGCTGATGCTCCGCCTTCACTTGCTGGCAAACCAAGCACTTGGCTACACTCCGAGCCACGCTCCTCTTCATACCATGCCACCAATAATTCAGACGAAGATCCTGGTACATCTTGGTGCCACCAGGATGCACAGAATACGGCGAACTGTGTGCCTCCACCATCAGCTCCTCTCTGATATCCCCAGCAGGCACACACAACCTGGCTCCAAACCTTAGCGAGCCATCCTCATGAATCAAAAAGTCAGTCCGCAGACCGGCTTCCACCATCTCCCGAATTCTGACCAACTTCGGATCCTCGGCCTGGCCAGCCCTAATCCGATCCACGATCGTCGACTGTACCTGCATGTACATCAACGACGAAGCCTATCCAGGAAGAACAATCTCCACACCAGACTCGCAAAAATCCTGCTGCAATCTCCACTGCGAGGTCAAAATCATCACCGCTGGCAGCCTGCTCAAAGCATCCGGAACCACATTCACCTTGCCAGGGTGATACTGCAAATCAATATCATAATCCGCCATAAGCTCCAACCATCGACGCTGTCGCATGTTGAGCTCCTTCTGAGTGAAAATATACTTCAAGCTTTAGTGATCGGTGAAAATCTTCACTTTCTCACTCAGCAAGAAGTGCCTCCAAATCTTAAGAGCAAACACAACGGCAGCCAACTCCAAATCATGCGTCGGGTAATTCTTCTCATGAACCTTAAGCTGACGAGACGCATACGCCACAACGTGCCCATGCTGATGCAACACACAACCGAGACCCTTGCCAGAAGCATCGCAAAAGATCTCAAATCCACTGCTGCGGTCAGGCACGACAAGAATAGGGGCACTCGTCAACCTCTCCTTCAGAACACCAAAAGCACTCTCACAATCACCCGACCAAACAAAAGCAACATCCTTCCGCGTCAACCTGGTCATCGGCTCAGCAATACGAGAAAAGTCCTTAATGAATCGTCGATAATAACCAGCAAGTCCAAGAAAACTCCGAATCTCAGACGCAGACGACGGAACAGGCCACTCCCTGATGGCCCGAATCTTCTCGGGATCCACAGAAATACCATCTCCGGTCACCACATGCCCGAGAAAAGCAACCCTATCCAGCCAAAACTCGCACTTCGAAAACTTAGCATACAAACGATGCTTCCGCAAAATCTCCAACACCGTCCTTAAGTGCGAGGCATGCTCTTCCTCCGACTTCGAATAGATCAGAATGTCGTCAATAAAGATAACGACAAACTTATCCAAAAAGTCGTAGAAAATCAGGTTCATCAGATTCATGAAAACTGCGGGCGCGTTAGTTACGCCGAAAGGCATAACCACGAACTCATAGTGTCCATACTTCGTCCTGAACGCTGTCTTCGGAACATCTCCCTTCTTCACCTTCAACTGATGGTAACCACTCCTCAAATCCAATTTAGAAAACACCCTCGAACCTCCAAGCTGATCGAAAATATCATCGATGCGAGGCAACGGGTATTTATTCTTAATGGTCACCGCATTCAACTCCCGATAGTCCACGCACATGCGACGCGAACCATCCTTCTTCTTAACCAACAACACCGGTGCTCCCCACGGAGACACGCTAGGATTAATATAACCCTTCTGCAACAGCTCATCCAACTGCTTCCGCAACTCTTCCAACTCTGCAGGTGCCATACGATACGGCGCCTTCGAAATCGGCTGCGCACCTGGAACAAGATCGATAGAAAATTCCAAAGCTCGATCAGGCGGCAAACCAGACATCTCCTCGGGGAAGACGTCACCAAAATCTCGCACCACAGCTGGCCACTCCAGCTCCATCTGCATAGCCACAGCCTCCACCGGCCTGGCCCGAAATCTGACAGGACCAAGCGAACTGCTACCACGACTGAACTCAAACACTGGATGTCCGGGAATCTCGAACACCACCTTCTTCCTCCTGCAGTCGATCGTAGCATAGAAGCTCGCAAGCCAGTCCATCCCAAGAACTGCATCATAGTTGATGATGTCGTGGACAATGAAATCAGCAAAAAGCTCATGTCCACAGACCACCAACGAGCAAGAATTGCAACCACGATGCACCGAGACCATACCATTCCCTGTAACGATATTCCAACTCTTGGGGAGAGGGGACGTCGACAAGGAATGCCTCTCCACGAAGCTCCGAGAAATAATACACATCGATGCACCAGAGTCAAAGAGGACTCGTGCAGGAAATGTGCACACCAAAATCACACCTAATCAAGCAATTAACAATCAAACCCTAGTCTAGCAAACAAGCAAGTTCAAGCAAACAACATAATCTAGCAATCAAGACCAGATAGGAAAGTAATAGCTAGAATGAGGATTACCTGCGATAACCTCATCCACAGCCTCGCTCTCCGCAGTGGTCATCAGAAAAGCCTGCCTCCTCGGCGGAGCAGCCTGCTGAAAAGCCTGCCTCTGCGGAACAAGAGCTGCTCCACGTCCAGCAGGAACAGACGCTCGCTGCTGCAATGGCTGGACAGCAATAGGTGCCTTCCAAGGCTGCTTCAACCTCGGGCACTCCCTGAGAGCATGGGCGGGATCTCCGCAGGCGATACATTGCCCCAAGAACCTCCTACACGATTCCTTGACATGGCCCTCCTTGCCACAAAAATGGCAAGTCCTCCGAGCAGGCCCTACTGGCCTCTTAAACTGAACAGGCTGGTTCGGCCTGAATCCAGGCCTAACCACAGCTCTCGCCTGTTCCACAGGCCTCTTCCCAGCACCAACAACAGGCCCCTTCCTCTGGTTCACGAGCAGCTCCTGCCTCTTGGCAGCGACCAGAACCTTCTGATAAGATTCCCGGTCAGAAGAGGTCACAAAACTCTGGAGCTCCGAAGCAAGCCCCTGCAGGAACCTCTGAGCCCTCTCCTCGGTGCCCTGCACCATCTTTGGTGCAAACCGACTCAGCCTCATGAACTCCTGGTGGTACATGTCCACCGACGAGTTCCCCTGCTTCAGATCGATAAAACGCTGCAGCATCTCCTCCTTGGCAGCCTTCGGGAAGAACTCACCCTCAAATCTGGCTTTGAAGGTAGCCCAAGCTATCGGCTCCACCAACAACTTCTCTTCCGCATCCCACCAATTCCTGGCGTTATCCTTCAGCTGCCTCTTCGCCAAATCAACCCATCCAGCCGGGGTGATCTTGGCCATCTTCAGATTGTCCTCGACGTTCCGAATCCACTCATCGGCAGCCAGAGGACCCTCAGAACCATCAAAATATGCGGGACCCAGCTCCCGAAATTGCTTCGCTCCTGGCTCAGAGCGAGGGGCATCCGGAAGAGCCCGGGCAGCTCGAGCAAGTGGAGCATTCTGGACTTGCAGAAGCACGCCCTGCTGCACTTGCATCATCTGCAGCATCATCCGCATCATCTCACCGCTGGTGGGTTCCCGCTCAGGCTCCTCATCATGAGGGAGCGCACCACTGCCCCCACCACGGGTGAAACGCCTTCCTGCCATCTAATGACACAGAGAACGAATCAGATTAGACTCATAGCTTATGACTCGGACGTCGAACTTAACTTATTGGACATTCTAATATTATTATCGCTATTCCAAAGATCGCAGTTACAGAAGGGGACCTGCATGGGCCACCACTAAAACCTGTCACGACCCGCTTCCCTAAAATGGAGGCGAGACGTGAAAAGGTCCGCACGAGAGTGGAGCTGTGAAGCCCCAAACCCGATAAGCGTCCACAATACAAAAACAGGTCCCTGTAACCACAACAGAATAGCAATAATAACACCAGGAGAGACTGAAATAAAATTCACATCTCACAAATATTGTCCAACATCACAAATAAGTTCAACATCCAGAAAAGCCACCAGGCTAAAAGGAAAAGAGTCCAAGGCCCAGAACAAGGCCAACAAAAGCAACGACAACAACAAAGTATAGGTGCTACGCACCGATAACAAAACAACTGTCTAATAAAAGTAAAACACAACGAAGACACTAGGACAGGTCCCCAGTGTCCACGTACTCCCCGTCAAACACAAGCTCGGGCTCGGCGTCAACAAACACCTCGTCCTCAACGAGGTACTCGGGCTCAGGATCTAACATGTGTCACCCAAAAGAGTAAAGGGGCACATGTCAGCAAGTCTAAAAGACTTGGGCAAGGAAACTGAAAGTGAGGCATCTAGCAACCTAGCAGTTATAGTATTAAGTAATGACATGGCAGTCAAGCATGATGCAACAGTTTAAAAAGAGAGGCAAGCATGCACAATGTAGCAAAAGCTACCAAATCACTAATCACTTATCATTTAACACTTATCACTTATCACTTATCACTTATCACTTAGTGCATAGAGAGTCCACCTGCTGGCCAGCTCGTGGCTCAGGCCGCTTATCTCTACCACTATTAATCACTTGTCACTGGTAAACACTTAGTGCATAGAGAGTCCACCTGCTGGCCAGCTCGTGGCTCAGGCCGCTTATCTCTATCACTATTAATCACTTGTGCACTAGAGAGTCCACCTGCTGGCCGGAGTGGCAGATCAGGCCAACTCGGGGCTCAGGCCGCTTATCTCTTACCCCACCCATATGTGTCGAGCGTTGGGGTTTCCAACTTACTAAGCTCGCTTCTGGAACACGAGCCAGGAATATAATATTGTAGCGTGCGCTACGCAATCACGATGAATAATCACTATGCAAAGACATGAACAGATATTTGCGTACCGTTAATTTAAATTAAACGTGACAGGCAAAATGCAATGACATGGCAATCAAATTGCGTACCGTTAATGGAAGGTAAACATGACATGGTAATTGTGCAACATGCTAAATGTCGGAACTAGCTTCGTTGTCAAGCTAGTTCCCCAATTTGCGCCTAGGCGAGTATCATTTCGTCGCCTAGCCTCTTTTACGCCTACAACAAGCAAATGGCCTAAAACATGGCCTAAACCCTAAGTGGCAAGTTTCACTTGCCTAGCACCGGGGATGGCGACTACTTCGTCACACGGATGCTATCTACGGGGAAATCGCTGTTTTGGGGGACAATCAACAAACAACATGAAATTAATTAGGGTTTCACCAAAATTATCAATAAGTTATGAAAACAACGGTAGAACGATTTCTTACCGAGAGGAGATGGAAGAAACACTCCGGGGAACCCTAGGTTCAGATCTGGAAGCGAATGGAGAAGTTTGGGGAAACTAGGGTTTTGGGGGATTTGGGGATTTTGATGGGTTTTGATGGAGATTTGGGGAAGATGAGGGGTAGATGGAGTGAATGGATGGATTGGATGATGATTCTAGGGCTTGGAATGGAGAAATGGAGCTTGGAGGAAGATGGGGGCTGAAGGGGGGAGTTTTTAGGGTTTTGGGTCGTGTTGGAGAAGAAGAAGTCGAATGGGTTGGGTTTAAATAGGCTAGGCTGGCGGCTGCCCAGAAATTAGGGTTTTAACACTGGTTAGTCGGTCAAAGAGCAACCACTGACCGACTAGTTTGGCAACTAGTCGGTCGGTCGACTAACGCAGAGCGACTAAGTGCAAACAGTAACTCCTGAACGAAAATAGGATTCTAGAGTTAGTCGGTCCATGAACAAGTACTGACCGACTAGTTTAGCATCTAGTCGGTCGATGAACGTTCTACGACCGACTAAGAGTAAACAGTAGCTGATACAAAAATAATTTGATGAGTTAGTCGGTTCAAGAAGCATTGCTGACCGACTAGTTTGCAACCTAGTCGGTCAACCAACGTTCTTAGACCGACTAACGATAAACAGTAACTCCTGAGAAATTTAGAAAGCTAACTAGTCGGTCCAAGAAGGATTGCCGACCGACTGGATCGTCATCTAGTCGGTCGGTGGCCCTTCTTACACCGGCTAATGAGCACAGAAAAGTACCGATACGGAGCGCGGGGCCCCGGGATCGATTCCTAAGACTCCGAGGCTTGATCTAACAGTTAGATACGACCGTTATGAAGTCCGTCACGAGTGACATACTTCGAAATCGACAATCCTAAGGAAGAAGCGAGAAAATACGACGAATCGATCGAAAATGAAATCTACGGAGACGAAAACCACACAAGAGGAGAAAATCCACCAAAACATATATTATAATACATAAAATCCAGATACATGAAAAGCAGTCGTTACACTTTTAGTGTCTTGTATTTGAATTGATATTTGACCGATTTCTCTATCTCCGACACCGACATCCATCACCATTGCCATTACATTATACCATAACCATCTCCACCAATAAAACATTCGTAGTCAAGCCAACCTAGGATAGATTGGAGCCAACACCACCTCCTCGTGTTCGATAACCCGCTCGCCACTTTGCCGTGCGCTTGCGGTAAAACTACAGTCGTTCTCCGGGACGTGTATCCGGGGCCGTCCAAGTTTTTGGTCGTGCTCTTGGGTTGCATTTCGGGGCCGATCAGGCACCCCCCCGCCGCCGCAGGCGGGGGCGATCCCCGCCGCCTGCAGCGGCGGGCAACCCCCGCCGCTGCGACGGCGCCCCCCCCCCCCCCCCCCCCCCCCCCCCCCCCCCCCCCGCCGCCTGCAGCGGCGGGCAACCCCCGCCGCCTGCAGCGGCGGGCAACCCCCGCCGCCTGCAGCGGTGGGCCCCCCCTCCCCGCCGCCTGCTGCGGCAAACGGGCCCGCCCGCCAGTAGCGGGTACGGGCCCGGTGTGCGTACCCCAAAACCCTAACTAGGGTTTCTGACCCAGAAATTTTTTTTTCGAATTTTCAAAAAATTTTCAGATTAAATTGCGATTCTTTTTCGTTATAATCTGGACCAAATTGCATGTGATTTTTACTCATCGCAATTATATTTGGATTTATGATTTTGTTTAAAAAACGTTTAAAAATTAAGAAGATCCTGCGACCGCTCTGCCGTTAGTTAACTAACCTAACGGTGCATGACGTTGCCTAGTGGTCCAATAATTTTTAAATGGTAGATTTCATTTTCCATTATAAACTGCCTGTGATGAATAAATAAATTGCCTGTGATGTATAAACTGCCTGTGATGATGCCTGCTGCATTATAACTGCCTGCGACGAATGATTAATATTTGATGTGGTTTTGGATCGGCTAGTGATCACCATTTTACTTTTCATGCATTATTTTCTTTTTGAGAGAAAAATGTAGTGAGGATAATTTTGTAAAATTACAAGCCCGGCGGACGCCTCAAGAAGATGAAGGACTATTCCAGAAGAATAGGGGCCCCACGGGGGTTCCCGAGTTGTACTTTCTTTCTTTTTGGGACTGTAATGGACTGTAATTAATTATGGTGATTAGTCAATCCACGCAGCAAATATTTATGTCTGATGTGCTTGATTATTTATTTTTTCTGCAAAACTATCTAATTAATGCTATCTTTTTACATGCTAGAGTGATAAATGGCCAAAATTGCGAGCGTCGATTTCGACGTTTTGGATGCTTCAGGAAAGAATTACTTAAGCTGGCAGTTGGATATAAAATTCCATCTGCGAGCACAGGAATTGAGTCACGCCATCGCCTTAGGCGATAAGGTTTCTGATATAGATAAAGCGAAAGCAATTATCTATATCAGACGCCATATCGATCGGACCCTGAAGGCCGAGTACCTAACGGTGGAAGACTCGTATGAGTTGTGGACCGCCCTCGAGGACAGGTATAAACATCAAAGGGATGTTATCCTACCTCGAGCGCGATATGAATGGGAGAACCTCCGTCTCCAAGACTTCAAGTCTATTGCCGAGTACAACTCGGCACTTTTTAGCATCACCTCACGCCTGAAGTTGTGTGGTGAAAAGGTGACGGAGGAACGCATGTTAAAGAAGACGTATACATCCTTCCATGAGAAGGATGTCATACTGATGCAACAGTATCGTGAACGAAAGTTCACAAAATACTCTGAGCTTCTCTCATGCCTTCTGATGGCAGAGCAGAATCACGACCTCCTTCTGGCCACCCACAACTCACGCCCTACCGGCACTGCTCCTGCGCCTGAAGCGCACCACAGCTCCTTCCAGAAGAAAAGGGGCAACTTCAAAGGCAAACCCCAGAAGGGTAAGACCATGAAGAAGCAGGCTCGAGGACCCCCTCCAAGAAACAACTAAGAGGGAAAGAAGAAAAATGTGTGGAAAAGAAAAGACGACGGCCAGACTTCTGCCCCCAGAAAGGACTGGGAAGATAAATGCCACAGGTGTGGCATGACTGGACACTGGTCCAGAAATTGTCGTACTCCACGCCACCTTCAGGAGTTGTACAAAGCAAGCCAGAAGCAAGCTGAGACAAACCTGGCGGTTCAAGAAAACCTGGCACCAATCAGGTTCATCGCTGAGGACTTCTCCAACGATGACCTGCTCGACTGAGGACATTTATCTACTTTATATGCATTGTAGTTTTTTCCTTTTGAGAAACAATTTATCTGCTTATCTCTGGCATGTTTAAGTACTTTTCAGACATCAACTTAATTTTCGTAGTATATTCCTTTGTGTTTTTGCCTTATACTGCGACATTTTCTTTTAAAATAGATGGACTTTAAATGCCTAGTGGACAGTGCCTCTACGCACACGATCCTCCAAGACATCTGCTTTTTTCAAAGCATTAATAAATACGATGGCACCGTAAATATGATTTCCGGTCCATCAAGTATCATTGAAGGATCAGGGGAAGCACATTTTATGCTCCCCAATAGTACAAAACTACTTATAAAAGATGCCCTTCTCTCCCCTAGCTCGCATAGGAACCTGTTAAGCTTTAAAGATATCCGCTTAAACGGATACCACCTAGAAACGGTGAGCAAAGGAAACAGTGAATACCTTGATGTAACGTTTCATAAAAACGGTTCTAAAACACCGTCGAACGTTTTGAGGGACTCCCGTCGGGTCTCTACCACACAAGGATCAGAGCAATGGAAGCAAACACATTGGAGCACCAGAAGTGCCAAAATCAACAAGAATTCAAACTCTGGCACGATAGACTAGGACACCCTGGAAGGAATATGATGTGTCGCATCATATCCCAATCCCGTGGAATTAATCCGAAAAGCCTGACGCTACTTCGGAAGGGTGCAAATCCTTGTCCCCCTTGTTACAAAGGGAAATTGATTACGAGACCATCCACCCTGAAGGTGGACTCTGAGTCTCCAAGCTTCCTAGAGAGAATACATGGTGACATTTGCGGGCCTATTCACCCCGCAAGTGGACCATTTCGGTACTACATGGTACTAATCGACGCATCTTCAAAATGGTCGTATGTGTGCCTCTTGTTCACCCGCAACGTAGCCTTTGCAAAGCTACTTGCACAAATTATAAAATTACGGGCACATTTCCCAGACAACCAGATCAAGAAATTGCGTCTGGACAATGCTGGGGAATTCACCTCACAAGTCTTCCTAGACTACTGCCAAGCAACCGGCATAGAAGTTGAACATCCTGTAGCTCATGTTCACACCCAGAATGGGTTAGCCGAATCTCTCATAAAGAGACTACAATGGATCGCTAGACCATTGTTAATGTAATGCCAGTTGCCGGTATGTGCATGGGGACATGCCATACTGCTCGCTGCATCGCTGATAAGATTACGACCGTCAGGTAGTCAATCTTATTCTCCGATGCAACTTGCATATGGGAACCCGCCCGATATCTCTCACTTGAGGATATTCGGATGTGCTGTCTATGTCCCCATAGCACCACCGCAGAGAACCAAGATGGGTCCTCAACGGCGTCTTGGTATCTATATTGGTTTCGACTCACCATCGATCATTAGATACCTCGAACCCCTTACAGGGGATGCCTTTAAAGCACGTCTAGCAGATTGTGAGTTTGATGAAAGCATTTTTCCAAAACTAGGCATTAACACACAGAAGCCAGAAGCTTCAAAGACCATTACATGGGACACAAAGACCTTATCCCATTTTGATCCGCGCACAAATCAATTTGAAGAAGAGATCCTGAAGATCCTTCAAATTCAGAACACAGTTCACATTTTACCGGATAAATTCACTGACAATCAGAAGATTGTCAGATCACACGTCCCTGCTGCAAATACGCCAGCTAGGATTGACATACCCAAAGATGGATGCAATCCACCTGCAGCAGAAGCGGCCGTACCTCAACAAAAAAGAGGACGACACCCAGGCTCCAAAGATAAGAATCCTCGAAAGAGGAAAAATCCTGGAGCAACAATAACGATACCACCAAAGGATGCTGAGCTCAGCCCAGCTACCTCTCCACCCCTAACAACCCCTGAAGAGGAAAATATAGGAGAAATTTCATTAAACTATGTACGTACCGGGGAGGTACTGGACAGAAAAAGCACAATCATCGATGATAACTTCGCGCTCATTATTACCACTCACGTCACTGAATACGACGATGAGACCGATCCACGCTCTCTAGCAGAATGTAAACGCAGAGAGGATTGGCCAAAGTGGAACGAGGCAATAGGAGTAGAGCTGGACTCACTCTCGAAGCGTAAAGTTTTTGGACCTGTAGTCCTAACACCAAAAGGTGTTAAACCTGTGGGATATAAATGGGTATTCGTGAGAAAAAGAAACGAGAATAATGAGATCGTGCGCTATAAAGCGCGCCTTGTTGCACAAGGTTTTTCCCAACGACCAAGAATAGACTATGACGATACATATTCCCCGGTCATGGACGTGATCACTTTCCGTTTCATTATCGGCCTATCCACGAAGGAAGGTATGGATATGCAGCTCATGGACGTTGTGACTGCATACCTATACGGAAATATAGATAAGGACATCTATATGAAAATCCCAGACGGATACAAACTACCGACAAAAATGACAGAAAGACCTCGGGACGTCTATTCCGTCAAACTCCATAGATCATTGTATGGTCTCAAACAGTCAGGTAGAATGTGGTACAACAGACTGAGTGAATTCCTAGTGCAACAAGGATTCACAACAAATGAAGTCTGCCCTTGCATCTTCATACGAGCAAAGGGAACAGGATTCGTAATTATCGCCGTCTACGTAGACGACTTGAACATCATCGGATCTCCTGCAGAGATAGATGAGATATCCAAAAGTCTCACATAGACTTTTGAGATGAAAGACCTCGACAAAACGAAGTTTTGCCTAGGACTACAAATTGAACATTTAAGCGGAGGAATCCTGTTGCACCAATCGACATATACAAAGAAAGTGCTGAAAAACTTTCTTATGGACAAATGTCATCCGCTTAGCACACCAATGGTCGTCAGATCATTGGATGTTGAAACAGACCCCTTCCAACCGCTGGAAGAGGGGGAGGAAACACTGGGTCCTGAAGTACCCTACTTAAGTGCAATTGGAGCACTCCTATACCTGGCAAACTGCACGCGTCCCGATATAGCGTTCACAGTAAATCTACTAGCTAGATACAGTTCAGCGCCCTCAAAGCGCCACTGGAACGGAGTGAAACAACTTCTGTGCTACCTCCAAGGGTCTGTAGACATGGGACTATACTTCAAGAAAGGTGTATCCACCGACCTGGTCGGTTACGCAAATGCGGGATACAGGTCCGACCCACATACTGCAAAGTCCCAGACCGGTTTCGTATTCACATACGGTGGGACGGCCATCTCATGGAGATCCGTGAAGCAGACATCCACAGCGACCTCATCCAACCACTCCGAGCTCATCACGATCCACGAAGCTAGCAGAGAATGCTTCTGGCTTCGATCAGTCATCAACCACATCCTCAAGACCACCGGCCTGAAGACGGGAGATCTTGGGCCTACCACCATGTATGAAGACAATGCTGCCTGCATCGCTCAACTACGAGGTGGCTACATCAAAGGTGACAGGACGAAGCACATTTCCCCCAAGCTCTTCTGGACGCATGAACAGCAAGTGGACAACCAGATCGACATCCAGCAGATCCAGTCCAGCAACAACCTGGCTGACCTATTCACTAAAGCTTTGCCTCGCAGTACCTTTAGAAAACTTGTACTAGGAATTGGGATGAGACAGCTGAGAGATGTACAGCCTGAAGCTTGTACTTATCAGGGGGAGTTAACGTAGTGATGTACTCTTTTTCCTTGGCTGTTGGTTTTTCCCACTGGGTTTTCCACAGTCAAAGGTTTTAACGAGGCAGCCACATTAACTCTGGATCCAGAAGTATCCACCACTGATGTTATCCATCGATCAGGGGAAGTTACAGAGACTTGTACTCTTTTCCCTTAGCCACTGGTTTTTCCCACTGGGTTTTCCTTGGCAAAGGTTTTAATGAGGCAAGCACTCTTAAACTTAGAGATCCAGAAGTATCTCCAACCCCATGATCAAGTAAGCTTCATGAACCCTGAAGCGTTCACCGTGGCTTATAACAATGGATGGATAAGGGGAAGTGTTATAAACGGGCTTCTTGGTGGGCCTACCCGTTAGTGGGTATCCACCCATTATGTAACCCGACCACTATAAATATAGGGCTATGGTCTCCATAGCCGCCAAGTTTACAACACACAGGAATTTTTTTTGGGTTTTGGATATATGTATTTTTTTGGGTTTTTGGCTATACATATATAGTTTTTTTCTTTTCTCTTTTCTTCTCTTTTTGTGTTTTTCTTTTCTCTCCTTTTTTTGTATTTTTGGACTTTTGGGTATATACATGTGTGCACTCTCCCAAGTGGGAGAACGGTACACGACGAGGGGATTTGCACCAAGTAAAATAAAAAAGAAATCAGATTCTAGACTCTTGGACAAGGGAGATTTTCTTCGCTAATCAGAGCATAAGCTAAATGGGTTATCCTAGTCCTAACTGTGGAATCCCGACACATGCGAAATGAAATATACGATATAAATATAGCATACATATAGAGGCAGACAGGAGAAGCAAATATCGCATATTCAAATCGAAACATGATAATCTAGGGGTCATTCCAGGACAGGTATATAAATCAAAATCACAAAGTAGAAGCACAACGTAAGCTAGACACGACACACGACTCACACAAAAGCAAAATGGACCCACGATGCATGAAATGCAAGAGGACTCAGCTTAATGTGATTATCAAAGCCACGCTAGGTGTGTGTGTGATTCTGTGGCAATTCATCATTTGGGGTCATTTCTAGGAGAGAGAGGAGAAAAAGGAAAGAAAGAAAAAGAAAAACACGGTGAAAACGACTCAAAAACAAAGAAAAAGACACAAAACGACGCACGAAGTGCGATTCCCCCAAGCTGAAACTTGCATTGCCCTCAATGCAATAAAAGTAAATACGGGTGGGCAATGAAAATGGGGGGGAATACGCACCGACACAAGGAGAAATGAAAAACGGGGAAAACACACATACGAAACTAAAAAATAAAGAAGGAGGAAAAAGAAATACAGAAAATAAACGATAGAAAATCACACCACACGACATATATAAACAAGCACAACACACAGAAAAAACATGACAAAACACACAAAAATGTTGACTTCCCCCAAGCAAGCTAGCAATATGATGTGCTCATGACGATGCAGAAATATGCAAGGGGAAGATCGGAAAAGCGAAAGAAATTAAAAAGCATGAGAGGAATTGGCCTCGTCCTCCTCGGCAAAAGATGGAGGGGTGCGGAGGGGAGAGGTGGGGGGGTGTGCGGAGAAGTGGGAAGAGGGGTGCAGGATGTGTGTGGATGGGTGTGGAGGTGTGGACGATGGGTGGTGTGGTAGTGATGATGGTGGGTGGAAGGGAAAGGGTGACCAAAGCGGTGGTAGATGGGGTAGATACGGCGGTAGATGGGGTAGATATGGCGACGGAAGAGGATGGTGGGGGAAGTGATTACGAACGCACCTGTAATTTCTTGCGGCGCACGTATGGGGTGACGGAAGTGTATGGTGGTGGATCTGTGGGTTCGACAGCGGTGGTCGTGAGTGGAGGTGAAGTGGCAGGAACGGAAACGGTGGTGGTGGGAGGGGATGGTCACCTAGGGGTGATGGGGGTAGTGAAGAGTGTGACGGTGGAGGTGAAGAGTGTGACGGTGGAGGTGAAGGTGGTGGTGGAGGTGGAGGTGGTCCGTGAACGTGAGTGAGAATGCGGAGGATGGCGGCCACGTTCCTCTCAAGTGAGAGGAAACGTGGGTGAGAGAAGATCGAAGATGATGGGTCCAAGGGGGCGGAGGACGAAGCGCAAGCGCGCAGTGAAGCTAGCTCAGCCTCGAGAGTGAGGCGAGCGGAGGCGACACGACGGACGGAAGAAGTAGAGGCTGGACGGGAGGTGGAAGTGGTGCCAGCGGCAGTGGTCATGCCAGCACCAGAGGCTAGGCCTAAAAGGGCCTCACTCAGAGCCTCGAAAGTGATAGGGCCAGGAGCCGGGATGGTATGACTGGGGCCAGCCCCGGAGTCTCCCAAGGACGCAGGGATATCCTGCTCGCCTAAGTGGGCGGTAGGGGAAGGTGGTCTGGGTGTGCCCTGTGGAAGGAATGGAAGACCCCCCAAGAAACTCTGGATCGGGAGGAAATGTCCAATCTGCCACTAAGACGATAGTCATACAAGCGGGATTGGGCAGAATGGTATAGGGAGCAGGGGGTGTCCGTAGTAAAAAGCGAAACGACCGTCGGGGCGAGGCTTGATCATGTGAATATGCCGAAGGACATCAAGATCTATATGTGAGGGTCCTGGGGCAGAATGGAAATCACGGGGGATGACGACACCATACTGGGGATATGAGGCTATGATAGTAATGAGGCCCCCGCAATAGAACTTTCCTTTGCCGGCACGGCTAATGTCAAGCAATTTATGGATAAGCCAATCGCCAGCATGAATGGGAATGCGAGGGGCCTCGAAGGCGATCCCGTCGTCACCATGAATGAAATCAAATGTCATGGCCCACAAAATGAAAAGATCAGGGATAGTCACCGTCCCGGACTCATCCCTGGGGAAGAATGTGCAAGATATGATTCGATGGGCTAGACGGAAAAGGGGGTGAATGATGGAGGAGGCCTTGGCCTTGCCTCGAGGATAGTGAGCGTGTAGGGTGAGTCGAAACCGAAATTGATCGATGTTGAAATCAGGGTGGTATCCGGAGTGACAGATAGCGTCGTCCCAAAGAATGGGGAATCCAAAAATGTGATTGATAATATCCAGGCGGGTGCGGATGGTTTTGTTTCGGACCCGAAAAACGACGATCGACCCCGACTCACACTTAAGGGAAGATAGAAATTCTAGTGTGAGAGCGGGGTAGGAGGGTGCGTGGGCGTTAAAGAAGGCTAACCATCCTAAGTTAGCAAAGAGGGTCTCGACTTCGGAGAAAACTCCGAGATCGAGAAGCATTTGTGCATGTGCAAACTTGGTGGAGAGGTATCCCCATGCATCGAGTCTATGATCGAATTCTTTTTGTTCTTGACTCAGAAAACGGTAGCCACACGGGGCCAACATTGGGTCCTCAGGCGGGATGATATGCAGGGGTTGGGGCTGTGTAGGTTGTGTAGGAGGAGGGCGTGAGTGTGGTGGACGTGTGGTCTTCCGTCTCTTGCAAGACGGCTCCTCCTCCCGCATGATACACTTACCCTTATCTTGATCCCGGGCCATGTGGGTGTGCGATGCTAGTGTATGCAAGATATGGTGAATGCGCACAAACACTGGCAATCGAGCAAAATAGTACATGGAGCTAAGGAGCGAAGTTACCCAATAGAGATAACGATCCTTGCTAGTAGATCACCCAACGCCGTGCAATGAGTGGGAGTGTGAAGCCGCGACACTTCTTCTCAACAAATTTTCGAAAGTGGGGGGAGTCGGGCGGAAATTAGGGCTTGGATGGGGTTAAATGGAAGAGGGAGAGAGAGAGATCGATGGAGAGAAGGAAGAGAGAAAAAGAGTGGAGAGATCGATTGATGGAGGTTGGAGGTCGTTTGGGGGAAGAACGAGGCCGGTTGAGGGGTGGGGAAGTCGAAAAAGTGATGGGAATTCGAAATCGGGTGAGGGGAAATGAACGGGTGAAGGCGGGGGGTATTTATAGGGTTTAAGTCGAACCGATCGGGTGAGTTTTCACCCGATCGGTTGACTATTATTTCGAAAAATTCGTTGAAAAGTTGCTACATGCGACCGATCGGTTGAGAACTCAACCGATCGGTTGGCTGCTTCATGATTTTCCCGAGACTTTTGTGCAGCTCACCCGGTCAGTCACACGACCACAACTTCTATCAACCGATCGGTTGATTAAATCCCAAATCTTCTGAGACTTCTGCTCTTTTCACACGGTCTGCCACCCAGTCACATTTTGTTTCACCCGCCCAGTTCGTAGATGAACAGATATAGGCCACTTTATGATACGTCCCACCCGATCGGTTGAGGGATCAACCGATCGGTTGGGGGCTTGTTTCCTGCAAAAGTCCAAAAATTGCCTAGGTCTCTCGACGGAAGTTTCCGTTGCTGAATTTATTTATCAGAATAAGAAAAATAAAGCTAAAAATAATCCTAAAAACAAAGATGAGAGTTTAGAACATGGGTTGCCTCCCATGAAGCTCTTTTGTTTAACGTCGTTTGCTCGACGTCCGTAGATGATCTTCAAGGTGGACGGGATTGATGCCCTAAGTTTGGCATCCCTTCAGATTCTGAATTGGTGGCCCTTGGTGTCGTCGGCGGTGACAAGTAGACTTGCTCGACGATCCTCCCTCTGTTGATGGCATTAGGGGGCTTCTCCCTTATATTGGCGTCTACCGCCACTCTTTTCAAGATTCGGATCTCATCACCTGTGAGCCCCATGGGCTCTTTTCCCTTTTTCCTCGTCGGAGGAGCTTTTTGGAATCCGGGAGGGGTTGTATGTGGGACAACCGCTTCCCCAGCAACATCTTCTTTCTTCAGACCTACATGTTCTTCAAGGTCCCCCAAGCTGTCTGGGGGATTCCTTGAGAGAATTTCCCAGGCCCCAGCTTCCACAGCTCTTTCTTCCTCATTGTCCAGCATATTGCAACCAGCTTCATCCGGGAGGTGCTTCATAGATAACCCCAAGTCGAACTCGACCTTTTCATCGCCAACATTAAGGTATAACTTCCCTTTCTTCACGTCTATCAGCACGCCAGCGGTGGCCATGAAGGGCCGTCCAAGGATGATGGGTGTATGAGTGTCTTCGGGCATATCCATCACCACAAAGTCTACCGGCATATGTACTCCACTGACGTTAACGGGCAGGTCGTCTACAATTCCTACCGGGTATTTGACCGATATATCGGCTAATTGAAGTGTCATACCCGTGGGCTCCAGGTCTCACATCCCTATCCTCCTGTATAGAGACAGTGGCATTAGACTGACGCTCACTCCTAAGTCCACGAACGCCCGATGGATTTTTACTTCCCAATCGAACAAGGAATGGTGAAGCTTCCCGGGTCTTTTAGCTTGGGCGGATTCGCTCGCTAGATGAGAGCACTACATTCTGCCGTGAGAACGACCTTTTTCTTTCTCGAACCCCTCGTCACCAAGTCCTTTAAAAATTTTACATATGAGGGAATTGTCTCCATGGCTTCGAGGAACGGGATCTGCAAACTCAAATCCTTGACCATAGCGAAGAACTTACCGTATTTTTCATCAATTTTAGCCTTGGCAAGTCGTTGTGGAAAAGGCACAATGGGCTTGAATACTCTAAGGTTCTCCACCTCTTCCTTCTTCTTCTCTTTTTCAGGGACTCCCTCCGGAGTCGTATTCTTTGGTGACGGAGCTCCGTCGTCATTCGATTTTTCAATTGGCCGCCCAACGACCAACGGAGCTTCCGGTTCCTTAGCGGGCACTCTCGTAGGAATTTGTGTCCCGCTTCTCAGGACGATAGCGGACACATTCGCATGTTCATGCGTTAGTGCCAAAGTCTGATTTGCCCCCCTCAGGTTAACTTCCGGTTGTGGCGGCAATTGATTTTGCGACCTTTGAAGGTTCGCCACTTGCAACCCCAGCTAGTTTACTTGGTCACTGAGAGCCCTCTGCCCAATTTCCAGCTTCAAATTGATCTTCTCCTGGTTCGAAATGTACTGAGTCAAGAGGGACTCAACCAGGGAGATAACACGCTGCTGGCCATATGGCTGTTACTGCTGCATGGGCTGCTGGTTCCTTGGTGGATACTGTTGGTACATTTGTAGGGGTTGTTGCGGTTGCTGATACTGCTGCTGTTGCTGTTGCCTAGGCGGTTGATATACTTGTTGTTGTGGCTGCTGCGGCTGCTGAAGCTGCTGGTACGTCGCCCGATAGCTAAGATTTGGGTGGTTCCAGTTATTCGGAGAATAAACCGGGTTGGAGCTAGTCCGGGGTGGATACGGCGCATTACCCGTAGGGTTGAAGAAAAGTGGCTAGCTTGATCCACCAGTGGTGAAATGTCACCACCCTCGAAGTCTCACAGGACTTCCGCTTCCACCACTGATACTTGTTGGGTGCCGGCACCACCAGCTCCTACCATGAATGCTGAGATCGGGGTCGATAGCAAATCAAATTTGATAGACAACTTGTCGACGTCCTCGACTCTATGAATGCCTCCAGATCTAGGTGTTGCACGCTCGTCACACCACCATTCATTGTTTGATGCCATGTTTTCCAAGATATTTCCGGCATCTTCTTCACTTCTAGACATGAAGGACCCCCCAACCGCGGCGTCCATCGAAGATTTCAAGTCATCCCTCAGCCAGTTATAGAACAGATTAATAATCTGCCACTTTAGAAGCTCGTGATGAGGGCATCTCCGCTGCATCTCTTTGTATCTCGTCCAAGCTTCATGCAGGGACTCGTGGCTGGCCTGGGAGAAGGAGGAGATCTCACTCCTCAGCTTCATCGTTTTCCCCAGAGGGAAGAACTTAGTCAAGAACGCATTCGAGAGCTTCTCCCAGGTGTTGAAGGTGTTCGGGTCCTTTCCCCTAAGCCATTGCTTGGCCTTATCCCACAGAGAGAAGGGGAATAGCTTCAGTTGGATAACTTCAGTGGTGACACCATTAATCCTGAATGTGTCACACTTCTCGAGGAAGATGTTCAATCGGGCTCTCCATGGGTGCCCCAGAGAATTGATCCTGCTGGATCCACGTCACTAGTGACGGCTTAAGCTCGAAGCTCTGGGCTAAAATAGCCGGAGGTCGAATGGAGGAGGTGGACCCGATGGATGGCATCGAGTACTCAAGTATGGACTTATGCGGTGGGGTATTCTCTCCCATGGCTTTAGACTCTTCTCTTCTTCTCCTCTATGATTCGGGTTCAATATTACATATTTAACCCCCCATTTAGCCCTATTTTGTGCTCATGAGATGCTACATTGTTCTCTAATTCATACGTATTTTCTACACATTTATTTATTAGAGAAAACACACTATTTGAGCATAAAACAGTAATTAATGGAGTATTTCTGCAATTTTTATATTTTTCCTAGCTTGGTCTCGATCTCACGATTCCAACGACTATTTATTTGTATTTTTCTGAGATCTGTGCTAATTACTATGAATTTTTAAATGCAGAATACCATTTAAATGGAGAAATACGCACGAAAAATACGAAAATACGGTCGCCGACCAATCACCCCACGCCACGTGTCATCCATCCGCCGCTTCCTGCTCGATCCAACGGCCCGTAGCGACGTAGATGCGGAAATACGACGGGGCGACGTGGCTCAATATCAGCGGTCCGATCATCATCCAACGGCCTGAGATCACCCCGCAATTTCGAGCAGCATCCTTGAGCCCACGTGGCGGCATCACATCACTCTCCCGCTCGATCTGACGGCACCGAAGCAATCAGATTCAAATTTTACGAAGAGAACGGAGCGGCGAATGCGCAATTGCGGGGCTACGTGGCGCAATCTTATGGGTTTACCGCGCCATCGGACGGTCTACAACAACGCAGAGCGGACAAAGCGCTGGGCGCTCGAGGCCGTTGGATCGCAGATCCAACGGCGCTGAATCAACTCCGATTTGGATTCGAAATCGCTAGCGGATGCGGGCGCGCGCGACCTTTAAAGCGCCACGTGTCGAAGCCACGAGAGATCCCGCACGGATGTGCGGCTGAGAATTGATCCGCTCGACGGATCGGGTTCGGGTGTTAATGGATGCGGTTTTTGCACCCGATAGCAACTTAAAACCTGTAAGCCTATTATATAAGCGTATTCTAGGGTTTTTGGGGGTATACAGACAGATTGGGGCGTATTTTGGGTGTATTGGAGGCTCTAGGAGCCATATTTTCCTCCTGAAAAATTCTGTAAAATTCCATAGGCTTTTATTATTATTTCCAGAGAGTTTGAAGTCTTTTCAAGGAGAATTGGTGATATATTTCTTAACTTAAACCCCGTATTTGATGCTTTTCTCTTGTATTTTGCTACAATCTTGACGTATTTTGCTATGAAACTTGTTTATTATTGCATTATGAGTAGCTAAATCTCTGTTGTGCATGGTATGGAGTAGTTAGGGGATATTATTTGTGTTAGTTTGGTTGTATTCCATGTGCTAAATCGTTAAACGTCGTTAAAGTTGTGATCTTTGTTCTCAAATCGCCTTTTTCATCTTCCAAAAGAAGTGATTAAGTTGATGATCACCCCAAAAGGGTGAGTTTTGATCTCCCCAAAAGGGAGTTTCATACCGTAGTTTTGATCTCTCCAAAAGAGAGTTTCATATCGTATTATAACTTTAGCGACGATCTTTTTGAATATTGTGTTTGAACCCCCAAAAGGGCATCTTCCGATGAGTTGCTCCCAAAAGGAGAATTCATTGAGTTATATTGGGTATTTTCCGGTGAATTGCTCCCAAAAGGAGAATTCATTGCGTTATACCTATCAACCAAATTAATACGAATCGTTGATCCTAACGAACCCATACCATGTGCATACTTTTTATAGATATTTGTTCTCACGTATTTCTATGTTTATATTGTTCACGTGTTCACATCACCATCACCGTCATCATTTGTGAAGTGGTTAGTTTCTTTTCGTAGGATTTCTATTTGATTTGAATTGTGGTTGCAACAGATTTCTTCCTGTGGATTCGACATCTGAACTCCCAGATTTTACTACTTGTACGGACTCTTGCGCTTGAGAGAGAGCACCTTTCGGAGCCCACCAAGTTTTTGGCGCCGTTGTCGGGGAGGAATGGTTCGTGACTACGGTTTATTTCATTTAGAGGACCTCCGGTGAGATCTTTCCACTTTACTGTACATAAACTTTTTTTATTTATTTTATTTTATTTTATTTCAAAATGGAATATATGAACTTCTATTGCACAAACAATATGTATGATGCACGATATGCTAATGCACACAAACATAGAATGGAGAAGCTCAAAATTGTTAATTTTAATCAAACTGACTGTGAAACTTTCTTTCAGGCCTGGAGGAGGTTCACAGACATTATATCGAGCTATCCGCAGCATGGGTACACAAATGAAGAGCTTATGGCATCCTTTCTAGATGGACTACGACCACAGCTGCAGGAATTATTGGGAGGCATGACGCCGACAGTGGCGTGGGAATACATTGAGTCTCTACAAGAAGATGAAGAAACCATGAAAGAGATTTCAGAGTGCGATTCAACGGAGCCTTCGTGCCTTGATCAAGAAGAGCAAAGCGTAGACGTACCTTTGCAATACTTGAAAGAGGAAGCTTACCTGATTATTCAGACACAGGAGGCAACATCCCTTCAATTCCAGGAGAATTTCCTTGCTCGGAGCCGGCAGATTCAAAAATCTATTGAAGATCTTAATTTGATTGCCACTTGCGTAGAAGAAGGTAATGCTTTTGAAACTCAATTTAAAGAATCTAATACGAGTTTATCTTCTATTGCAGGAAAATCGAGCAAGCCATGTCACGTTGAGGACACGAATATAAATATACACATGGCAGAAAGTGTGTGCAAAAGAGAGGACGAGCTAGCAATTTTGGATGAACGAGAAGAGGAGACAGCTAGGGACAAGGGTTTTGAGATTATCGCCATGGAGTCAGAACCATGCCCTCCTCCTGTTTTGTCCCAAAATCATTTATCCCTCTCCCCATTGATCGAGCATCGTACAGAGAGTAGTGCATATCTTTCAGGGAGTAGTCGTCAACTTGCTTTAATTCATTTCACTTATTTTGATGACTACGTTTGGAATAATTTTATTGAAAGGAATCTTAAATTAATTCGGACTGACATAACTCATCTCTCGCAGGACATTGGCAAACAGCTTATAGAGATGCTTGGAGTTGTGTTGCTGGGGTCCAAATTAGTTTTTGGAGGAAGAATAATCGCCGAGGAGCGCAAGGAGCAAATTGATCAACTTCCTCCACCATCAAAGATTCGGGATCCGCCATTTGATCACGGTGTGTTCTTTCCAGTAGTGTAGTTTTTATATGCTTTCTAGGTTGCTTGCTTGAATAAACTCGTACCTCTTCCGACATTGAGGACAATGTCCATCTTTAGTTGGGGGGTGTGTATGAGACCTTAGGAATTTTTTTTAGAAGAATAAATCACCAAATATCATCATTTAAAACTCCTTCATATGCCTAAAAATGCGGATGATTACGCATTAACTGAGTTCTAAAAATTGTTTATGGCTTGATTAAATTATTTTTCCTTCATGGAATTACTCGTTAATATTCTATTCATGAAAACTTTCAATTTCCATGATTAATATCTCGAAATAGTTTGAATTTATTTCATGCATGCTAATGTTATGAAAAAGCTTAAGTATACACGATTTTTTTAAGAATAGTCTTCAAGTTGAAGAGGAATGTGGCCATGGTTATTAATGTTTATATTCAAAGAATGGGTGTTGAGTTGCTTACAAAAGAAAAGAAAGAAAGAAAGAAAAGAACAGAAAAATGAATGAAAAATGAATGATGAAAAATGAATGAATAAGTATGTCACTAATAAATAACTTGGTTGGCTCGAGTAGTACAGTCCGAGGGGTCCTTTTTGGCCTAATGCCCTATTTTCGTCTGATTTGGGAGCCATTGACCGGAACCTCACTCATTTGATGGAGCGATCCAAGTTATACTTTTTTCTGCGAATGTTGCTTGACGCGCGTTACGCGGAACAAATAAAAGAAAATAAATGGTGAATATACTAAGCAACTCCAATACCCATGTCTTGAATGATTATTTTGATAGGCCAATTCCTTGGAAACAAGAAAACTAGAATATAACGACGTGTTATACTTTCGCTTGTGCAAAACGATGCTTGCATGCTATTTATTCATACTAAATTAGAGAAAATATCATGTGATTGATTTTGTTCATGGATGTGTATATTGATGGTCAAGATCATGTTGGAATGCGTATTATTGAGCCATGCCATGAGCAATTTGAAAGAATTTATTGTTTTATTAACCATCCGTATTTATCGCTCTTTTTGCTAGAGACTAGCAAATCGCTAGTTGGGGGGTGTGATTCGGGTTCAATATTACATATTTAACCCCCCCCATTTAGCCCTATTTTGTGCTCATGAGATGCTACATTGTTCTCTAATTCATACGTATTTTCTACACATTTATTTATTAGAGAAAACACACTATTTGAGCATAAAACAGTAATTAATGGAGTATTTCTGCACTTTTTATATTTTTCCTAGCTTGGTCTCGATCTCACGATTCCAACGACTATTTATTTGTATTTTTCTGAGATCTGTGCTAATTACTATGAATTTTTGAATGCAGAATACCATTTAAATGGAGAAATACGCACGAAAATACGAAAATACGGTCGCCGACCAATCACCTCGCGCCACGTGTCATCCATCCGCCGCTTCCCGCTCGATCCAACGGCCCGTAGCGACGTAGAGGCGGAAATACGACGAGGCGACGTGGCTCAATATCAGCGGTACGATCATCATCCAACGGCCCAAGATCACCCCGCAATTTCGAGCAGCATCCTTGAGCCCACGTGGCGGCATCACATCGCTCTCCCACTCAATCCGATGGTGCCGAAGCAATCAGATTCAAATTTTACGAAGAGAACGGAGCGGCGAACGCGCAATTGCGGGGCTACGTGGCGCAATCTTATGGGTTTACCGCGCCATCGGACGGTCTACAACAACGCAGAGCGGACAAAGCACTGGGCGCTCGAGGCCGTTGGATCGCAGATCCAACGGCGCTGAATCAACTCCGATTTGGATTCGAAATCGCTAGCGGATGCGGGCGCGCGCGACCTTTAAAGCGCCACGTGTCGAAGCCACGAGAGATCCCGCACGGATGTGCGGCTGAGAATTGATCCGCTCGACGGATCGGGTTCGGGTGTTAATGGATGCGGGTTTTGCACCCGATAGCAACTTAAAACCCGTAAGCCTATTATATAAGCGTATTCTAGGGGTTTTGGGCGTATAGAGACAGATTGGGGCGTATTTTGGGCGTATTGGAGGCTCTAGGAGCCGTATTTTCCCCCTGAAAAATTCTGTAAAATTCCATAGGCTTTTATTATTATTTCCAGAGAGTTTGAAGTCTTTTCAAGGAGAATTGGTGATATATTTCTTAACTTAAACCCCGTATTTGATGCTTTTCTCTTGTATTTTGCTACAATCTTGACGTATTTTGCTATGAAACTTGTTTATTATTGCATTATGAGTAGCTAAATCTCTGTTGTGCATGGTATGGAGTAGTTAGGGGATATTATTTGTGTTAGTTTGGTTGTATTCCATGTGCTAAATCGTTAAACGTCGTTAAAGTTGTGATCTTTGTTCTCAAATCGCCTTTTTCATCTTCCAAAAGAAGTGATTAAGTTGATGATCACCCCAAAAGGGTGAGTTTTGATCTCCCCAAAAGGGAGTTTCATACCGTAGTTTTGATCTCTCCAAAAGAGAGTTTCATATCGTATTATAACTTTAGCGACGATCTTTTTGAATATTGTGTTTGAACCCCCAAAAGGGCATCTTCCGATGAGTTGCTCCCAAAAGGAGAATTCATTGAGTTATATTGGGTATTTTCCGGTGAATTGCTCCCAAAAGGAGAATTCATTGCGTTATACCTATCAACCAAATTAATACGAATCGTTGATCCTAACGAACCCATACCATGTGCATACTTTTTATAGATATTTGTTCTCACGTATTTCTATGTTTATATTGTTCACGTGTTCACATCACCATCACCGTCATCATTTGTGAAGTGGTTAGTTTCTTTTCGTAGGATTTCTATTTGATTTGAATTGTGGTTGCAACGGATTTCTTCCCGTGGATTCGACATCTGGACTCCCAGATTTTACTACTTGTACGGACTCTTGCGCTTGAGAGAGAGCACCTTTCGGAGCCCACCACTCTGCGGCCAGATGCCTAAGGGTGGCGTTAATTTCCGGGTCAATTGGAATCAAGTCGTCTAGACTCCTTGTATTCCTACGCATGAAAAACAAGAAATACCCGTGAAGCAAGTATGGGATAGGAACAGATAAAAACAGAAAAATAAAAATAAAAATAGAAAAATAAAAATGAAAAAGTAGAATGCGAAAACTATCGCGAGATAGACGGTTTGTCACGGAATGTAAATACGGAGGATTAAACAATATAAAGGGAAACCTAGGACTTAGGCTTCCACCCTATCATGTGTTCTCACTATTACGACCGGCGGATAGGAATACGATCGGAATTAGGGTTTAGTGGTGAGACGTTGCCTCTAAGAGTGATACTAGCGTCCCACGGGCCCGATATTCCGGTCGGTGCCCAGGATGATACGTCGGACTACCCGGGTTCGGTCAGTGGGCATTCCCATGTCCATTAACACTGACCAACTTAGGGAGCACTAAGCTCACAACGATAACTCCCAACATCTCAGCCTGCCGCTCCCGCGCGCTATGATTCGATGTCTATGCTAAGGACGTGAGCTATGGCTAGGGAGTCAACCGCCAAGTTTATTCTCCCTTGGCCCGACGGTCAAAGGCGGTCTTTTTCCCGCCGATGACAATGAAACACCCCGTGTAACCTCTAAATTCCCAATCCCTATCGAAATTCTAGTCCTATGGACGCATCAGGGAGAACCCACGAAGGGGTTTCCACCAAAATTCCACATTTGGGAACTACTCACACATTATAGCTAAAAAGCGATCTAAAAAAATCGCCCGTAAAAATCATGATCAGGCAATTGAAACACGGTAGTACCAATGCAATTGAAACACGATTCCAAAGACTATTTATTTGTATTTTTCTGAGATCTGTGCTAATTACTATGAATTTTTGAATGTAGAATAGCAATTAAATGGAGAAATACAGCTGAAAATACGAAATACGTCACTGCCGTACGTATACCGCTCAACGGGCACACCACACATGGTATGATCTGGGTGGTTCCTGCTCAATCGAACGGGCGTTGAACCGTCTGAATTTGCGGGGCGACGCGGCGCAGTGATGGCCGTTGGATTCTGATCAAACGGATGAGATCAAGACCCAGTATGCGAGTGGAGCGAGTGAAATAGAGCGATGTGGCTGCTTCCTGCACGTCAGATTGTGATCCGACGGCCCAGAGCGATCTGAGCTGAGTTCGAATTGAACGAAGCGGATGCGGGCACAGGCGCAGGCGACGATCCGACCTGCATGCCACGTGGCGCGTCCACAGGCGATCCCACGTTGATCGAATGGCTGAGGATTGCATTGGCTGAGGATAACATGTTTGGCTCGATTTTGAGCGGGTTTGGACCCGCCAACACTTCTAAACCCCGCAATCTAAGTATTTAAGGTATTTCTATGTTTTTATTGCGGATTCTTGCGTATTTGGGGCTCTAGGAGCCGTATTTTGGCGTGAGATTTGGAAGCCCTAGATACAGAGGCCAGAGCTATCATCTGAATGAGATCTATGGTCTATTTGGAGATATTTAGTGATATTTTTCCTATCTTTTGCCTTGTATTTTTCGTATTTGGCTTGTATTTGAAGTATTATTCACGTATTTTGAGTGTTTGGTGATGTATTTGTCTATGAATACTAAATATTTTCTCTTCATGCATGGTTAATCTCTATATGTGTTGGTTGTGATGTAGTTAGGGTGTCGTATTCTTTGATTTTAATATATTTCCGCCCTATATTCATGTTATTATCACGTATTTTGTCGATTTCTACATATATCTTGTTTGAGTATGTTATACGAAGATGTGGGCATGCTTGAATTGAATATGATCTGAGTAAGACTTATTCGTGATACGATCCGAGAGGATGTATCGTGACCCGAGAGGGCACTTGTGTGTATTTTCTTCATGAAATCGTTATCATACGGGGTTACTCTTTGGCACATTTATATGCACTGTATCGCCACACTTTCCGACGTTCTCGGGCCCTAGCTGGACGAAACATTGAGTTATAGAAAATATATTAATAATCATTGATTGCACATACCCTAACGAAATCACTACCAGCACATAATCTCCATATTAGTACCCTAGTATCGAATTCACCGTAATTATCGTATGATTCTCTTTTATTATTTTAAACCATCGATACCATTACTTATATCTGATAGGTGGTTGTTTATTATCGTTTTAGTACTCTTTATAAATTGAAATTCGTGGTTTTGCAGGTCAGTTGTCCCATGGATACGATACATGGACTCACCAGGATTATTACTTGTTCGATCTCCTACACTTAGGAGTAACGCTCACACATTTTGAGACGAGTCAAGTTTTTCGTGCCGTTGCTGGGGATAACAGTATTTGTGATCTACGATTTCAGTTCGTATGGAGGAATATTCGGTGTGATCCTTCCATCTTATAGTTTAGGATTTTTATTAGTTTTTTTGTTGTTTTATTTTCTCTTTAAAAAATTCAAAAAAATGGAGTATATGAAATTCTATGGCACATATTATTGGCATGATGCAGAGTATGACGTTGTACAGAAGTATAGAATGGAGAAGCTCAAGATTCTTAATTTTAATCAGAGAGATTGTGAAACTTTCTTTTAGGCCTGGAGGAGGTTCACAGACATAGTATCGAGCTATCCGCAGCATGGGTACACAAAGAAAGAGCTTATGGAGTCCTTCTTATTTGGACTATGGCCACAGCTGCAGGAATATTTGGGAGTTATAACGCCAACAGAGGCATGGAAGTACATGGAGTCTTTACAAGAGAATGAACAAATCATGAAAGAAACTTCAGAGCGTGATTCAACGGAGCCTTCCTGCCTTGATCAAGGAGAGCAAAGCGTAGACGTACCATTGCAACCCTTGAAAGAGGAACTTTATTGGCTCATTCAGACACAGGAAGCTACATCCCATCAATTCCAAGAAACCTTTCTTGCTCGGAATAGGTAAATTCAGCAATCCATTGAAAATCTTACTATGGTTGCCACTTGCTTAGAAGAAAGTAATTCTTTTGAAATTCAATTTCAAGAATCTAACCTGAGTTCATCTTCTATTGCTGGTATATCCAGCGAGCCATGCCACGATGAAAGCACGAATAAAAATATCAATATGGCAGGAAGTGTGTGCAAATGAGATGACGAGCTAGCAATTTTGGATGAACAGGAGGAGGAGACAGCTAGGGACATATGTTTAAAGATTATCGCTATGGAGCCCGAACCACTCTTTCCCTTAGTTTTTCCCCAAAATCATTTATCCCTCTCCCCAATGACTGAGCATTATACCGAGAGCAGTACACATTTTTCAAGGAGTAGTCAGCAACATGCTTTACTTTATTTACGTATTTTGATGACTATATTTGGATATGTTTGTGGCAAAGAACTTTAGACTAAATTGGAATAACATAACTCATCTCTTGCAGGACATACGTAATCACTTTATAGAGATGCTTGGAGTTGTGTTGCTAGGGTCCAATTTAGCTTTTGGAGGAAGAATACTCGTTGAGGAGCGCAAGGAGCAAATAGAACAACTTCCTCCACCATTAAAGATCTGTGATCCGCCATTTGACCTTGGTGTGTTCTTTACATTAGTGTAGATTTTATATGCTTTTTTGGATGCTTGCTTTTAAATAAACTCGTAACCTTTTCGAAATTGAGGACAATGTCCATCTTTAGTTGGGGGTGTTTGATGCCTTGGGATTTTTTTTAAAATAAAGCGAGAGAGAAGAATAAATCACCAATTCTCATCATTTAAAACTCTTTCACATATCACAAATACGGATGATTATGCATTGATTGAGTTCTAAAAATTGTTTATGGCTTGAGTTAATTATTTTTCCTTCACGGAATTATTCATTAATATGCTAGTTATAAAAACTTTCAATTGTCATGATTAATATCTCGAAATAGTTTGAATTTATTTCATGTATGACATTGTGATGCAAAAGCTTAAGTATACACGATTTATTAGAAGAGTTTTCAAGTTGCAGAGGAATTTGGCCTTTGTTACTAATGTTTATGTTCGTTGAATGGGTGTTGAGTTGCTTATGAAAAAAAGAGAGAAAAAGAAAAAATACATCGTTCCCTTGAGTTCATTAATTAGCCGGGTCTTCGTGCCTCAGGAAGCATTGGAGATTCACGTCGAAAGATGGATGAATGGGGAGTGCATTCGAAAAAAATAAAGAAAATAAAACTTAGATGATTCGAGTTATTAAGTTCGAGGGGCTCTTCTAAGCCTAATGCCCGAAGATCGTTTAGCCTAGGAGTCATTAATTGAAAGCTCAAGTCGTCAAAACAAAAAGAAGAAGAAAAAAAGAAATGGTGAATAAACTAAGCAACTTCAATACCTATGATTGGAACGATCTTTTTGAGATGTCAATTCCTTAGAAATAAGAAAACTAGAATATAACGATGTGTTATACTTTCGCTTGCGCAAAATCATGCACGCATGTTATTTATTCAAATTAAATTAGAGAAAATATCAAGTGATTGATCTTATTCATGGATTGTGTATATTGATAGTCAAAATCATGTTGGAAAGTGTATTATTGAGCCATGCCATAAGCGATTGATAGAATTTATTTTTTTACTAATCATCGACTTAATCGCTCTTTTTGCTAGGGACTAGCAAATCGCTAGTTGGGGGGTGTGATTCGGGTTGAATATTGCATATTTAACATCTCATTTAGCCCTATTTTGTGCATACATGATACATATTTGGTCTCTAATACGATCGAAATTTGACTATCCTTATTTATTAGAGCACACTCCTATTTTAGGCACAAAACATCAATATACAGAGTATTTCTGCACTTTTTATATTTTTCATGCAAAGATCCCAATCTTATGATTCCAACGACTATTTATTTGTATTTTTCTGAGATCTGTGCTAATTACTATGAATTTTTGAATGCAGAATACCAATTAAATGTAGAAACATGGCTAAAAATACGAAATACGTCGACGCCGTACGTATCCCGCTCAACGGGCGTGCCACGTGGCACGATCTGGGCGGTTCCTGCTCAATCAGAAAGGCACTGAAGCGTCTGAATTTGCGGGGCGACGCGACACAGTACTGGCAGTTGGATTCTGATCCAACGGATGAGATCAAGACCCAGGACGCGAGCGGAGCGGGCGAAATAGAGAGCGAAGTGGCTGCTTCATGTGCATCAGATTGTGATCCGACTGCCCAGAGCAATTCGAGCTGGGTTCGAATTGAACGAAGCGGATGCAAGCGCATGTGCGGGCGACGATCCGACTCACATGCCACGTGGCACGTCCACAGGCGATCCCACGTTGATCGAACAGATGAGGTTTGCGGCGGTTAAGAATAACAGGTTTGGTTCGATTTTGAGCAGGTTTGGACCCGCGAACACTTCTAAAACCTGCAATCTAAGTATTTAAGGTATTTCTAGGGTTTTGTTGCGGATTCTTGCGTATTTAGGGCTCTAGGAGCTGTATTTTGGCGTGAGATTTGGAGGCCCTGGAGACAGAGGCCAGAGCTATCATATAAAGGAGATCTAGGGTCTATTTGGAGATATTTTGTGATATTTTTCTTATCTTTTGCCTTCTATTTTGCGTATTTCGCTTGTATTTGAAGTATTATTCACGTATTTTGAGTGTTTGGTGATGTATTTGTCTATGAATACTGAATCGTTTCTCTTCATGCATGCTTAATCTCTATATGTGTTGGTTGTGATGTAGTTAGGGTGTCGTATTCTTTGATTTTAATATCTTTTCGCCATATATTCATGTTATAATCACGTATTTTGTCGATTTCTACATATATCTTGTTTGAGTATGTTATACGGAGACGTGGGCATGCTTGAACTGAATATGATCTGAGTAAGACTTATTCATGATGCGATCCGAGAGGACGTCGAGAGGGCACTTGTGTGTATTTTCTTCATGAAATCGTTATTATACGTGGTTACTCTTTGGCACATTTATATGCACTGTATCGCCACACTTTCCGACGTCCTCGTGCCCTAGCCGGACGAAACGTTGATTTATAGAAAAGATATTAATAATCATTGATTGCACATACTCTAACGAAATCATTACCAACACATACTCTCCATATTAGTACCCTAGTATCGAATTCATCGTAATTATCATATGATTCTCTTTTATTATTTTAAACCATCAACACCATTACTTATATCTCTGATAGGCGGTTGTTTATTATCGTTTTAGTACTCTTTATAAACTGAAATTCGTGTTTTTGCAGGTCAGTTGTCCCATGGATACGATACCTAGACTCACCAGGATTATTACTTGTTCGATCTCCTACACTTGGGAGTAGAACTCACACATTTTGAGATGAGTCATACACTCACAAGTGATTTCAAGTCATTAACTCTTCACTAGAGCATTCAAAACCATTCAAAGCTATTCAGGCTCTAGCTCTAAGTTTCAACTTGTCTCCAAAGCTTTCAAGATCAAGCTTCTAGTATCCATTGCTAATTTTCTTGAGACAAGTAGTAAGTGCGCATACTCTCATCATTTAGAGCACGTCACACACCTTCTTGCCTCATTCTAAAGAGTATTATTTAAGGCATAGGTTGTGGAAATTGTTTCATATTTCGGTTATATTTTTCTCTTGATACTTGATATATAATATAATAAAATAAATAATATAAAATAATAAATAAATATATAAAAAATAATATAAAAAAATAAAAATTAATATATAAAAAAATATAAAAAAATTATAAAAAAATAAATAATAATAATATATAAAAAAATAAAAATAAAATATAAAATATATAATATTATAAATAAAAAATAAATAATAAAATAAAATAAAAAAATATATATTAAAAATTAAAAATATAAATATATAAAATAAAAAATTAAATAGAAAATATAAAAAATAAAAAAAAAATAATATATAAAATAAATAATAAAAATAAATAAAAAATAAAATATAGAAATATATAAAAATATAATATTATAAAAATAATAATAAATAATATAATATATATAATAAATATAAAAAAAAATATATAATAATAAAATAAAAAATAAAATATATAAAAATAAAATTATAAATATAATAATAAAATAATAATAAATAAAAGATATAAATAATTAATAAAAAAAATAATATATAAAATAAAATAATTGAGAAGTTCCTCTCGGTTGTGAGAGTAGTCCATTCCCAGGTTGTGGGAAGTGGAAGAAAGTGTATTGGTTTTTTCACTTGTCAGGTTTTGGCAAATGGGTATTAGTGGATCACTAATCACTAGTGGGTTTGCTAGTCGGTTGCTGGAGTAGAATTCAAAGGAGTCGGGGAGACTCGGAGTCAGGAAGACTCGATGAATCCGAACCAGGGTAAATCCTTTGTTTGTGTTTTCTTTTTTGAGTTTGTTGCTCTCTCTTTCTATTCCTCACTAAGGTTGCATAATGGATCTTTAATTTGGCGTAATTTCCTTATTTTTGTTCTAAAGCACTATTCATCCCCCTCTAGTGTTTCTCCCTATTGTTTCAGATCATGTATGAAAAGACAGTTTCCTAATATAATCGTATTCATATATGGGGACGTCTTGCCTACTATGAGGTGAAGGAGGACAAGCTTGATGCTAAAGCCAAGAAAGACATCTTCTTGGGCTTTAGCGATGGTGTCAAAAGGATATAGGCTATGTTGTCCGAGACAAAGGAAGATGATCTTGATCAGAGATGTGACGTTTGACGAGTCAGCATTATTGAAGGGACATGGACCGACGGTGGAGCCTAAAGAGACACAGGTGGAACAGATTCTTATAGAGGTGTCAAAGGTTCCTAATATGATGTTTGCTGACTCTAGCCAGAGTTCATCAAAGACTACAGACTATACACGCCGGACAGATGGTGACGTTGGTGGTTCAGGTTCAGATGGTGGAGATACTCCTTCTCTACAAATTGCACAGCATATGGATTTGATTGCTGTTTTGAAACCTAGGCGTAAGATACGACTACTTGCAAGGTATATGGAGATGGTCTCATTTGCTTTTTCCACAGTTAGTATTGATATACCCACTTCATACAAAGATGTAGATCATTAAGACCCAGAGAGGTGGAGGAAAGCAATGGATAAGGAGATGGAATCATTGTTGAAAAATGATACATGGAAATTGGTGGAGCTTCCTAGCGGAAAGAAAGTGATATGATGTAAGTGGGTCTACACCAAGAAGGATGGAGCTGAAGATGGAGATATTCGTTCAAGACAAGACGTGTTGCTAAAGGATATGCTCAGAGAGAAGGTTTTGACTACACCACAGTTTTCTTTTCAGTAGTCAAGCATTGTTTTATTCGAATCCTATTGGCATTGGTTGCACAACTCAACCTTGAATTTGTGCAACTAGATGTCAAAATTGCATTTTTACATGGGAAGTTAGAAGAAGAGATTTATAAGTCTCAACCCGATGGTTACGAGAGAGGCGATGGACTTGATCTAGATTAAGGAAGTCTCTCTATGGGTTGAAACAATCGCCTAGCCTGTGATACACGCATTTTGAGCGCTTCATGATGGAGGATCAATTGTATTTACAGAGTTCCTATGATCATTGTGTGTTCTTTCGGAGACTAGACGATGGACCATTCATATATCTTTTACTTTATGTTGCTGACCTGTTCATAATGTTTTTAAATAAAGTAGAGATTCAGAGATTGAAAAATGAATGGAGTTGTGTGTTTGAGATGAAGTACCTAGGTGAAGCACGAAGGATTCTTGGCATAGAGATCTACCGAGACCAAACTAGGGGAATTGTACATTTTTCACAAAGTTGCTACTTGAAGACTATAATTCAGAGGTTTGGTTGTGAAAGCGTGAAGTCCATAGCTACTCTGCTTGCACCTCACCTCAAACTTTGTGCAAAGCATTATCTGAAGAACGAGAAAGAAATGAAGTTTATGGAGTGTATATCGTATACTAATGCAGTAAGTGCCTTGATGTATGACATGGTGTGTACGTGACCCGGCCTATCATGTGATCAGCATGGTGATCCGATACATGCATAATCCAGGGAAGGTACATTGGCAGGCAGTACAGTGGATATTACGATATATCAACGACATCATTGATGTGGGATTGACATATAGACGATATGATGATGGTCCGCTAGTTGTGGCATATGTTGATTCTAACTTTGCAAGTGATTTGGATGGGATGAGAAATATGACGGGCTATGTATTCACCTTGTCAGGAGCTCCGATCTGTTGGCAGAGTATTGTTCAATCTGCGGTGGCCTTTTCTACTATAGAGGTAGAGCATATGGCATTGACTGAAACAGTAAAAGCGATGATATGTCTCATGGGCTTGATGGATGACCTAGGTCTATATCAAGAGAGGTATGACTTGCATTGTGATAGCCAAATTTAGCACAGTGCATGTAGTGAAAAACCAAGTCTTTCGTGCACGTACCAAGCATATCGACGTGAGATATCACTTTGTCCGCGATTATATGGGCAAAGAAGACGACAACATCAATTTGTTGAAGATTGGAGCAGAAGACAACCCGACATACGTGCTAACAAAGGTCATATTCGGAGTCAAGTTCAAGAATTACTTGGATTTGCTCAACATTGTTTCGAGATGATGTCAATGGTGACCCCGGCGGGGGTATAGAGGCTTGGAGAGGCAGGTGAGCTCTTCGGGGCAAGTTAAAGGGAACATGAGATGATTCTTGCTGAGGTGAAGCATTGATGGTTGATTGGGTGACATAGGCCTAAACCTCGCCAACGTAGAGATATGATTGGCTCGATTTGAGACGCTAAAGGAGCATTAGAGATGTGCATGCAAGTAGTCAAGCTGGGCTACCTTTCATGTGCCATGGGTCCCGTGTATCTAGCCCTGCATGGCCAGATACGGGGATTCAGGGTTGTGCTATCTCATGCATGCCTGAATTCTCGGTTTGGAGGATCGACAGCTCGGAAGCTCGGGAACTCGATAGCCCGACTTTCGGTAGCTGGAAATCTTGACAACTCGGAAGCTCGGTAGCTCGGAGGCGTCGCCTACATGATGCAGAATTCTATTCGAGTTAGAGTTGCTCTCCTAATAGAATTTTGTTTGAGTTCAAATTGCTATCTAAATAGAATTCTATTTGAATTAGAGTTCTTCTCCCGATAGAATTCGGCTTTGTGCCATATCCTAGAAGATATAAAAGGGACGTTCGGAGAGGGTTTTTTGGGACGAGATAGAGATAAAAGGCGCCGGGGGAGAGACATAGCTTTGAGCCGCTATTGAGAGAACCAATAGTAGAGATTGCAGTGAGAGCTTTTAGGAGATCTTGAGTGCTTCTTCTTTGTTGAGAAGTTAGAAGAGTTGTATTTTTTGTTCTTCCTTTGAATAAAAGCTATTAAGTGTTTACTTGACCGGTCGACGGCCTAAAAATTCAATCTTTGTTCTTGGTGTTCTTGCTCGTCCTCTCACCACCAGATCGTCCGACGGTCCAAAGCTTCTGCCCTTGCACACAATAATGGGAATCCAAAATCAATGTATAACACATTGCCATACAAGAGAATAAACAAATTTTTATGCTTTCTCAAATAGTTACCGAGGAAGCTTAAATCTGATTGTTTTGATTAACTTTATGGTATACAATCATCTATATATTTGATAGATATTACTTTTGTCTTTTATGATAGTGTTGACTTTGTAACATATAATTGGGATGATTGTCTTAAAACTATCTTTATCTTTCATTGTTTTTCCATAATACCGCCCGCAACTCCATAAATTACATAATAATGCTACATTATACTTCACTTTTCCCAATGTCATCCTCTAACACGAATGAAAGGCAACTATCTATATTACAAAAGAGAGAGGTTTTTGAATCTTTGTCCCATGTGGCAATGTCACATCGCCACATGGGACAACATTCTTAAACCCAAAATCCAAAAAACCCAAAACTCCACCCAGCCCCCAAAAAAACACACCCAAACCCAAACACCCAAAAGCATACCCCAAGCAAAAAACCAAAAACCCAAGTCACTACACACACTCAAACCCACTATTCTCATTTTCATCTGTTTTTGCACTCATCGAAACACCGGTGTGGGTTGGTTTTGGGGGGGGTGTCCGTGCACTTTGTACACAGGTTAAAATGCCTTTTAGCCGTCTTATTTATGTGCTTGCTCCCCTTTACCCCCGACGCTGCAGGCAAGGGCGGAGGCAAAGGGGGGCCTGAGGGGGCCATTGCCCCCTAAGCTTATTTGTATATTTATAAAATAACATCAAAAAACAGTAGCATCACTCATCGTTTGTAAGTTTGGTTATGAGGTTTAAATTGTAGATCACTCTTTTAAGAAGTCGTGGATTCAATTCCCTGCGTCTTCAAATGTTTTTTAACTATTTTAAATATTAATTCTAAATAGTTGTTAAATACTTTAAACGTGCAACTACTTGTATTGTCCCTGGTGTTGTGAAGGGAAATTTAGGGAAAATAGGTGTAGAGGGTCAAGAGCCCCCTACCCGTGTATTTATAACTTTCAATAGTGGGTTGGATACCCAATTGGCCCAATGGGCCTATTCATAACACTTCCTCTTATCCAATCAACATTGAAATAAGAGGTGGATTCTTCAGGATCCGAGTTAGGGTAACTGTCTTGTTAAAGAAAGAACAGTTAACCCATAACTTCCCCTGTTTTGGGGATGTGTCTAGGGGTGGATACTTCAGGATCCAGAGTCAACGAGGTTGCCTCGTCAAAACCTTGACTACGGAAAACCCAGTGGGAAAAAAAACCTGTAGCCAAGGGAAAAGAGTACAACTCTGCAGTTGACTCCCCCTTATCTGACCAAGCTTCAGGCTTGCAGATTTCCTATGAATCTATACATCAGTCTCCTATGTATCTATGAGTTCATAGTTCTCTCATCCTGACCCAGTTTACATTTACTCACTATCCTCATACCAATCCCATATACAAGTTTCTCAAAGATACTAGTAGGCAGGGATTTGGTAAGCAAATCTGCCAAGTTATTACATGATTGGATCTTCTGTACCTCAATCTGCTTTTGCTTCTGAAGGTCGTGCGTCCAGAAGAACTTGGGGGAGATATGCTTCGTCTTGTCACCTTTGATGTAGCCGTCCTGTAGCTGGGCTATACATGCTGCATTGTCTTCATGGAGTGTAGTGGGTGCAAGAACGCCGGTCGTCAGGCCGGTGGAGGTGAGTATGTGCTGGATCACCGAGCGTAGCCAGAAACATTCCTTGCTTGCTTCGAATATCGCTAGTAGCTCTGAGTGTGTGGATGAGACGGTCGTCATGGTCTGCTTCACAGATCTCCAGGATATGGCAGTGCCGCCATATGTGAACATGTATCCGGTCTGAGACTTCTCTGTATGAGGATCGGACCTGTAACCTGCGTCAGCATAATCAACTAAACCAGTTGATGCCCCTTTCCTGTAGAATAGACCTAAGTCTATGGACCCTTGGAGGTAGCGCAGAAGATGCTTAACTCCGGCCCAATGCCGCTGTGTAGGTGCAGCACTATATCTGGCTAGTAAGTTTACTGCAAACGCTATGTCAGGGCGAGTGCAGTTAGCCAGGTAAAGGAGTGCACCAATAGCACTTAAATAAGGCACTTCGGAGCCTAGTATTTCCTCCCCCTCTTCCAGCGGCCGGAAGGGGTCTTTGTGTACATCCAATGATCTGACGACCATCGGAGTGCTGAGGGGGTGGCACTTATCCATCTGAAACTTTTTCAATAAGTTCGATGTGTAAGTTGACTGGTGTAACAGGATCCCATCTTTAAGATGCTCTATCTGAAGGCCTAAACAGAATTTTGATTTTCCGAGGTCTTTCATCTCGAAAGTTTCTGTCAGGCTTTTAGAAATCTTTGCGATCTCTTCAGGAGATCCGATGAGGTTTAAGTCATCTACATAGACGGCTATAATTACAAATCCTGTTGCCTTTGCTCTTATAAAGATGCAAGGACAGACTGGGTCGTTTTTAAATCCTTGCTGTGCAAGGAAGTCGCTCAGTCTGTTATACCACATCCTTCCAGATTGTTTTAGACCATATAATGATCTTTGCAGTTTCACTGAGTAGATGTCACGTTCTCTCTCTTTTAGTGCTGCAGGCAAAGAATAACCGTCAGGCAATCTCATATAGATGTCTCGGTCTAGGTTGCCATATAGGTATGCAGTAACCACGTCCATGAGTTGCATATCTAAACCCTCTTGTGCTGTTATGCCAATGAGGAATCGGAAGGTGATCGCGTCCATGACCGGGGAGTATGTGGCTTCAAAATCCACCCCAGGACGTTGGGTAAAACCCTGTGCTACAAGCCTTGCTTTGTAGCGTACGATCTCATTCTGTTCATTTCGTTTTCTAACAAATACCCATTTATAACCCACAGGTTTTACACCTTTTGGTGTCTGGACTATTGGTCCGAAGACCTTGCGTTTGGTGAGTGAATCCAACTCCACTCCTATTGCCGCTTTCCACTTTGGCCAATCATCTCTGCTTTGACATTCTGTCAGAGAGCGTGGTTCAATATCATCGTCGCAGTACGCGACGTTGATGGCAATATTGCACGCAAATGTGTCATCTATTGTTGTGCTTTTTCTGTCCCAATACTCCCCAGTTCGTACATAGTGTATCGATACTTCATTTTCTCCCGGTTTTTCCTCTTCATGAGAGTTTGGGAGAGATGGGGTAGCAGGGCTTAAATTAGCATCCTGTGGTGGTATTTGTTTACCATTGCCAAGGGTCCTACTCTTTCGAGGGACTTGGTCCTTGGATCCCGGTGGTCGTCCTCTCTTTTTGAGGGGTCCAACCATTTCTGCTGCAGGCGGATTGCATCCATTTTGCGGTATGTCAATCCTAGCTGGAGTGTTAGCAGCAGGGACGTGTGATTTGACAATCTTCTGGTTGTCAGTAAATTTGTCCGGCAAGAGATGGACAGTGTTTTGGATGTGGAGAATCTTCAGGACCTCCTCCTCATACTGGCTTGTTGGCGGATCAAAGTGACATAAAGTTTTTGTATCCCAAGTGATACTTTCTGAAGCTTCGGGCTTCTTTGTCTGTGAGCCTAGTCTTGGGAACGATGTTTCATCAAATTCACAGTCTTCTAGACGTGCCTTAAAGACGTCCCCCGTAAGGGGTTCTAGGAATCTAATTATGGAAGGGGTGTCAAACCCAACATAAATGCCTAGGCGACGTTGTGGACACATCTTTGTCCTTTGTGGTGGTGCTATGGGGACGTATACTGCACAACCAAATATTCTCAAATGTGAGACAATTGGTGGGGCTCCAAGTGCTAGTTTCATTGGAGAAGATGACTGACCTCCAGAGGGTCTTAATTTTATTAAAGATGCAGCATGCAAAATTGCATGACCCCACACATTCACTGGCATCTGGGATTGATGTAATAATGGACGAGCGATCCATTGCAGTCTCTTAATTAGAGATTCTGCTAACCCATTTTGGGTGTGAACATGCGCTACAGGATGTTCGACTTCAATTCCCTGAGCTTGGCAATAGTCTAGAAAGACTTGTGACGTAAACTCCCCCGCATTGTCCAGACGAAGTTTCTTTATCTGGTGGTCGGGGAAGTGGGCCCGTAACTTTATTATCTGAGCTAAAAGCTTAGATAGTGCTAGGTTACGGGTGGACAGTAGGCACACATGTGACCACTTAGTAGATGCGTCTATCAGGACCATAAAGTACCTGAACGGACCACTTGATGGGTGAATCGGCCCACAAATGTCTCCGTGGATTCTTTCCAGAAAGCTGGGAGACTCCACAACCACTTTCAGTGGAGAGGGTCTCGTGATCAGTTTACCCTTGTAACAGGGTGGACATGGGAATTTGCCTTTTTGAAGAATCTTCATGTCAATGCCCCTGGAGTTCTTTATGATGCGGTACATCATAACCGAACCAGGGTGTCCCAGTCGACTGTGCCAGAGTTGGAATTCTGGTGTTTGGGGGCACTGCAGGTGCTCCACCATGGATGTTTCTGGAGTTTGTATACTTGTTTGGTAGAGTCCCGAGGGGAGTCCCTTAAAACGTTCTACAATGGTTTTTGAACCATTTGTAAGAGCCGTTACAAGCAAGTATTCCCTTTTATCTTCCTCGACCGTCTCTAAGTGATATCCGTTTAAACGGATGTCTTTAAAACTTAGGAGGTTTCGGATGGATTTAGGGGGGTATAACGCATTTTTAAGTGTTATTTGTGTGTTGCCGGGGAGCAATATAATTGGTTCCCCTGATCCTTCGATTATGTTTGCTGGTCCTGAGATTGTTCTCAGTGGGCCAGAATAGCTACTTACGCTCGTGAAGTAGTCTATGTTTTGAAGGATCGAGTGCGTCGATGCACTGTCCACTAGGCAGATAAGTTCCATATCTAAAAAGGGGAAAGACATTCAAGCAATAAATGAAGAGAAAAGATCTACTTTCATAAAGATAAATGCTCAAAAATATTGTTTTGACATGGAAATAAAACTAGATACGATGCATAAAATAGAAGATACATTGCTAATTGCATAAAAGTGGTCCAGATCTAGAGAGTGTCATCTCCCATGAAATCTTCAGGAGTCCATGAGGTCTCTGCCAACGCTGCGCTCTCCATCAGGTTTGTCTCAGCTCGAGGCTTGAGGCTTGCCTGGTAGAGGTCCTGGAGGTGTTTTGCTGTGCGGCAGATTCTGGACCAGTGGCCCGTCATCCCGCATTTGGAGCATTTGTCCTCCCAGTCTTTCTTGGGAGTGCCTCCTTTGTTGGGAATCCTCTTCTGCTTCTTGTCCACGAACTTCTGGTTCTGGGGAGGAGCTGGGGGAGTGGCCTTCTTCCGCTGCTTCTGTTCTTTCCATTTCTGGAATTTTGCCTTTTTGTCCGTCTTCTTCTTCTGGGAAGACTGGAAGTGGGCCTCTGCAGGAGGTGGCAATGGAGCGGAGCCAGGAGGGCGCAGGTTGTGGGTGGCAACCAACAGGTCTCTGTTCTGTTCAGCCATAAGCAGGCATGAAAGAAGGTCAGAGTACTTTGTGAACTTCCTCTCTCGATATTGTTGCATAAGGATCATGTCCTTTTCGTGGAAAGACGTAAACGTCTTTTCCAGCAACATCTTCTCCGTCACTGGTTCACCACACAACTTCAGGCGTGAGGTGATGCGGAAGAGAGCTGAGTTGTACTCCGCTACGGATTTGAAATCCTGTATGCGGAGGTGAGTCCACTCGTACTGTGCACGGGGGAGTATGACATCCCTCTGATGTCTGTACCTCTCCTCGAGTGCATCCCATAGCTCGTAAGGGTCCTCTACAGTGAGGTACTCGTCCTTTAAGGTCGAGTCTAAGTGTTTCCTGATATATATAATGGCTTTCGCCTTTAATATATCGGAAACTTCCTCTGTATGAGGTGCTTCCACTGAAGCCTCCTTGTTAGCTGGGGCAGTACTAGTTGTTGCCTTTTCAGTCTGTGTGAGACTGAAACCATGAGAGCACAGATGGAACTTCAGGTCCAACTGCCAACTCAGGTAGTTTGACCCATCGGCCTTCAGGACCGAGAAGTCTACATTTGCGAGTCTGGCCATTTTATGATCTAGCAATGTAAAAAAATAGCATGTATCATTTAACTGAGTAAGATAGACATCCACGCATGTAAACATTTTCATAGCATGAATTTGATTAATGTGATTTTAACATGCTTGCTTTTTTCAGATAATGTGAATAATTAATTACTAAAAATTAACAATCACACATGCTGTTAAGGGATTTCATTGTGACATTAAAACATGGTATTTAAGCTAATTAATAACCACGCAGTTTAATGCATAAACAATGAAACAGAAAAATGACCTAGGGCTATGGGGATCAGCCAGCCGACACCGAAAAAGTAAAAGAAAAGTCCAGTCCGAAGTTACATCAAAAATAAAATGCATGAAAATTAAAGTACAACTCGGGAACTTCAGAGAGAAGCCCCTATCTTCATTGAGCGAACGCCTTCAGCTTCTTCTTGGTGTCCTTCGGTCTTCTTTTTTACATTTTCATCCTCACATACAAAATTTCTCTCAAAAAAAGAAGAAAAATTGCAGGAATTTAAAACGGTGTCGGAAACCTGGCTGATCCCTAAAAACATAGCCTAATATTTGCACATCCACGCAGATAATATATTCGCGACATACAACCACGCAGATAATCAAAGACACAGGCATTTAAAATAATTTAAAATTGTGTGTGACGGGCAAAAAAACATTTTTTTTTGAAAAACTTTTTGCCATTTTGATCCATATTTTATTGTTTTATTTTACCGCTTTAAACCCTTTCAAAATTTCTTTTAAATATTTTGGGCTTTTTAGGGCCAAAAATAAATAAAATAATTTATGTGGATGTGCTAATTTTCTGGCCTTTTGGGCCATGAAAACAACCCATTAGGGTTAATATTGGGCCTCCCCCGAAAAATAGCCCGTTAGGGTTAGGGTTTCAGGAAACCCTAGGGGGGCCCGCGGCGTGTCGCCGCGACGGCTAGCCGCGTAGGGCGCGGCCGCCGTGGCGGCGACGGGCCGCGGCTGCTGGCCGCGGCAGTTGGCCACGGCCTGGGGCCGCGGCGGCAGTCCGCGGCCTGAGGCCGCGGCTGCTGGCCGCGGCCTGGGGCCGCGGCGTTCGTTTTCCGCCGGCGGTTTCGGGTCCTCTTTTTCAGCTCCGATCACTCGATAATTTCCACAAGCACACGGATTCGACGTTTCATCATTCGACCCCCCCAAACTCTTTTGACTAACGCTGCAAAGGGCGCGTCGCCGTTCCGCCCTACGGGCGTGCGGATTTTTGGATCAAAGGCGGAGAGGTAAAAATCGGATATTTCAACAATTTTGATCGCTAAAAAAACAAGTTTTTATTGTTTTAAACATGCAGATCTATTTAAAAAGGTTGAATTTCACCGAGTTTATAAACTTTTTGATCCTAAAACATGCAGATCTAATGAGAAAAGCAAGTTTAGATCTAAAAGTTTGGATTTTTACCTCTAGATTCGACGAGGAATCTAGGCGACGGTTGGTGAAGGATGCCCTTTTCGCTCCCCGTTGAGAAGATTACGATCTTCTTAAATCTGAGCGATTTGTGGATCTCCTTTCCCACGAGCCGCCGTCTCCTCCAACGAGCGTGATCGTGCTGATAACGTGTTGTGAAGGGAAATTTAGGGAAAATAGGTGTAGAGGGTCAAGAGCCCCCTACCCGTGTATTTATAACTTTCAATAGTGGGTTGGATACCCAATTGGCCCAATGGGCCTATTCATAACACGTGGAACATTTATTATAAATAAAATGCTTAATACATGACCGGATATTAAGAGTAATTTAGCAGCAATTACTTCCAAATGTTATTAAATAAATTAAATGTTTTCTTCTTAAACCCAAGTATGCCCACCATCAGTTCGCCCACTAAGCCAACCCATTTAACATCCTACAGTTGCTCAAAAAAACGAAATCGTGGCAAAACTTCGGCGTTTGAATGTCGTCTTCAAAATCGACCTGTGAAGTTCAGTCGTCGTCTTCAAACTTTGGATCTGCAAGTTTTTGGAACAAATTTTTCAGAGCAAACTACATTTTAAAAGAAAATTTTCAAGTTTTTTGGATCCGCAAGTTAGAAAAAAGAGAAAGAAAAACACAAATCTGATACTTCAACTCCCAATTGCAAAGGTTATGTTATTCTTCTTACATTTTACTGCTTGCAAATAGGTCGGAATCAGAACTAATATAATAATATTTCTATTTGAACTGCCACTTGCAAAGATGATGTTTTTTCCTCAGTTTATTGTGTTTGTGAGGATGTGCATAACTGAGGGTTTCACCAATTTATTTTAAGGGGATGGAACTTCTTTACTTGAAATATACATCCTAATAATTGAGGGATGAGATGTTTTCTTCATATATATTGAAATTCAGTACGCAGTAAAGAATATAACGAACAACAATAAAGACACACAGCACGCAAGGGCACACGAGACTTGGTATCGCAGTTCGGTGCGCACACCTACATCTGCGGGGCCACGCCCAGAAAAATAGAATACTTCACTATAAAGATCAGAGAATACAGATTCTACAATTCACGCTTCTATAAGGAAGAACACACTCATCCTTAAAACAAACCGTGAGGGGTGATCGCAATCAACCCCGTGAAGTATTCTTGGCAAGCTCCCCTTGCCTGCAAGCTCCCCTTGCACCACCGACTAGATCAACTCCCTTGATCCTGCGTGCGCAGTCGTCGGCCTCCCTCCCGGAGAATCTCCTTGAACTATTGCAACCAAAGAGTCAACTAACGCCGCCAAAACCTGTCGAACCCTAAAAGGCCAAAACCCCGCAATCTTAGATACAATCTGCACACCAGCAATCAAATCTAGATTCGGTTCCATCAATCAGCAAAAACCGCAACATTTATAACAAGGAGGAGATCCCGAAAGATCCGTAAGTGGTAGTTACTAGGGTATTGTTTTGGTGAAAATCTCTCTCCAACCTTATCGCAATAAGGTAACAAGAGATTGTACCTAATCAAATCTAAAACAGATAATAACCACCATAAGGGTCTGATGAGTTAGGTAGGAAACTAACAGAATACGCGGACGCCAGATGCACATCCTTTTGAGCAGACAATATATGCAAAAGAACTTAGCCTGTTGAACATCCTGGTACAACAACCTGTTCAACAAAATGTCCAACATCTTCCAGTGCCACATATGACAAGCCCGCATTCAAGGATACCCAGGATAAATCCTAACAATCTCCCCTTTTGTCATTTGGTGGCACAACATACGGTATGATAGAAAAAGATGCCAAAAGTATAACCTACCTTTCAAAAAGACCTTTCAAAAAGAAACTGCAGAGACCGGACCAATACAAGAAAGACCACAACAAGTTATGTCACACGAGTCACACGAGTTGCACCAACCAGCACCAACCATACTCCACAATAGGAACTTGCATATCAACAGCAGGCATCCAACAAAACTCCCAACAAAGCATCCAACAACTTGCATAGCAACAGCAGGCATCCAACAAAACTCCCAACAAAGCATCCAACAGACATCATAACAACAGAACTCATATCTTCAACAAAGCCATCAGATCATACCGTTTATACCTTTTCTCCCCTTTGCGCCACAAAGGACAAAAACTTCAGGGATCCACAGAGGGACCACTACGTAGAGAGGACAGCTTGCTCTGCAGCAACACCTTGTGGCGATTCAGAAGGACCCGCTGGCTGTCGAGAAACAGAAGTTGATCATCAATATTCTGAATAGCATTCTCGAGAAACTCGATATCAGCCAGACTCGCTGAGGAAGAAGTGGTAGCAGTAGCAGAACTGAGTGGAGGAGACTGAGATGCAGGAGGCACTGTGACAGAAGGTTCAGCATTTGGAGGTGGAGAGGAAGTCGAAGAAACACCATGAAGTGAGGGTATCAAGTCAGAGATGTTATCCATTTTTCCAGCCACAGACTTTGCTGTATACGAAATACTGTCACAAGATGAAGGAAGGTCTGACAAGGATAGGGGCACCCTTTGACCCAGCAGCATCATAGATATAAGAGCTCCGTGTGGTAAAGAAGTCCCGGAGGAGGATAATTCAGCAAACGATAAGATAGAATCAAAGATAATCCTGCCCAAATTGAAGGCCTGAGAGGTTCCCGCAGAGAACAATAGTCTGCACATGTCTCGAGTAACCACAGAAACATTTGAAGTAGGGAGCCAGTTCCTCGTGGCTATCCTGTAGAGAATAAAGTACTTGGCCGTAAGAGCAGATGAAGGAAAGACAGATGATTTCTTAGGCCAATTCTGAAGCTTCTCCGCAGTCACAACTCGAATCGGTCTATCAAAATCCACTCCTGTAGTCTCTCCGTAAGCAGGAGCAGATTGAGGACATTTCCATTCCAGTAATTTGTTCAGAGTGGAAGGAGAAAAAGTGATAATCTTGCCCCGAACATAATTTCTGCAATGCCAACGGGAGGAGCCATCTCCAGCAGTTTTGGATAAATTACAGTAAAATTCCCTGACTAACATAGGATAGTAGGAACTGAAGCAGGTGGCAGCATGGTACAGTCCGAGATTCTTCAATATAGTAGCTATCTGGGTCTTGTCAAAGGAGGCCATGTTCAGAACCTTTTCAGGAAGTAACGATCTCTCCGAGTAAGATACCCATCGGTTCTTGCGAGCTTTGTCGAAGAAAATTCTGCTAAAGGCATCCGAGGAAGTGAATGACGGAGAACGAGAGGAACCTGAAGCTGAGATTTTAGACCTCTTGGAAGGAGAAGCCTCAGTGTTACAGGAAGGAGCAGAGCGCTTCTTAGAGCACGATCGAGCCTTGCGCATAAAGGAGGACAGGGGAGGTTCTGATGGACCAGAGGCCTCAGGAGATGCACCCTGTGTTGCAACATTTTGTGCAACAATATGTTCAATACTTGCGTCATTGAAGGAATCAGGCTCGATATCAGTTTCAACATTAAGCCCCTCATTGACAATACCCACCGCACAAGTGCCTTGACTCATAGAACATTTTTCTACAATCACTTCATCATTTACCTCTAACCCAGCTGAGCCACATCCAGACACTACATCATTAGTGACCTTATCAGAAACAAATTGCATCTCACCAACACCAATTTCACAAGAAGGGTTGGAGAGATCCTGAAGGATTTCAGAAGATCCTAAATCCACAGGAGAGAGATTATGTTCTTCAGAATCATTTAGAGGCTGAACCTCTTGGGACATCTCATCAGCAAGTGGCATGACTTCCACTGTGTCCTTCAGAGAGGGCTCCTCAATACTGTCAACATTTTCATGATCACCCATTACAGACTCTTTTCCAGGCTCAGAAACATCTTGAGATGAGGAACTAAGCACATTCTGAGACCACTCATTCACACCACTGTTAAGATCATTGGTCATGTTCTGAGAACCTTCATTCACACATATGGGAGATGCAGAGACATGTACCTCTTCCTGACATGAAACATCAGACATTTTCTCATCACTTGGATCACCTTTCACCTCATCTTCCTTGGTTACCTGCACATCATTCTGCACAATAGGTATCTCAGAAGGAATATTAGACGAAGACGCTCCTGTAGTCCCCCTTGACCTAGGCAATTCAGCGAACACTGGAGAGTCTTCAGAATCTGAGATGTCTATCACTTCAACTTCAGAGATTTTAACAAAAGATGTCGGATTCCAGGTTCGAATAACAACTTTTCTATCTCGAGGCACTTCAACACTCATAACCTTCCCCAAAATCTTCTTACGCATGAGACCTTTAAAATGAATATGAGATACATCCACCGAAGTGAGATCCAATATCTTTCCTGTTCTCCGCAAATACCAGAACCAGTCTTGAATAGTTACCGGATCAGGATAAATTTCATCGTCATCATACAATTCATCATCCTCGGATTTTTGGGGGAGGGGAATTTCAAGAATTGGGGAAAAGTTTACCAACTCTAAATTTGAGACTCTAGAAGGATGCATGTCACCGAACGGGGAAGAGGAGAGTGGTGGAGAAGAATTACCACTGGAGGATCTTTGCACAGGACGGGAAAACACTCCTTTTCGTTTGAAAGAAGAAGATGAAGAAGGCGGAGCACTTTTCCGAGCGGATGACGTTCGTCGAGAAGACCGACGAGGGGGCAGCGAAGACTTTTCCGACTCATCTCTTGCCATTGTAGATTAAATGGGAGAAGCTTCAACCAAGTCGATTTCAAGAACCCTAGATGGGAGGATAGGAGAATCTTGAAGAAAATTTGAGTTGAGGGAAAACACGAAAATGCGCCTTGGGAACGGAAAGAATCAGAGGGTAATAAATATCGGGTAAGATTATTAGTGAAACACAACCCGACAACAGAGATCGGTTGACCCTCATAATGTTGCAACCTGATGTTGCAACAATGTTCTCAACACAGAGAGCAACATTAGATACGACACAGCCCTAGGGCTTGCCGCAATTCCTCAAATCTGGCAGAATCAAGAGGCTTTGTAAAAATGTCCGCTAGTTGATTAGTTGTAGCAACATACTCCATGGCTAGGGACTTCTTCTCAACCAGCTCTCTAATGAAGTGATGTCGGATGTCGATGTGTTTCGTTCTGGAATGCTGGACAGGGTTCTTGGAGATATTTATAGCACTCTGATTGTCGCATAAAATAGTCATAACTTCTTGTTCCAGTCCATAGTCTATCAACATTTGTTTCAACCATAGCAATTGAGTACAGCAACTTCCTGCAGCAATATACTCAGCCTCTGCTATAGATAACGATATGAAGTTCTGTTTTTTGCTATACCATGACACCAGATTGTTCCCAACATAAAAACATCCTCCGGTGGTGCTTTTCCGATCATCTGTATTTCCTGCCCAGTCAGCATCACTATATCCTGAGACAAGAGTATTCGTATCCTTTGTATACCATATACCATAATCTGCTGTTCCGCTGATATACCTGATAATCCTCTTTACGGCAATAATATGAGATTCCTTAGGGCTTGCTTGGTAACGAGCACAGACTCCAACACTGAAACTGATATCCGGTCGGCTAGCTGTTAAATATAACAGGCTACCTATCATGCTTCTGTAAAGAGTAACTTCAACATTTCTTCCTCCTTCATCCTTAGAGAGCTTTTCGGATGTACTTATGGGAGTCCTAACATGTCTAGCACTTTCTAAACCGAATCTCTTGACAAGATTCTTTGCATACTTGCTCTGCGAGATGAATAGACCATCTGGACACTGTTTAACTTGGAGGCCAAGAAATACATTCAACTCACCTACCATGCTCATTTCAAATTCCCTTTGCATGAGATTAATAAACTCATGCACTAGTTGTTGCGATGTTGAACCGAAGACTATGTCATCAACATAGATCTGGGCAACCATCACACTTGACCTTGTCCTTTGAACAAATAAGGTCTTATCAGCCCCTCCTCTTTCGTATCCCTTCTTGAGGAGATATGTGGTCAATCTTTCATACCAGGCCCTTGGAGCTTGTTTCAGACCATAAAGCGCCTTCTTCAGCTTATACACATGATTTGGAAGAAATGGATCAGCAAAGCCTTTGGGTTGTTCAACATACACTTCTTCATTCAACAGCCCGTTCAGAAAGGCACTTTTCACGTCCATTTGGTGCAGTTTGAAATTTAAACTACAGGCAACTGCTAGTAATAGTCTGATAGATTCCAACCGAGCCACAGGAGCGAATGTCTCATCGAAGTCAATGCCTTCCACTTGAGTATACCCTTGAGCAACGAGTCGGGCTTTATTGCGGGTAACGTTTCCCTTCTCATCTCTCTTGTTTTTGAATATCCATTTTGTCCCGATGACATTTGTTCCTTTTGGTCTCTCCACAAGACTCCAGACATCATTTCGTTGGAATTGGTTCAGTTCCTCTTGCATAGCTGAGACCCAGAAATCATCACCAATTGCTTCCTTCACATTTTTGGGTTCAATAGTAGAAAGAAAGAAAGCATACCCAGCTAGATCTCTGTAATTAACACGACTGGTACCTCTGGTGCGACGACTGTCGTGAACATCACCAATGATTAGCTCCGGCGGATGGTCTCGTATAATCTTTGTAACTCCCTCAGCATCTTGAGCATTATCAGCTTCTACTTGAACCGACTCCATGGTGGCAGTATCCTGTGTTGCAACAATTTGTTCAACATTGTTCTGTTTGGTCTTGTTTGTTGCAACATCACTTTCAACACGAACATCATCTTCATTTCTGTCTTCTTGAACTCCTTTTTCACCAGTTAGAATAGATTCTCCCTGATCAAAATCATCAACCACAACATTAATGGATTCCATCATGACATCTGTTCGTTCATTCAGCACACGGAAAGCACGACTCCTTGTAGAATACCCCAAGAAAATTCCTTTGTCACTCTTGGTGTCGAACTTCCGCCTTGGTGTCCGATCTTGCAAGATGTAGCACTTGCTTCCAAAAATATGAAAATAGGAGACATCCGGTTTTCGACCTTTCCAAATTTCATATGGAGTTTTCTCAGTCTGTGGTCGAAGGTAAACTCTGTTGATGGTGTAGCATGCAGTGTTAATCGCTTCAGCCCACCACTTAACATTCACTTTTCGGGCATTCAGCATGACTCGAGCCATTTCCTGAAGGGTTCGATTCTTCCTTTCAACAACTCCGTTTTGCTGAGGAGTCTTAGGAGCCGAGAACTCATGTCCTATGCCTTGTGCCTCACAGAATTCAGAGAATGAGTGATTCTCAAACTCTTTTCCGTGATCACTTCGGATCCGAATGACTTTCCCTATGTTGTCTCCTCTTTCGACTTGAAGACGAATACACAGTTTTTTGAAAGCATCGAAAGTATCTGACTTCTCCTTCAGAAAATCCACCCAGGTGAAACGTGAAAAATCATCAACACAAACAAAGATGTATTTCTTACCTCCGACGCTTGTCTCTGAAGTGGGTCCAATCAGGTCCATATGTAGCAGCTCCAGAGTTTTTGAAGTTGTGATATTCTGAATTTGTTTGTGACTAACTTTCTTCTGCTTTCCCAGTTGGCAGGCTTCACACGCTGCTTCTTTCTTCTTGATTAAAGTAGGCATTCCACGGACAGCCCTTGCTTTGGAGATTTTCATTAAGATCTTGAAATTTACATGTCCTAGCTTCTGATGCCACTGTTCAGAAGCATCCGTGGTGATACTCAAACATCTGTCAGATTCTTGCAACAAGTAGCAGTTGTCACTAGATCTTTTTCCAGAAAGAATGCACACTTCATCACCATTGAACACAAGGCATTCATTTTTGTTGAATCGAACCAGCAGACCTTGATCGCACAACTGACTAATACTAATGAGATTAGCCTTTAAATTTTCAACATGCATTACATCTTTCAATTTCAGAGTTTCTGTCATATTCAGATTTCCTTTTCCAATAACTCTGCTTCTCTGTCCATCCCCAAAGGTGACATGACCTTTATTCCCAGCAGTGTACTCAGATAGAAGACCCTTGTTCCCTGTCATGTGCCGAGAGCACCCACTGTCAAAATACCACTGATTTTCTGCAAAGGTAGCCAAAGATGTGTATGCAACCATACTGAACAGCTCTGACTTCTTGATCCATTTCATGCTTGTTCGCTGTTGCGGATGAATAATGATTCTTCCTTCACTCACATGCTTCATGCGTCTGAAACACCTCCAATCATTGTGTCCTATTTGTTTGCAGTAACTGCATATAGGCTGCCTAAAAGTAGTACCTTTTCTGTTTTTTCCTCTTGTCTTGGCCTCATCCTGTGAACTCCTTTTAACATGTTCCTTAGCATTGAGACTACTCCTTGTCTTGAGTGTGTGTAGATGACTTCCTCTGTGGTAACCAACTCCAGTTCGATCTCCAGCCACTTTTCCCATGTTGAGGATGTCATCAAGTTTGGTTTTTCCTGAGTTCCACCTATTAACAGTGCTTTCTGCCTTCTCAGCTCTTAGTAAAACTCTCTTCATGTCTCTCTCACAGTTTCGGAGACTAGTTTCAGTCTTCAGAAGTTTGGCTTGAGTTGCATCCTTCTCACTTCTCAACTTAGAGCATTCATCTTTCAGTTTCTTGTTGATTTCACAGATTTCCATCCATTTGTAGAACATTGTTTGATAGGCTGTGCGGATTTCCTCATCATCAATATCTTCTTCACTTCCAACTTCTGATCCAACTTCGCTGTCAGAACTGGCATCATCTGTTACAACACTTCGTACAGCATTTACTCCCTTGTGCTTGGATGTTGCAGCACATGTTGCAACATTACGTTCAACATGACTGAAGGACTTGCCTTCAGATTTGTTATTCAGAATAGCTGTGAAAGCAACATAATTACTAGTTATGTCTTCATCTTCCACACTACCTCCAGAGTCTTCATCGCTCCAGGAGCTGGCGAGGGATTTCCCTTTTTGCTTCTTAAGGGTGTTTGCACATTCTGCCTGTATATGTCCGAACCCTTCACATTCTCTACACTGTATTCCCTTTCCTTTGTTTTTAGACTCATACCTTTGTATAGGACGACCAGCACTCTTTTCACCAGCAGGAGGTCCTGACCGCACCTTTTTATTAGTGGCTTTGAAATTCTGACCTCTGTTGCTGATCTTTCTCATCATCTTGCTAAAGTTTTTGGTGAGAAGAGCGATATCGTCTTCGAGGTCTGACTCATTATCAGATTTTGACAGTTCACTGGCTTCAATCTTCAGGGCAACACCTTTCTCCTGTTTGTTTTGTTTGAGATTCATTTCATAGGTCTGTAGGGAGCCCATGAGTTAGTCCAATCTCATGGTCGATGTGTTCCTTACTTCCTCGATTGCAGCAATCTTTGCTGAAAATTTATCTGGCAAGGACCTCAGGGTCTTTTCAACAAGTTTCTTTTGTGAATACTTCTAATCCAGTTGGAATGCCTGATTTGCAATATCTCTCAGTCTTCCATTGAATTCAGCAACCGTCTCGTTCTCATTCATCCTCAGGTTTTCAAACTGACTGGCGAGCATCTGCAATTTTGAGGCCTTAACAGTGCTGGTTCCTTCATGCACGTTTTGAAGAATGTCCCAAGCTTCTTTAGCCTGCTCACAAGTTGATATAAGCTTGAACTGCTCTTCATCCACAGCAGTAAAGATGGCGTTAACCGCCTTCGAGTTTCCTAAGGCAGCACGTTCCTCATCAGAACTCCAGTCTCTCACTGGTTTGAAGCATTCCTTCCCTTCTTTGTTGACTTCAACCGGAGGGTTCCATCCTTCAACTGTAGCAACCCAAGCCTTTTCATCCAAGGATTTGATAAAAGCTCGCATACGGGACTTCCAATAAGTGTAGTTTGATCCAGTAAGCAAGGGGGGTCGAGTAACCGAAGCACCTTCTTTTGTATTCATGATCAGCGTACTGACACACAGGATCACACCCACTTTGAAAGACAGTCAAAGTATTGTGGATGACCTGCTCTGATACCAATTGAAATTCAGTACGCAGTAAAGAATATAACGAACAACAATAAAGACACACAGCACGCAAAGGCACACGAGACTTGGTATCGCAGTTCGGTGCGCACACCTACATCTGCGGGGCCACGCCCAGAAAAATAGAATACTTCACTATAAAGATCAGAGAATACAGATTCTACAATTCACGCTTCTATAAGGAAGAACACACTCATCCTTAAAACAAACCGTGAGGGGTGATCGCAATCAACCCCGTGAAGTATTCTTGGCAAGCTCCCCTTGCCTGCAAGCTCCCCTTGCACCACCGACTAGATCAACTCCCTTGATCCTGCGTGCGCAGTCGTCGGCCTCCCTCCTGGAGAATCTCCTTGAACTATTGCAACCAAAGAGTCAACTAACGCCGCCAAAACCTGTCGAACCCTAAAAGGCCAAAACCCCGCAATCTTAGATACAATCTGCACACCGGCAATCAAATCTAGATTCGGTTCCATCAATCAGCAAAAACCGCAACATCTTCAACAAGGAGGAGATCCCGAAAGATCCGTAAGTGGTAGTTACTAGGGTATTGTTTTGGCGAAAATCTCTCTCCAACCATATCGCAATAAGGTAACAAGAGATTGTACCTAATCAAATCTAAAACAGATAATAACCACCATAAGGGTCTGATGAGTTAGGTAGGAAACTAACAGAATACGCGGACGCCAGATGCACATCCTTTTGAGCAGACAATATATGCAAAAGAACTTAGCATGTTGAACATCCTGGTACAACAACATGTTCAACAAAATGTCCAACATCTTCCAGTGCCACATATGACAAGCCCGCATTCAAGGATACCCAAGATAAATCCTAACATATATGATATATGTGAACTGAAAGTCTGAAATGATTTATTAGCATTCATCCATTTTTAGAAGTCATTTTGGTTAATTTACCACTTACTAGAATTGGGACTATCATTCATATTTTGAATCTTTGATGGTTGTTTTTACCTAAAAATACTGCCGGAAACAAATGTAAGTTCGTGTTTGCAAGGTTATATGCATGCGTATATTAATTTTGTTTTCAAAGGATGAACTTTTAGGAAAAGCCAACCCAATTACTTAAATTTAATGTGTATATATAATTGATGACTTTTGCTTATTAGTGTTTACTGAACATAGAAATTATTTTGTATTAGCTTATAATTTGCCCCATAAATAAAAATTTCCTGGCTCCGCCACTGGCTGCAGGCATACACACCCACAATTTTCGCTCTTTTTCGGTTACGCGCGTGTACCGTGCCCTGTTCGTGGGGGTTGTTTTTACTCTGTACACTCGGTGCACAGGTATTTTCTAGTTTCTTATAACCAAACAATATAACATGTCCTCTAAAGAGAACATGTTACTTTTCCTTAAAAAATGGCTGGCTATCCTGAAGAGAACTTGTGGGGGAAGCAATTACAAATGTAACTTTTCCTTAAAAAAATAAATCCCACCCACAAAAATCTGACGAACTGCAGCACATTAATTCACCAGGCTCAATTATCACTCCAACATTTCTAGCGAGCTACATACTTACACCCCCTTGCTCCTCCGATTCCATACGGCAAAATTTCCATCTCCTATCCCAAAACAGTCGAGCATGAAACCTCTGACATCTCTCCTCCTCGCGCTCTCCCTCCTCCCCCTCGCTGCACCCTCCAAAATCTCGAAAGAGGATCAAGCCGAGGTGAAGGGGATGTTCGTGTTCGGGAGCTCGCTGGTTGACAACGGCAACAACAACTTCATCAAGAACGCAACAACCAAGGCCAACTTCCCCCCATATGGGATAGATTCCCCCTTGGGCCCCTCCGGCAGGTTCTCCAACGGGATGAACATGATAGACGCCCTCGGCCGGCTCCTCAAGCTCCCCACCCTCATCCCTCCCTTCAACGATCCAAGCACCGTGGGGGGTAAAATTGTCCATGGCGTCAACTTCGCCTCTGGGGGCTCTGGGATTTTGGACCAGACCGGTGGATCTCTTACGGTAGTTAAATAGTTACTCGCATGTATATATTTAGAATCTGTTAGTTTTATTGGACCTTTAATTTCTCTCGTCATTTTTCCAGGGGGGAGTGATGAGCATGAACCAACAAATCAGACACTTCAACGTCACAACACTGCCTGAACTTAGAGCCCAGCTCGGCGTTGACCACCTCGCCGAGTACCTCTTCGTGATCGGAGTTGGCGGGAATGACTACTTGCGCTACTTCGTCTCCGGCGAGCGGGCCGGCGTCTCCGTGCCGGAGTTCACCGGGAAGCTCGTCCACGCCTTGACTGCCCAGATAAAGGCACCTGCATATCAACATAATTTACATTTCTACCCTTGGTCAGATTAACCTTAATTTACATAACCATGCAGGAGCTTTATGACGTGGGAGCGAGGAAATTCGTCATCTTCTCGGCTCAGGCAGTGGGGTGCTACCCCGTGGTGAGGGCGGGGCAGGCGAGCTGCGTCGAGCCGGTCAACGACGCCGCCCTTCTCTTCAACTCCCGCCTCAGGGGTCTTGCCAGCGACCCGGCGGCGGCTCAGATGCCCGGCTCTAAGATGGTCTTCGTCGACTCCTACAAGATCATCAGGGACGTCATTGACAAGCCCAAGGACCATGGTATTCCTTCATTCGTTGGTCCTTAATTATATGTTGCCAATGACTTAATTCGCCATTCATCATTAATAATTAACCCTTAACATTCTCGTAGAATCGACTCATAAGTGCAGATCATGCAAACAACACGGAAACAACAAGGAAACAGTGGACAAAAATAGAAAGAGAGAGAACATCACATTGATGAGCCTGACCTAACAATCTGTGTGCTTTCCCTGGTTTTTTGTCATATTATTGTCAACTTGTTAGTTGACTGCTCCGCTAGGTTTAATTATTGGATCTGACCAAGTACACGACTAGCTTATCTTGTTGTGTCGGACAAATACTGATTCACGATCTCTTATTTACATAAGAGTTGTCAAAAAAGAAAAAATTGCCACTTTTAGAAGGAGTAACGTGATAACTGGTATGACAATTTTTCCATTTTTGACAAAAAAATTGCATTATGATGATTATAACAATTTATAGGATCGGTTTCTTTATGACAAACTTGCAACTCTAATGACTAATGCCTAGTATCAAAGGGCAAAAATATTTTGTAAGAACCCCTTGGTTGCTCATGGAGCAACCCATAAATATTGTCTGATCTTGCCCCTACCCATTAGTTTTAAGGTGTTGGGTTTGTGTAAAACAGCTAATATATAACACTCTTTTGTAGTAAATATTTTAAAACAGCTATGTTTTTTTTTTCACTTCTGCTCTTGTGTTGGCCACCAGGGTTTGTAGATACAAGCAATCCTTGTTGTGAAGTTCTTTTGGCGGCGGACGGCGGAAATGGGGTCATCTGCCGGCAGAACGGGCGTGCATGCGGCGGGCGCGCCACCCACGTGTTCTTCGACGGGCTTCACCCAACGGAAGCCGTGAATGAGAGGATAGCACGCAAGGCATACGATTCGGAGTTAGATGAGGAAGCCTATCCTACAAATGTGAAGCAATTAGCAAGCTTGCAGATGTAACATGAATGAATGCGAGCTTAACTCTAATTGAGATTAGATAACTAGGGTATGCAGTGGATTTTGCATGATTAGGGCTCTAGGCTGTGCGCAACAACTACTTATGTGCTTCTTGAAGAACTTATGTATAACATGAGCAGTTTGTGATGTAATTAATCAGTTTGATGCTATCGGTTTTGATTCTTGAACTGATCTTTTGGCTGCATAGAATTTTTAAACACGGTTCAACGATCACAAGAAATTCTTATACATCATCTTATAAATAATCGTGAATAATGAGAATCGAACTCAAGACTGATGAATCTTCACTTTAGGAACAACTATTACGGTATTGCCCTCCCAACCATGCATAGAGCAACCCACATACCGCAGAAGTCTGCTCACCTTCGTCTGAATTGTGAAAGTTGGCTCGATTTGAGGTGTTGCATGAGTATTGAGATGTGTAGACTAGTAGTCGAACAGTGCTAGCTTGCTTGTGCCTTGGGTCCCGCACGTCTGGTTCTGCCTGGCTAGATATGGAGATTCAATGCCGAGCTAACTTCTGCAGACTTGAATTCTCAGCTCGGAGGGTCGGCAGCTCAGAAGCTCGGCAACTCAACAATCTGGTTTTTAATAGCTCAGAAGCTCGATGACTCGACAATCTGGCTTACGATAGCTCAGAAGCTCAGCAATTTGGGAGGCACAGACCACATGATGTGGAATCCTAGTCGAGTTAGAGTTGCTCTCCTAATAGAATTCTATTTGAGTTTGGATTGATATCTAAATAGAATTCTATTGAAATTAGAGGTCATCTCCCAGTAGAATTCGATTTACGTCTATATCCTAGAGGCAAAAGGGGGGGTGTGTGTTTTTTTTGTTTTTTTGTTTTTTGTTTTGTTTTGTTTTTGTTTTTTGTTTTTTGTTTTTTGTTTTTGTTTTGTTTTGTTTTTTTTGGGGGGGGGGGTTTGTGAGAGGTTGAACGAACATAGAGAGCTTTGAGCCGTTATTGTTGAGAACCAATTTCAGAGATTGTATATGGAGCTTTTAGGGGGATCTTGAGTGTTTTTTCTTCGTCATGAAGATAGAAGAGTTGGATTTGTTCTTCCTTTGAAACAAAAGCTATTGAGTGTTTCCGTGGCCAATTGACGGCCTAAAGATTCAATCTTTTTTGTGCTCTTTTATGTTTGTTGCTCATCCCCTTACCACCGAATCATTGACGATCCGAAGCTTCCATATTGTTGCACACAACAAATTGGTATTAGAGCTTACAGTTCATGCAAAGATCTATGTAGGTGGCAAAGATGAGCAACGTCAGCGATGAAAACACTCCGAAGATGACTTCTAAGGAGAAATCTCCAGCAGATCGGACGATCGAGTCCAACTCGAAGTTCGAGATTGTGAAGTTTGATGGAAAGATCAACTTCGAGATGTGGAGATACGAGGTCTTAGATGTCTTGAATTCGCTCGATTAAGACATAGCATTGGACGATAAGCTGACGGCCATGTCGGATACAGAGTGGAAGACCTTGAATCGAAACGCGTACAGAACAATCTGATTGTACTTTACAAATCAGAAGAAGTATCCTTCATGGAGGAGACTAATGCTAAGGTGTTTTGAGAAGAGCTCGGAAATAAATACATGAAGAAGAACACCCAAAATCATTTGCACTTATAGAAGAAGTTATTTGCTTTGAAGCTCGAAGATGGAATATCTATCGAAGAACACTTTGAGTACTATAACAAACTCTTAATCGGACTAAAAAAATATTGATGTCAAGGCCGTCGACAATGAGGACAATGCAATGACTGTCCTCAACTCTCTATCCAAAGAATACGATCATATTGTTTCAGTACTTACATATGACAAAAATTCATCACTTTTGAAGAGGTGTCCAATGCTCTTACAAGTGTTGAATTCTGGAAAAAGGACGAGCTAGACACAAGGAGTTGAGGTGACACTGCTCTTACCGTGGTAAAAAGTCCAAGCAATGAGAGGGGTAGAGGGCGCAAAAGATATTTTCGATCCAAGTTTAGAGACAAGAGTAGATGACCTCCTCACAAGGACTTAGCAAAGGCCCATTATGCTTTTTATCAAGAACACGGACATTGAGTCAGATGTTGTCCAAAGGTGAAAAAGAAGCATGATGCTACCACAAACGCCGTCAATAGAGTTGAGGTAGATGATTGGGTAATGACCGGTGTTTCGGATGGTGTGACGTTAGAAAGTTCGGAGCTTCATTCCGGATGCTCCTTTCATATGACGCCACATAGAAAGTACTTTACGCCTTTCATGAAGGAGGTCAAAGCACGTTCCTCCTTGGAGATGATCGAGCTTGCATGACATCATGCACTGACATAAGTCGGATCAAGATGGTGGATGGAGTCACTCAGGACATCGACGATGTACGTTATGTTCTCGCCCTAACACGAAATCTCGTATCACTTGGGTTACTTGAAGCCACGGGGTGTATAGTGACCATGGAGAACGGAGTTCTGAGGGTGGCTTGAGAGTTAATAAATGTATGCCCTTGTGGCCAGTTATTTTTTAATTAGAACATATTGTTCAAAATAATAATAAGTTATATACAAATTTATCTAAGTATATTTACATTTGTTTTGTCTATATTAGATAATGTTCTGAGACTTAATGTGAGGTCAAACATATATCGGGATGAAGATCTCGATCATGTGAACTTAACTGACCGTCAGGAGCATAAGTCTAAAACAGTTCGTAGTCATAGATGCATTGAGAAATGACATCAATGCATCAGATAGATTATTGTGTTGTTTGTCTTCACTAAGTGTTGGTGCTGATGATCTTATGATTATAATGGACCTCGTCTTTCAAAGAGCAGCAGCTATCCGAGCCCTGCAAGCCGAATATAACCTTGTTTCCTGGGCCTCCCATAAGTATTCGACAATTTGTTTGTTATGTAAGTTTGTTTTTCAATCTTCTTCCTTCTATGCTGAGAGTAAGTGGAATTGTTTTGTCTTCCTTAATTACACAACCTATGTTTTTTCGTGGAGCGAAGAATTTGCCTTAATCGGCGAGAGTATGTACAATCTATGCCACTGGCAAGAAGCATGATTGAGGGCTTTATACTTTAGTCTGTAACTCTTCAATTGGTCATTGGCTCTACCTCCAGCCCCTTCATATTCCGTATCCTGCAGCTTCTTTGCTTGCTTTTCTCGATCAAGCATTCATGTGCTTAGCAATTCGATTTAGCCAAATTGGAGACAAGACACATGTGCTCATTAGAGAATGAGTTCACTGAACGACCCAACAAAAACTGCCACATGGATAGCACAAACTGAACTGTCAATGATAGTTCTCAAGTGATGATAGGCAAGCTGGTCCTTTGACTCGAGGCACTGTCAACAATGGAGGCAGAATTCATGGTATTTGACTGAAGCTGTAAAAGAGACGATATGGTTGATGGGCTTGATGGATGATCTGGGAGTCTACCAGAAGAAGTATGACCTCCATTGTGGTAGCCAAAGTGTGTTGCACTTGGCTAAGAATCAGGTCTTCCATGCTTACACTAAGCATATCAATGTATGGTATCACTTTGTCCGGGACTATGTGGGAGAAGAAGACGATGACATCAACTTGTTGAAGATCAGAACAGATGACAACCCTGCAGACATGTTGACTATAGTTGTATCGGTAGCTAAATTCAAACACTGCTTGGACTTACTCAATGTGGTTCCGAGATGATGTCTAAGACTGCCCCCGTTGGGGGCATTGAGGCTCGGTGGAGCCAGTTGAGACCTGACTGGGGGCATTGGGCTCTTTGGAGCAAAATTGTGGGGAACACCAGATGTGACTCTACCAAGGCGGTCATTGAAGGTCGACTATGATGGAAGCTTAAATGTCGTCAAGGTGGAGATTTGTGAAAATTGGCTCGATTGAGGAACTGAAGAAATATTGGATTTGTAGCCGAGCTACATTGTGCAAAGCTAGCTTAGCGTACTCGGCTCCGACCTATCAAACTTTGCACAAGTCAGATACGATGATGCCAAACTATTGGACTTCTACGGCGTATAGTTCCTAGGTTCGGAGGATCAGCTGCTTATAAGTCGGCAGCTTTACAGTCCGAGTTTCAGGTAGCTCGGATAGCTCGACTTGGCACTTCATTGACGTGGTCTTTAGTGGGAGGCTCGACAGCACAGAGAGGGCCCACCATAGGACACGATGTCCTATCAGAAGTAGAGTTGCAGTTAGATTGGAATTCCGTTAACGGTGGGATTCGTATCACTTGTGAATCTCTCTTTTATGATAACATCTATTGTACCATATGACTATAAATAGGGTGTTTAGACGAGGGGATTCGGGTGCTGTGGAACACATCGAGAGAACTTTAAGTCGCCATATGTAGAGAGCCAACTTTGAGAGATTATTGAGAGATTTTGGAGAGATCTTGTGTGCTTCTTCTTCGTTGTGAAGAGAAAAGATATTGTATTTGTTCTATCCTCTCGTAACAAAGATTTTTGGTATTCCATTTGGCGGCCACCAACCTAAAGTTATAGTTTTTCATAGTGCTCTATTTGTTTATTGCTCGTTCTTCGTCTTCCGATCTTTGACGATCATCTGATCTGATGTTGCATTACAAAAAGGTTGGACCCAAATAATCATGGCTTTTTCTTGTAACACATTTTAAAATATTTAATGCTAGTTCACCCAAATTAATTATGATTTTTTTTTCACACATTGCTTCTTGCTATCAAATGATAGTTTGTGACACCACCACAATTAAGAGTTAGGCTGAGAGGGTGCTTAGATTTTAGTGAACACACAAACCAGCTACTGAAACACTATTTAATTAGAAAGTTAAATCGAATGAGCTTATAGACTTAAATACTAATTTATATGTATCAATTTTTCTTTTAATTTTTTCCCCAATGCAATACTATTATTCTTAACATTTATAATTGCTAAAACCATGATCAGATATTTTTGGGTGAAATTACACGAAAATACAAAGTTGATACCACTTACTTTAGTTACATTCAAGTTGATACCCTAACATGTTTTTATAATATGTTGTTGATAACAACTTCAGCATGGATCCGGCCCACGAAACGAGTAGATGAAGTCTACTTGACGAGCAAGGCCCACTAGGAGTCCTATGTCACGGCCCAATAGACCCAGGGCCCGACAAGGATGATAAACCATTACCAAGTCAAACTGACAAACTAATCTTTCAAATGACCTAGTCAAAATCCCACTTCTAAAGAGAGTACCACTTCAATAGCCTTAAAGATGGCAATGAAGGGCTAAATAAGGGGGATGGTTACACTCCCTGTTGATTAATTCAAGGCACTCTAATTAAGCAATTAGTGGCCACATTTAGTGGATGGATGTTACAAAATGAAGGGAGGGAATAAATATCCCCAAAAAAACCAAGGGAAAGAGGAGGCCAAATCTACAACAACAGATCTCCATGAAAGGCTAACTCACACACTAAAATATGCTCTCATCTCCTCTCTCTCTCTCTCTCTCTCTCTCTCTCTCTCTCTCTCTCTCTCTAATCTACTCATTTTTGATATTGCTCTATATGTTTTCATCCATTGAAGACTAACTTGAGCGTAGGAGGGGAATCGGTCAGGCCCCAAACCCGACCCCCTAACGATCTTCTCATGTTGCAGGATTACAGAGATATTGTGAAGCTAGGTCAATGTCCATCCGTGGAGTCCGAACCTAGTTCCCTCGACTCAGAGACACTCATTCACGGGTCCCATCTCCAAGTCGACGATGGATCAATCCAACAAAAGTGTCATCGTCGGCCCTAATATCATTTCAGTCATTTTTGGCCTTAACAGTTTGACGACGTCTGTGGGAAATCAGAGTCGACATCCTCGTCTTTACCAGAAGACTATGCCGACTCGCCCCCCATGATTTTTTTTAAATGATGATTCTAGATGGCGCGGAAGTGCTATACGATGAACGTCGTCGCCATCAACGCCACCTAATGTACCTGAATCTCATTTGACCTCAAACATTTTAAACACTCGATTTCTTTTGAGTCAGCCTAAAAAATTGTTTGAGCTAAGTTGCCTTTGCACATGCCTCAAACTTTTCTTTGAGGCATGTGCAACCATTAAAACCCCCATCTAATCTTACACAACATATATTTGGCGCATTTGCTGGCTATGTTAGCGCTAATATGGAAAGACACGGTACTTCCACCTCGGTGACAGAGCTAACATCGCTCCACTCCGAGAGATCCACGATGAAATAAGCTTGTAATAGATCGTCATCAACTGGAAAGAAGATTCACATTGTTCCAAGTGATTCAAATCTTAAACCTCAGTGTCCGACTTCGACCCAGAAGATCATGTGACCGCCAAATACTTGGAACCGGTCGAGATCAACCCAACGAGCCAATGTCAGGATGTCGAAGCTTCAGATCTGACCCTCCTTCATCATCTTGAGGGAGCAATCAACCTCCAACCCTCTCCTTGACAAAGCTCGCAAGTTCGTCGGTGGGTCAGTGGCGTCTCCTCCGACCCCCTCTGGGTCGAAAATGGTTCTTCCGTCCTTCTAGATCAAAGACGTCTTTTCCAACCCCCTCCTCGCCAAGCATCGACTGGCGAAGCCACTTAAGCAACACACCTAATGCATGCTCCTCATCAACAGACCGAGCGGGGTCGAATTGAAGCCATCTTTAGCGCTTTAGCAGCCCTGTCTGAGCTTAATAGGGGTCGAATCAAGGCCTTCAGCACTTCAGCAACCCAGATCCAAGTTCCCGAGGGTCATACGAGCGTCGGTGGATCCTCCCCCTAACTTGATCCGAATCCCCAACGTTCGTACAAGCTTCGATGGAGCCTCCCCAAGTTCGATTTGTGCTCTTAATCATCGTATGAGCTTCGACCAAGCCTCCAATCGAGATCATAGGCAAGCGCAAGCTTTGTCTGACAGGGTGTTCCGTTGATCGAAGCTTGAGTGTCCAAGCTTCTTTCGACGTTGGACCAAGTTCCCTCCTTCAACTAGCTGAGTGCCGCACCGAATCAGAGTTTCAATGCCTGAGCCCTTCCGGCACCACTCCGACCATCCACTGGATCGTGGACAGCTTCTCCGACGATCCACAGGGTCGATCGTTCCAAGTCATCAAAGCTTCGAGATCCTTCCAGTCGATCTCTCTGATCTTCCTCAACGGTCACAGGCAAACTCCTCCGACGACTTTCTTACCAATCTATGCTCCTCGACTATGCAGAATACCGAATCCGTCGACAATGCATGGCGTCTTCGAGGCTCACTCCGAGTAAATCAACCCACACGCCATTCGAAAGAGAAAAATCTGCGCTACAAGGTTTCACCGGAGCTCGAACCTAGCTTCCGACTCATCCCCACCATCTTCAAAGAAGATGCACGCTACGAGGATTCATCGGGGCTCGATCCTAATCCTCGACCCATCTTCTACATCTTCAGGGGAGATCGACTTTTGACCCTGGCTACGAGGGGATCAAGCGAGCTTCATGACATGCTCGAAATAAGATGAGCACTACGTCCATCAGGCCATGTGGATGATTTCTGCCAATGCTTGATCCAGGCTCAATCAGGCTTTGAGTTTTTTTACCACAACGCACGGTGTGCTTTCTGTAACCCTCGCCTCCATCAAAGCAAGTCACGAAGATGTGCGAGCTCATCTTCTCAACGATCGCTATGCCGTCTACCGCCAAAGACGAGCACTGAATATGACAACAAATTCTGATCGAGCAAAGCTTCACTTCGATTTGAATGGGAACATCAAAGTAGCATGTCATTGTATTTCAAGGAGACGAATCGACCCATCTCTCGGTAAAATCGGACACCAATCTCGTTCAATGAGGGTGGTCTCGACTCAAGCTATGACTGGTGTCGAATGCCAATAGAACAAAGCGATCGAAAACAGCTTCATCAAGCCTGTCAATCCTGATTTCGATCTCAACGATCCATCAGATATCAACAACCCAACGTCTGAGCTCGTTTACCTAGCATTAGAGTTCATTGACCCAGATTCTGAGCGGCCGAACAACTGGTCGTGCTTAGGGCTGTTGACGAACAAAACGTTCGACGAACTACTCGTGAACAAGCTCGGTACATGTTTATTTATGTTCGTTGAGGAAGCTTAATGAACAAGCGTGAACGATTTTTAGAGCTCGGTTAGTAAACGAACAGAGCTTGAACATAACTGTGTTCGTTCATTTATGTTCATGAACAAGCTCATTAAGTGTTCGTGAACAAGCTCATTAAGTGATGTTCATGAACAAGCTCGTTAAGTGTTCATGAACGAACATGTATCGAAAATAGTAAATTTAGACAAATATTATATTTTTTACTATACTTGAAATGGATTCTTGTAATGAGATTTATGGAGCTATTATGCTGGATTTATTTGTTTTTTTCCTCCAAATATTTAATCCTTTTATTTAAATGATTTAGTCATTGGCAATTATGTTTAAATAATATTATTCCTGATTAAAAAATTGATGTTCGTTTGTTTGGTTGAAAATCTGTTCATGAACAATATTGATTGTATGCTCACGAACATGTTCCAAATATGTTCACGAACAAGCTTAATAAGTCTTGTTAACGAACAGAACGTTCGATTAACTACTCATGAACAAGCTCAATAACTGTTTGTTTAAGTTCATTTACGTCCGTTCGGTAAGCTTAACAAACAAGCTTGAACAGGTTTTTAGAGCTCGGTTAGTAAACGAACAGAGCTTGAACATGGATTTTGTTCATGAACAAAACCAAGCTCCACGTTCAAGCTCGTTCGTCAACAGCCCTAGTCGTCACTCGTGCTCGAGCATATCCGAACCATCGACTCCCAACTCTTATCGTTTATGATAGAGGTTTAGATCACTCTACTGTTGTAATTTTTTACAAATAACATCTTATTTTTGTAGAGAATGGAGCTGGGTCTTTTTCGATCAATCGAAATCACAACGATCACAGGCGATCGATGCCAACGTTCAATCCGAGCTCTCCTTGCCGAAGCTATCTCCACTCCATTCCATACGATGAAGTTATGCTGAGAAGGTCAACCGAACGATAAACCGAAGCTCAGGCGAAGCTCAACTCTCCTGTGGTTCCACGTAGGCATGAAGAGTGGATAACACAAAGGGTAATGGAGCCTTGCTCTTATCCCAGGTTCAACGGGGGCTCAAACCTTCGGCGATGGCAAGTGCTAGGTGAGCATGAAGGTTGGCCTCTCCTCGCCAAAGAGCATCGTCAAACCCCCGCCCCAGCTGGAGACTATCATCAAAGCCTCGTCTGAGTTCTGCTTTGACCGAGATTCAACCTCCGACCATGCATGATTGGGACTCTTTCGACTGAACATGCCGAGCAATATGGTCATGTGTATAGACATAGGACCCTCGTCCAAACTGCAAGCTCGTAGATTCTGCGGGAGCCCGATCTGAGCTCGACAGGGACCTAGCGAAGCCACCGCAAGAAATCTTGGAAAGAAATTCTGTCAATCGTTGGGCTTACTTCTCTGGCTATTGGGGAAACTACCACATGGTTGCTGTTAAGGATACTTTGTGGGACAACAGCAAATCCCGGAATACAGCTTCGCATCGATCCTACCGTGTCTTCCTTGCCAAGGCCAGCGCCTCGATTCTTGGCATCAACATCAACATCAATCCATCAGCTGGAAGCATCACCTGATGTTAAGGTGACTTATTTTGGGCGAATGTGATCATCGCGCGAGAACGAGAACGACTCTTCTTGGTCGTCAGTCGTAAGCCGAGGGCCACCCCTCACAACTGAACGACCTTATTTAGTCGTCGACCGTAAGACGAAGGGGACACACCCCTCGCAACCAAACGACTATCCTTGGTCGTCAGCCGTAAGCCGAGGGGCCACGCCCCTCGTAACCGAATGACTCTCCTTTGTCGTCAGTCATAAGCCGATGGGCCACCCCTCGCAACTGAATGACCCTACTTAGTCGTCGGTCGTAAGACGAATGGGCCACGCCCTCGCAACCAAACGACTCTCCTTGGTCGTCAGCCGTTAGCCGCGTGGCCACCCACTCGCAACTGAACAACCCTATTTAGTCGTCTGCCGTAAGATGAAGGGGCCACACCGCTCGCAACCGAACGACTCTCCTTGGTCATCAGCTGTAAGCCGATGGGCCACCCCTCGCAACTGAACGTGCCTACTTAGTTGTCGGCCGTAGGACGAAGGGGCCATGCCCCTCGCAATCGAACGACTCTCCTTGGTCGTCAGGAATAAGCCGAGGGGCCACCCCTCGGAACTGAACGATCCTACTTAGTCGTCGGCCGTAAAACGAACGGACTATGCCCCTCGCAACCGAACGACTCTCCTCGTTCGTCAGCCGTAAGCCGAGGGGCCATCCCCTCGCAACTGAATGGACCTACTTAGTCATCGGTCGTAAGACGAAAGGGCCATGCCCCTCACAACCGAACGACTCTCCTTGGTAGTCAGCCGTAAGCCGAGGGGGGCTCACCCCTCGTCACCAGACGACATGATCCATCATCGGCTGTAAGTCAAAGGGGACATCTCCTTGCAACCGAACGACCGTGGACCATAAGTCGAAAAGGCCATCCTTTAGCTAATTGAAGACTGATTCTTCACATGCCAAGCAAGCTAAGCGATCGGATCCGACTACGAAGTATGAGTCATACTTCGAAGTCATCACAACTCGATCCGCTAACGTAGCTTGGCATCAATTGTAAGCCAAGGGACAGCGTCCCTCACTTACCAGCTAAAGGTCTAGAGGTCATTTTCCTTGCAAGCCAACCTGACTGCTCGAACAAAGTTATGTCTTCCTTTAGGTTATCACATCATCCAACCTTAACCTTTATGGAGGTTGTCATTGTTAATAACAACTTCGTCATGGATCCGGCCCACGAAACGAGTAGATGAAGTCTACTTGACGAGCAAGGCCCATTAAGAGTGGTACGTCATGGCCCAATAGACCCAAGGCCCGACAAGGATGCCAACCCATTACCAAGTCAAACTGACAAACTAATCTTGCAAATGACCTGGTCAAAATCCCACTTCTAAAGATGTGACCACTTCAATAGCCTTAAAGATGGCAATGAAGGGCTAAATAAGGGGGATGGTTACACTCCCTCCTTGATGACTAATTCAAGGCACAATAATTAAGCAATTAGTCGCCACATTTAGTGGATGAAGGTTACAAAACGAAGGGAGGGAATAAATATCCCCAAAAAAAACCAAGGGAAAGAGAAGGCGAGATCTACAACAACAGATCTCCATGAAAGGCTAAGTCACACACTAAAATATGCTCTCATCTCCTTCTCTAATTTTTCCCATTTTTGATATTGCTCTATCTGTTTTCATCCATTGAAGACTAACTTGAGCATCGGAGGGGAATCGGTCGGACTCCAACCCCGACCTCCTAACGAAATTATCATGTTGCAGGATTACAGAGATATTGTGAAGCTATGTCAACGTCCATCCGTGAAGTCCAGTCCTAATTCCCTCGACCCGGGGATGCTCGTTCACGGGTCCCATCTCCCAGCCGACGATGGATCAATCCAACGAAAGCGTACTCGTCGGCCCAACTACCGTTTCAGTCATTTTTGGACTTAACAGTTGCTTTGTAAGAGATATATTTTTAGAAGTGTAAAGTCTAACCTAAGGTTACATAAGGTATCTGTTTGCAAGAAAAAATATATGAGATTTTAATTTAAAAGTCACCCCAAAATTAGCGGTATTTCCGGATACTTCATGAACCCGATCCGAATCCAACTGACCCCGACCCATTAAGACGGGGATCCGAATTATGGCTGCTTCGAGGGTTTAGGCCAAGATTGGAACGACCTCCGCTCTCGGCCTCGTTTCTCCCAGCTTTTTGCTTTAAATTTCATGTACTTAGGTTTGTTTCCCACAAGCTGACAAGCATCATCGCATACCAAGAATCTCAGGAAAAAAGGGGGAGTGCTGTTATTTGCACCACAATGTTTTATGATGCACCACAAAATTTTTTGCTTTCTAATTTTAAGCTCACATATCTAATTTCAACAAGTAGCATCTCATCCCGTCGACGACCACGTCACTCCATTTCATTGTCTAACTCACCCACGCAAAGCCGCGGCCATCCCCTCGATTTGGCCGTTGATGATAAACCGTTAATTCAGGATTTTTCATTTTCTTCTCGATTTGGCCGTGGACGAACGAAGAGAGACTTGGATCGGAGACGCAGGGATCTCTCTATAGCCCTCCTCAATCTGGTCTGTTTTCTTTCTCTATCCTATATGAAAGCCCTAGATCTTTGATCACCTTTGTTCTTCTACTTGTAGTGTTTTAGTGCATAGATCTGTGTTTTTTTATCACCGTAGGGATCGGATGAATTGGTTGTTTTCTTGTTGATCTCATTGGTTTTGGATCGCTTGTTTGTAAATTTAAGATTTTTTTTGGGATAAATATTGCTCTTTGATGTAAGTTCGGATGAAATTTATTGTTTCTGATGCTTAATTTTTTTAATTGAAAGACAAGTTGTTGTGAGGAGGAACGAGGGCTCTTTAGAAAAGTAAATTTTTGGTGTAAAGTGGGGATTTTTCTTTAGGGTCGTTCTTCAGTTTTCTGTTTTTTGCTCGTTTGATAGAGAAAGCCAATGAATTTTGGAGAAAAATCTCGTACTGATACGAAAATGGAATGCCTCTGTTCCAAAGAGATGGGTTGCTATGTGGTGAAATTAGATATGTAGAGGTTAAAATTGGAAAGCAAAAAAATTTATGGTGTATTCATAAAACATTGTGGTGCAAATAACAGCACTCAAAAAGGGGCAAAAATGGGAGGGTTATCTCTCCACGGGAGAAAGCTGATATCTTTGTCAACAAGGTGCTTCTATTCTCTCCAATCCCGGCGACACCTTCACGTCTGCATCGTCGGCAGCGGCCCCGCTGGATTCTACACAGCCGAAAAGGTCCATCCTTGATCTCGTTTTAATTTCCGATATTTTATTTTCTGTTGTTATTTCTTTAAGCAATCCGAGTGTAAATTTTTCAACAAATGGACGATTGATTGCGCAGCTGTTGAAGGCCGACGAAAAAGCTCTGGTCGACGTTATAGACCGCTTGCCGACGCCGTTTGGATTGGTTCGCTCGGGAGTAGCGCCGGATCATCCCGAGACTAAGGTTAATGCTGCTTTTCCTTGATTTGTGCCGGTACATGCTTGTTAGTTCATTTTCCTCATCACATTTGTGATGTTGTTTTGTGCTTTCTCAAATTTTATATCTGATCCGATCACTGAAGTAGCGTTAAATGATATTACACGACATTTTGATTTATTTAGACGTGAAGGGGTTTTCACGCACTTTAGCAATACGACTTACAATCAATTGGTACATGAAAATGTCTATCTGAGCTTAGCACATGGTAAAAAAGTCGACGACATTGAGGTTTTATTGCAATGTGCAAATGTGATTTGTTCCATATAAACGCAGCCATCGTGCAGCTTAGTTCTCTGTCTCCTTTTTCGTACTCCAACAGACTAGGTTTGTAAGCATTCTCTAGGTGTATGTTCTAAAAGCCTTCTCGAGAATATCCAAGTTCAAATTATCTCCAATCACAGGTCCATTGACTTATGCCTTCACAATCTAGTCATTCACACGCAAGAGTAGAGGGTTGTGTATGATACTTCATCTGTGGATGTGGAGATCCTTGATCCATTCATACTCACCGATTGTCGTTGTTTTAAATTTGAGATCCTTGCTCCATTCATTCTCACCGACAGAGTATCATAATCTGATTGTGTGTGTATTTTTATATGAAATATGAACATGTATGTATGTAACCACACATGCATGCATGTGTATATGCATGTATACAAGTGCAAATACATGTATAAGTGCAAATACATGCATTGTCGTGGTTTCTAATTTGAGATCCTTGCTCCATTCATTCTCACTGAGTATCATGGTTTCTAATTTTCTCAAATATTAAACCAATGACCATCTATCTCCAAGGACCATTAAGCTTGATTCAAGGGAGATCCAAAGACCAAAACAGTAATTAGTCATGTTAAAATCTGCATTGGAATCATAAAAAGCCGAAGATGCTATATCTTCATTTAAGAATAGATTATTAGGATCTACATCTTTTGGAGATGTCTAGGATACACACTTACTTTATATTATGACCATGAAACATGTATATCCCTTGAAGAGATGTACCCTTATTAGATATGGATAATGTTTGGGTTATGCCTATACTTGGTGGATACATCTCAAATATGGCATTTGGCACATCCTAAACTTTACAAAGTATTCTACTTTGTATGAGGTCTCATTAGAGGCTTTGCAATCAGTTTTGATCTATAGATACAATTACGTAATTGGCCGGTTTTCTTATACAATGATAATAAAGGATGATGATTGCTCTACAAAGTTTTGTTACATTTTAGAGCAATTAATTTGGGTTATATGCGTGTGTGTGTGCTTACACAAGAGGGAGGGAGGGAGGGAGGGAACTTGGACATTCATTTCATTGAAAAGAATAAGAGAAATGAAAATTCAGACCACCTTCTTCCTATTTGAAAATTGAAGTATATGACTGTAGCAAAACAAAATATATGGTTGATACAAGAAAATACTCATGTGCATACACTTATACATGTATTTGCCCTTGTAGACATGCATATACACATGCATGCATGCGTGGTTACATACATACATGTTCATATTTCATATAAAAATACACACACAATCAGATTATGATACTCTGGGGTGGTTTATTTTGTAATAGGACACCTACTTTGAAGATCTGAAACATGGAAGTTGATCTACATCATTTGAATTTTTCAAAACAAAAATTAGACAATTTAATTTTTTTGTCTATGCATCAAGTAATTGCAAAAAAGGATGGTTGACACCAATGAGTTCAATTCGTCGGTCTAGAATGTTTCAAATCCAACATAATTTGGTGTCCAAGGCTTTTAAAGTGTTTAGATCATGATCCTAGGGTTGAATTTCTAGTTTGTATTTCCACAGCTATAAATCAATAAAATGAACTCAATACATTTGGCTGTTCATTTTAAGGCCACTTGATGCATATGTGGGACATTATAAGACATTTGAATTTTTGTTTTTAAGCTTTTTAAATCATTTAGCTCATGTTTAACAGTATGAATCATCCGTTTGAGTTGTGTAACATATCATTTTGAAATGATAGGATCTATATGCAAATCCAGTTAATAGAGTCATATTCAACTGCTTTCCATGCACACAGACACACACATACACATGCAACTGGTGCATGCACACTTGGATGTACCATCACATATGCATTCTTAATTAAAACTGGAAACACTAAATTTCGTAGCTAATAAATCACTCTGCCATAGAAGTGTCCAACAAAAAACTAATTCTTTGGTCTTGAATCTAAGTGGAATTGGAATATAACAGCACAAACTTCTGTCTCTCAAAATGAATAAATTCCCAGTCATGTGTCAAAGTCATGTGTCAAAGAATGTCCTGTATTTCTAATAACATGAACATCCAAATAAAGTTTAAATTCAATAGATTTGAGCAACATAACAAACCAAACCACAGAACACGGGTTGAATTTTGAAATAGATGGAGGAAATTATGTAATTGCAATTCATTGTGACCAAAACCAAGAAATAAAATTTTGCCCGTTTGTCTTGATTATGCTGGTTTCATCTTGGTTTCATTAAGTTTCGGTTCAAAACTTATGTTTTAGTTTTGGTTTCGCTAAATTTCGGAGGAACTGTTCATATTTGCCAGTTTCGATAAGTTATAAACGAAACATGCCAAAACCTACAAAACGTTCAAAAATATATAGAAAAAGAGGGAAAATCTAATGTCCTTAGTTATTAATAGTGTCATCATCGTAAAATTTATATCAGTATATGAAATCCATCATATTAAATGTGCCTTTCATTATGGTTGTGATTTAACTTTGAATTTTGAATTAATACTTATGTTTATTGGTTAGGGATGGTAACATAAACCCGACCCGACCCGACCCTAACATTGACTCCTTAAACGGGTATGGATAGAGGGCTAACCGGATCGGATCGGATCGAATCTGAGTCGACCCAATCGGACCAGATAAAATCAGGGCTGGGTGTGGGTTTGACTCGTCAACCCGGATTGACCCGTATCATACCCGTTTTCATTTATAAACATATTTATATTTATATAGAAATAGTGAACCACATGTATTGAGAGTTTTGGTGCTGGGTTTGATCTGGTTGATACTATTTCTGAAGTGATCACGGGTTCGACTCCCGTGAATGTTAAATTTTACTTTTCTTAAATAAATAAATAGTTCCTAAGAAACACCGAGATCATTAGCTCAACTCGTTTGCACGTGTTCACTTGATGTGGTGATTTTTGGTTCAAATCCCGTTCACTTGTTGGGGTGATTTTTTGGTTCGAATCCCGCAGGCGCTAATTATTTAAAACGATTTTTTCAAAGAGAGAGCCTTGTATGCATGTGAGTCAGATTTGGATAACCAGACAAACCGCCGAGTCAGGTGCGGGCCTTATGTTTCCGACCTATGTTTGATCCGGATTAGGTTCAGTCACAAGGATTGGGTCGGACCCGAACCGACCTGTATTTGGATCGACCTGACCCGTTTGCGACCCCTGTTGCATGTAACTCTTGATTAATCTCAATTTAGCGTAAGTATTTATATTATGAGAATAATGAGTATTATATAACATATAAGGTTAAGCCTCATATATGACATTCAAAACTTCATCCTTTGTTTTGTTATTTTTTTGGAGGATCGGAACCGTTCATTTTGATGTTCATATTCTAAAACATCAAAACACCAAATATTTGGTGAACCTAAGGGTTTTACATGTTCATCCACCCGACACAAAAATTACACTAATATAGCACCATTAAATTTACGACGATCGGATGATAAGCAAAACCCCATTTCATCCGATATTTGGTAGTTTGGGATTTTAGAATATGTAGATCAAAATGAATGGTTCCGATACTCCGAAAAAATAAGAGGGTGTAGTTTTGAAGTCGTATATGTGTCTTAGTATCATGTCATATGATTCACATTATTCTTGTATATTATTCACTCTTTAGGCACCATGTATGCAAATAACTTGAGATAGGGACATGTTAGTGGTTATAAACAATTAAGATGTTTTTGGTGTGTTTTTTGTTTTATTTTGTTTTGTTTTGTTTTGTTTTTTTTGGGGGGGTATGGGTGTGGGTGTGGGTGTGGGGTCTTACACAGCAAAACCAAAACTGAAACTCCTAACAAAACTTTCGAAGTTAATGGAACCTTCAATCCAAAAAAGGGTCTAACATCCAAACCGAAATCGATTTCTCCAAACTTAGACTTAACACGATACTTTGGATGTTTCTATTAAAAAAGAATAAAAAACCACTTCACATTTTATTTTCACATACATGTATGCCCTTGTAGGCAAATATATTTTGTTACATTTTATGATAATAACACTCATCATGTGTTTTCCCCTCTGTTTCCTGGCACTCTGATGTCTTTGTGTTTTCTACATTGATTGTTTTGTGCCTGAAAGTCCTCATGTATTGAACCGGTTGTTTTTTCTAATGTGTAGCTACCTGCTTCTTACTTGAGCATAATTTTCCAGAAATTTGCAACAGAATGTGGTTAACCAGTTCTCCCGAGCCGCTGCAAGCGAGAGGTGCTCATTCTTTGGAAATGTGTCTCTGGGAAAATCTGTCTATCTGCCAGAGCTGCGAGAAATATATGACGTAGTAAGAACCCTACTAGTCAAAGATGAAATAGTTAAATTAATATTAAATTTTTTGACACAGGCAACTCTGTGTTCTACTCTGCTCGATAACTTTCCCTAAGTTTTTCATTTTTTCTCCTAACTGATATAAGCATTGAAACAGGTGGTGCTTGCTTATGGTGCTGAAAGCGACAGGTCCCTTGGCATCCCCGGTGAAGTATGTTTTGAGTTGCATATAATCTTTTTATTGCCATTTCTTCTGCTAATGAATTTTATTTTTCTAACCTGATTATTAAAGTGACATTCTTGGTGTTTGTTTACTGGAAGGAGATGAGAAATTGGATATGGCAATCATCATGGCAATTATTTCCATTTTCCATTCTTTTTAGTAAACAGAGTTGGTTTTGTTATGTCCTCATTTTTCTGCTAAAGCCAAGGTAGTTCTACATGGCATTTTCTTTAGTAAAACTGACTCTATGATTTCCACTAAAGAAACACGTGTAGGCTCTCCTTTCTCACCGGTTTCCTTGCAATGAAACAGATTAATCTATACCATTTATAAACACTTATACTTTTAAGATTATTTTACATCATGCAAGGTGGTTTTAAGAGAACTTGTCTTTTACATTTCATCCACATTTTATTCTGTGGAAGAGAACATGTTTTTGTTGTTAATGCTTGCTTCGAATTCTCCAGAATCTGCGTGGGATATACTCAGCAAGAGAGTTTGTGTGGTGGTATAATGGGCACCCTGATTTCCACAGTTTTGATATAGACTTTAAGAGCTCAGATACGGCTGTTGTCCTTGGTCAGGTATCTTCGTAAAATGTAAAGTGTATGATAAAGTTCACTGCATCTATGGATAATTCCAAATATGTGTCAAAAAGCAGACACTCATCTGTAGGTTAACTATTACGAGAAAGTAGCACTATGAATGCTTATCTAACTAATATGGATGTCTATTTATTCTATCCATTAATTTACACAAGTTATTCTATAAGCATGTTTATATGTCTGCATGCACAGCAAATACATGGATGTTTTTATATCAAATGTTATTACAATTGTTCCTTGGGTCTGCTGTGTTCCAGCTTACATCATTGTTGGAAAATAGAACGTGACAGTTGCCACGCCACCAATCGCTATATCAATTGTTTGCATCAACCAGTCGGCTGATTTGTGCAAAGGCTATTGCATATGTTGGAAAATTCTTTTCTGATCGGGCATACGATCGGGCATAATCCATTCTTGTTCTTTATTTCCCTGTCTACTTCTACTTCTGGCGTCCAAGATTTATGTCTTTATTACAGTCCTTTTTGTTGGATCTTCTGGCACACCAAATACACTTGGGTAGGAGGGTGAATAATGTATATAATGACGAAATTGCAACATTAAAAGTTACTAAAAAATTGCAATAAGAATGCTGAAGTAAATAATCACAATGCAGAGAATAAGCAAAAACAAAACACCAAGATTTATCATGGTTCAGATCCTTGTGATCCTACGTCCAGTTTCCCCTACTCCCCCTAAAGATTTTCAATTCAATATAACCACTTATTTTTCGCAAGTAAACAACATACAAAGATGCTAACACACCCCGTGTTGCAAACTTGTACGATCTCTTCAACAAGAGATTCACCAAATACGAGAAAAAAAGTAAGAAACAATATCACATATAGCCTTGATGATGTAGGAATTGAATTGCAAGGAAGGTGATAGTATCTCCAATGTTTCTTAATGTAAACATGTAGTAGAACACACTTGGAAATGAACTTTCTATTGAGGCAAAATTTCTGTGAAGGTTTCCCAATGAAGATCTGGAAGTCATTCTCTTTTAGAGTGGGAAAGAGAACTTAAGAATGAGAAAGAGAGAGAGTGTGTGAATTATTTCGTATTTTTATACTGAGAGTTTGGGGTCTATTTATAGGCCAAAGGAACACCAAAGAACCGTTTAACAACTGAATTGTTTTTCTCAAAATTAGTCGACTATGCAAAAATATTAGTCGACCAAGAGCCTAAAATGAACTAAAATTTGACCGTTGAAACTGAACTTGGTTGACGAGATAAAAATTGGTCAACTACAACTGTCAAAACCGGTCATATTTTATAGCTGTTGAAAGGAGTTATAACTACCATTGGTCGGCTATAAAAGTTGTTGGTCGATTACACAAAGATAACTACCAAACGGCCATAAGTATAACCGTTGGAATAACTGACTGGTCGAATTGGAAAAACTATTGGTCGACTAGGATAAAAAACTTAGGAAAGTATAAAATTATGATCCTTATGACTAAAATATGAGAGTGACCAAGAATCTTATTTACTGAAAAATAGGTGAAAATAAATTAATCGACCAAGGAAAAGAGTTTGTCGACTAAAAAAGTCTTTGACTTGGTCGTTTAAGTAAAGACCCTAAATGACTAAGATAGATCATCATCAATGCTGTCACATTCTAAGTATATGCAAGAATAAAAAGAAAAATTACATCATTTTTCACTAGATGTAAATAGTCATTTTTTGAGCTTCGTCTTGCTTTTTGATGCTTCTTGCAATGTATATGTTGACTTGATGATTGTCTTATCTTGAATATGAAAATGTTGATCTTTATAATCTGCATAGATAGAGTTAGTATACTCAAATAATAACATGTATGTGTTTGTAACATCAAAATTTTATGGAGATAGAAAATCAAATGTTATTTTCCAACACTTTTGCGTCCTCATATTGTTACCACATTGCTTTTTGGGCCTTATATGGCTTATACATACATACGTACGGCCTGGTTTTCAAACCTTGCTTGCGCTTCACCACCTGTAATCGCACAAGATATTATCTGGACTAGGGAAGTTGCATGCGTGCATGTGTTTGAGACCTACCATATACACATCCCCTTACACATTTTAAAGTGATCTTGGAATGGTTTCTTACTCAGTGTTGTACTTGATTATCTATTCTGTTTTGTCTTTTGGCATTTATCATAAACTCATTGATCTTATCAGTGCTTTAGCCCCCCCCCCCCCCAAAAAAAAAAAAAAAAAAAAAAAAAAACATAAACAAAAAAACAAAAAAAAAAGCATGACCCATCCTTTAAAAAGGAAAGAAAAAACGGTTCCCCCCTCAGGCTTTATGACATATTGCTGCACACAAATGGACAGATTACAGTGCTTGCATGGGTAATGACCTGAATACCACCCAACCCCACCTAATGACTTTTCAAATGTGCAAATCTTGTTTCACCTTGTGTGTCCATTCTAGTATATTAGAAATGCTAGTGCAGTCGGTGTTCCTGTTTTCCCTTAAAGTTCCTCTACTTTAATCATTCTTCAAATCACTAGTTTACAGAGTCAGTAAGGTGACAAAAAGTTACTTTTAGGGAAATGTGGCTCTGGATGTTGCTCGTATTCTTTTGCGTCCAGCAACAGAATTATCAACAACAGACATCTCTTCCGAGGCCTTAATCTCCCTGCAAGAAAGCAGGATAAGGTTTGTTGTTATTACTCCATTGCAACACTTGATCCCAGGTATTATGTGGGTTAATCGCTTCGCTTCAGGTGTCTATTGTTTTATATTTCTACAGAAAGGTTTTCTTGGTTGGAAGACGTGGCCCTGCACAGGCAGCTTGCACGGCAAAGGAACTTCGTGAAATTCTTGGTATATCTCATATGGCCATTTACGAGAGAGATTTTTCATACCAAATTTCATGTCTTCTCATTAATCTTCGCTATCAAATTTTCGGTGGTTGTCCTGGTTTCACATTTCACGTCTGCCACTGTTCTTCAATTAGGAAGTAATATATGCAAATGTTTCAATTGTTCATCCTTTTTGTTGTAGGTACTAATAATCTGAATGTACACGTTCAGGAAGCTGACCTGGTTACTTCTGCTGCAGATGAGGTATGTGCTCAGATAATACAATATCAAATTATAGTTCCAATCACAGCTGGCCATGTTTTAATGCCAAATAGGTCGTCATACTTTTGTAATTCGATTTTATTGTATATGCTTCATATCATTATCTATTATTTATAACAATATATAAATATTGGTCGCCCCCCCGGGGGTGGGGGGGGGGGGGGGGGGGGGGGGGTTCTGGTGTGAAAATTTCGCATCAGCCCCTTGCGGAAAACATTTTACTTTTCTTAAAAAAATTCAATTTTTTTTCATTGTTTAATTCATATATATATATACATATATACCTCATGACCCTCGATCAAGCCGTTACAAATTTAACAGTTTCAGAACAGTAGAACATTTTGCACCAATCCGATTGAGGGGCAAATGTGGAGATTTTCTTGATTTTTTTTGGTATGTAGGTGTATTAACATGTGTAGAACAATGGATTGGATCGTTTAAAAATACCCACAAAAGTCTTTTCTCACGTTTTTTGCACCGATGACTTTTCTCACTTGACAATTTCCATATATACATGCACAATGGGTGACCATATGAGGTTAAACCTTATATGCGATTTCCAAAACTCCAACCCAGCTATTTTTAGAGGATTGGAATCATTCAGTTTTATCTTCATATTCTAAAACCAAAAAACACCAAATATCAGATGTACCCAAAGTAATTTACCTGTTTATCCATCTGTCACAAAGTTTAAATCTACAACGGTTGAATGAATGGGTAAAACCTCTTGGGTTCACCTTATATTTAGTGTTTTGAGGTTTTAAAATATGTAGATTAAAATGAATAAGTTTCAATCATCCAAAAGAATAGCGGAGGGTGTAGTTTTGAATGTGTATATGGGGTTTAAGTGTATGTCATATGATACCCATTATTGTATATATGTATGCATGTGTGTGTTTGAATATGTGTATCAGCTACCCAAGGAAATTTTCTGTAAACTAAAAAGTAAAAAACCACACTCATGTTATTTTTCGATGACCGAATGCGTTCATTTTGATCTTCATGTTCTAAAATCCCAAACCATATCTAGCTGTTACAAAAAAGTAACAGTTAAAATTATGATTAGTGGATGAATAACAAACCCGTTGAATTTACTTAAATTTGATGGTTTGGAATTTTAAAATATGAAGATCAAAATGAACGGATCTCGTCGTCGAAAAAATAGTTGGGGTGAGGTGGGGGTTTGATCCTGGACAAGGAGGAAATTTGCACTATGTATGTATATAGGCAAGATTTCATTTGCTATATCATATGTTTATATTCCAGCTTAACTTTTAAGGTATGGACATTATTGTCATTAATTGTACTTATTTATAACTCCCTGCGATCAAATAAAGTTCAGATTGCCTAATACATCAATATATTCTAATTGCAGGAAGAACTTAAAAATAGTAGAATCCAGAGGCGTGTTTACGAATTGTTATCTAAAGCAGCTACTACTTCTCATCCTCATCCTGTTCCTGGCCAACGGGAACTTCATTTCATTTTCTTCAGAAAACCAGAAAGATTTTTTTCAGATGATGGTTATAGAGTTAGTGGTGTGCGCCTTGAGAAAACATGTCTGAAAGGTTGGTTTCAAATTAGTCCTTAGTTGATAGTAGAATATTATCATCACTTCATGCATAATAGTCTTGCATTTGAAATAGTGGGATGGGAATATAGCCATATGCAAAACTTCCATGGGTTTCTTCAATTTATTCCATTAAACATGATTTATTTGTCTCTCCTATGTTTCTTTGTCTGATTAACTTGATTTTATCATTGATGTTGTAGAAACCGGTGGTCCAGGCAGACAGGTTGCAATGGGAACGGGAGAAGACAGGTTGCAATGGGAACGGGAGAATTTGAAGATATCAGTTGTGGGTATGACCTTGTGTCCTTTCTTTGTTTACCAGTACGATGGGAGCAAGTTCATTGTATCTTTAAAATTTCCCTAGTCACTACATTGAAACCTTTATGTAATTGATTCATGATTTTTGTTTAGGCTTGTATTAAAAAGTATCGGTTACAAGTCATTGCCAGTTGATGGTCTGCCATTTGACAACCAAAGAGGTCAGAGAGTAATTATCTCAGAACCTTGTAGTTTTTGCATTTTTCTAAATTCATTTGTCAACAATTTCTTGATAATGTTAACTGGTGTTAGAATATAAGAATACTATGCTTATTCTTTCCACAACTTGGGGTTTCGATGCAGTGGCTGGAATTTTAAAGTGGTAGTAACCTAGGTTTGAACCCTACCGGGTGCATATTATAAAAAACGAATTAACAACATATCACTTTACAGAAAGCTTAGGTTTTGGACCATACATCGACACATAACATATGGGGATGTGTCAGTGTACGAAAATATAGCTCTCACCCCGCACCATAATTTTGGAGTTTTTGTGTAATAACAAAGAAGCAAAGCAATCCAAGTTTAAATTGCACCAGATGCACTTTTAAAAATAAATTAGAAGGAAGAAACTACTGCTGCACAATCCCAGGTTTTTGGTTCATACAAAAGAGCACTTAACCTACGGACGTGTGTAGTAAGGATATTACCTTTAATTCTCACAACAATTTCGGAATTTTGATGTAGCTGTAGGGATTTTAAGAGATAATACAAAGCTTTCAAACCTTAGAAAAATATACAATATTTTACATCTAAAATTTAAACTTCGAGTGAAAAATAGTTGTTAGTTTATCACTGTTTATTTTGGTTGACGTAGCATTTGTTTTTGGGTGTCATTTTGAACCTTAAGAATTTCATTAGCACATTTACTTGACTGAAACAATCATGCAAAGACTACTATCGGGGTACAAAGATTCAACTTTGAGGAAGGCAACGATTTTCTGTCTCTGCTCAGAGACGAACGTCCACAAGTAAAAAGATTTTCCTTGATGTTCTATTTTGTTTGACACGCTACCTTTCCTTTTGGTCGTTCCATCTGTAAGATATTAGTCTACAACCATTTCTTGGCTAATGCAGAGTGCAAAAAGCTTTTGCTTACAGAAAATGATTAATTTGGTAGTTTAATATCAAACTTTCATCAAGTAAATGATGATCAATTCATGTTCTACTACGTTTCAATCTTTCTTTTGTTTCTCTTCATCTTCTATGTTTGGTGGTGAAGGCACAAGGCCCTGTAAGAAAAACTCCCAATTACTCTTCTATAACAGGAAATAGGCTTCTGAAAAAGAAATTATTGATAGTCTGTAATCCATTCTTGTTCAACTTGGTGCACCGTAGATACACTCTTCTATAACAGGAAATATGCTTCTGAAAAAGAAATTATTGATGCTCTGTAATCCATTCTTGTTCAACTCGGTGCACCGTAGAGGCCAGTTAATTGTTCTTTACTGCTTTGTGTAGACATGTGATCACTCCACTGTCTTATTCGCTGATGATATTATTCTATGCTATACATTTGAGAAGTGCTCTCTATTGATCCACACCACTCTCTTAATTAAGCTTTCCAATTTCTATTGTAATACTGGTCCCAGGTAACCATTGAATATCGTAAAGGGGGAAATATTCTTGGGAATCGTGAACTGTCATTACGGATCTTGTTGAGCTCTGTAATAGTTAATGTCAAATAGCAGTGTACCCTTGCTGATCAGTAACATAATCTTTTTTGGAAAAAAGGAAAGGATACTCTGGAAATTATAAGCTTTGAGCGGAGATTTTGTTATTCCTTCTTTGCAGAATTAGTATTGATACATGTATTCAATTCTAGCTTTGAGCCCTTAATGGCTTTGCCTATGTCATGCCTACACTTCCAGAAATAAAGTGGGTGCATAACGCAGCTGCTTGGTTATATACCATATAAACCCTTTATATGTTGAAGGGCTAACAACAAAGTTAACTGAGATATACTAATATCAAGGATTCAAATATCGTCCGATTTCTATATGTATTTGGAATGTCATATCAGATTCTGAGGTACCTGACAAGATACCGTCCAATGTGACTATAGGACACAAACTTCACTAACATGTGTATGGGATAGAGTGTATGAGGTACATAGAATTCTAAGCTTTTTAGAGCATGTTGATTGCTATCAGCATGTTGATTGCTAGTGCATCCATTACCGGTTTATACAATATCTTGTGGAAATATAATCACAATTACCCCAAATTAAAATGCACTTCCCTGTCAGCATGCTGATTGCTAGTGCATCCATTACTGGCTTATACAGTATCTTGTGGAAATATAAGCACAATTTCATCAATTATTCCACAAAAATATGTCAGCGCTTTCAATTATCTCAGCTTGCTATAATAATTTTTTATTGTTTTATTGTTTTTAAGTAGCAGCCACAACCAATTCAAATTGGCCGGTGTTTCTGGTATTGACTATTGATAATAGTTTTTTGCCAATGTGACAACAAGATATTCACTTTATCAAAACAGTCCGAAAATTATAAACAACCACTTAAACAGTACGCCCCCCCCCCCCCCCCCCCCCCCCCCCCCCGACTGCGTACATATCTATTTTTCGTACAAATTTCTCAAAGGTATGGATTAAATGAGTACATATCTCATTTGTGTTCCAAGTGTTATTTACCTTAATCCTGTGCCTAACCCAATTAAGAATCAGACCAAAAATGTACATCCATGACTGCTTAATATCGTAAATGCTTGGCCTAAGCCCAACCTTAATCAGGTTGAACTTAACATACTGTTCTGGGCTCGGCTAAATTCTTTTCCCTACAACAAAATTTATATTAAACTTATAAAAGTACGAATCACCAGTATTTTATTTTCTATTTTTTCTCCACTGAAATTTTGATCAGTATCATGTCATATTGCAAATAGAAGTTAGGAGATATGTTCATTCTACTTCTGTAGATTTACTTGTAAAGATTATATTTCAAGTCCTCTATCTAACCACACACACATGTATCTTCCATATTCTTTTTCCATGAATTGTTAAAAAAATTTCTGCATTAAGGTTCTCCAGCTTAATTCACTGGAAATGGTATTGAAATCTTAAGACCAAGGTTTCAAATCATGGCGGATACCGGTACTTATCGCTCGTAACGTATCAGATTTGAAGCATATGATTACAGTCCATCTGAAACTTATTGATACTATCGATACTAACCAATATCAGCTAATATAAGAGGTGATTTAAAGTTTGAATTCAAAATTTAAATTTTTATTTTATTCATATAATGGGTTAAAAAATCTTACTTAACAGTCAAAATCTAAGTTCAAGTTCAAGATATTATCACGTCAATTAAAATGGGAAGATTGTGTTCTGGATTATAGAAATAATTTATGGATAATGGAGTACTTATTGTAAATGAACATCTACTTTCAACTAATTACTATTTTGAGCTAAAAAAATCAATATATAAGTTTTATACAGCCAATTCATATCACCTGATATTTCTGATACACCCGATATCGATGCCACAAATTGTCGGTCGATACTAAGACCGAAATCAAAATTTTGAACCTCACATAAGACCTTTGGTGTATAAAGATCGTATGCAATATAGATCAACTTGGGGAGCCATTCATCCTAGCTCAAGTGTGGGCTGTTTATTTTTAATGGTTAAAAAAGAAATTTCCTCTTATGGTGATAGTTATTGATCACTCCCATGTGTGACGAACAAAAGCTAGGAACACATATTTTTTTTTATTCTCTATTAATATAGTGAAATACGTCATGCATCAGTGTTACCAAATTCTCTACACCTACATGGATTCACAATTTGAACCGCACGAATGATTCATCGGGTGTTCCTGATCCGGATCCAGAAATCAGTGACCCGAATGAACATGAGAAGTTAATGATATAGTATTAAGTTATTAACATAATATGTATAATAAAAATTGATTAATGATAGACGAAACATGGAAAGAAATAACTGAAAATTTAAAAAATTAACCAAGAAAAAGGGTCTATGTGCATGATACATTATCATACATGTATATTTGTATACACACGCATACTAGCTTAAGTGAATCATGAACCCAAACCGAGCATACATTGATCCGAAATAGCGAACTAACTTCCGGGTCATGCTACATACTTCTTAAAGTAGCGTACAACGTGCCCATACATGTACTACACATCACAATGTATCACAAACTAAGTAAAATTGATCCATTCATCTTGTTCTTTGTTGTTTTGTATGCTTAATTTGATTTTAGGGTGGGGATAAGATTAGGGATCTTCTAATAAAATTGTATACTAACTACCTAAATTAAATGAAACCAACTATGCAAATTAATAAAATTCCTATGTAATATACTTTCCATGGACTATAACAAGGAATAAAGTTGTAAGACACACAAAGGCCAAGGCAACTGACACGCAAATGAGAATGACATGGGGGATACTATGGGGTCAAAAGTGGTTGAAGCCAGAAGAGAGATGAATATTAATAAAAAAAAGTAAAACTTGACCTGAGTTGGGATATTTTTCGCCATTGGTATACCATTGTTCTCACTTAGAGATTTTGTTTGATTAACTTATATCGAATGAAGAGGGGAAAGAGGAATTATAGATTTAACTCAACGTGTTTGGTTGATTCATCTTATGATATCTACCATTCCGGAGGACTTAAATCAATCCATCCCTACATACATCCTTATTTAACCCATCTTTCTCTCAGTCTTTCTCTCAGTCTCTCTGAAATAATAATAGAAAATGGTAGCCCTAAAAGTGATAGCAAGAAGACAGAGCAACAACACCCCTTCTCTCTCACTTTCTCTTTTTTCCTATCATCTTTTCTTTTTCTTTTGTCATGGTATAGTTATAAGTTTTATTACTGTTAGGATATAATAGATAGCGACACTACATAGATAGAGATAATGTTAGGTCAATGTTAGGTGGCTTTAGCTTAGAGTCTGTTATCGTTATATAAATCATAATCATTTATAAATAAAATAATTTGATAGAGGTATGACAACTAATTCTCTCTAACATATATCCTAATACTACTCACTCTAATTTCATTCATGGTATCCAAGCATTTACACTAACTTTATTTTTCAAAAAATAATCTGATCACTGTTGATGTTGCCACCACTATTGCATTCTCATCGTACCCCTCTCCTCCAACTACTGCTGCTGTTACACTCCTCTTGATAGGGAGACGATCATGAATTTTATTTGTACTTTTATTTTATTTTTGAGTTTAAGTCTTTGGGTATTTTGGAGTCTTTTGCATGATTTAGTCTTTTAGGAGTTTAGTACTACATTGGGTGGAATAGGAAGAGAGTTGTTTGGTGGCTACCAGACTTGTTACTTTAATCAACCAACGAATGAATGAATACGAGAAATCTCTCCAAAACATGTGAAAGGTTTCCCCACATGTGAAAGGTCCACTCTTCCTTGGTGCGAAGCCAAGAACCCTAAGTTTTCCCCTTCTTCTCCAAGTCATCCATCGAAACTTTAAAACTCTCTCCCAAATTCTTCGATCCCACCACGTCCTGCATCACCTCTCCTTTAGTTGCTGCTACTTTTTCAATCCAAAAAGTTCGCTTATTGTGACCAAAATGAGATATCTCCAATGCTATTGGCACAAGCTCAAAAGCTCCTCTGCTCAAATCGACACATCTCCACCATTCTTCGACGAGATCGAGCATACGTCGACCATCTCTGATCAACCCTGAGCTCTATTTGAGCTCATCCGATGAGATCCATCATCCACCAACCATCTCTAGCCGTTTTCTGACTAATTTGGGATCTCTTCGATGCTCCAAGAATAAAATCACAATTGCTCGAGGCATCGTCTGATGAAATCAAACTTGCATAGCCTTTCTCTGACGAAGGTTGGGCTTCAATCGGGGTTTCTCCGACAAAGATCGGTCTTCAATCATGCTTCGCCTCGATCATGCTTCTCTGATGAAATGAAGCGTTAATCGACCTCCTCCTCCGAACTAGGGTGTTGATCGCGCTTCTCTGACGAATTGAGTATTATTGAGCATTGATTTTTATTGAAGGAAGGTGTATCTGAGAGTTTGTGTGTATTTATCTATATATATTGCACAAAATGTAAATATATGTATGTATACATATATATAAAGTATGTAGTATACATATATATGCTGTTAATGTATATATAGGGAATAATGGGTATCAAACGCCGTATGAGAGAGGGCCTCATATGCCCTCTCACATAAAGGGGGTGGGTACAACCAAGTACAAGCCCATGTGGGCTTGTACTTGGTTGCTTTATGTGAGAGGACATATGAGGCCCTCTCTCATACGGCGTATGATACCCATTATTCTCATATATATATATATGTATGTATGTGTATATATATATATATGAAAACTTTCAAATGCAAACATTTCGCAAGGAATTTTCCGTGAAACATTTTTATTTTTTTGAATTTTTTTGAATTTTTTATCTTTCTTCACTTTATGTTGTTATACACCTCTAAAATAATAGTTGAAAATTAATGTGATTTGGCCTTCGATGAAGGTATTACAAAAAGTTCTATTGTTCTGAAATCGTTAAATTTTGTAACGGGTGGATCGGTGCTCAAATCCCTCCAGGGTTCACCCATTATTTTCACTTGTATATAATTGTATGGATTAAATATAAAAAAATTTGCAAATTTTTTTCTAAAAAACATAAAATGGTTTTCGCACGGGCTTTCGCACCATGTTTTCGCACCAGAATAATACATATATATGGGAAAAATGTGCCTGTGCATGTGCGTAGGTAAGTTACCTGTGCATATGCATGGTTTCTCCCTTTTTTTCATTTTTGCAATTTTTTTCATGGGCTTGTTCAACTCATGAATGATCAACATACCAAAAAATCAAGTGATTTGAGTACTTTTTGAGCTCACATCTATCCCTTGCAATTTCAACGGGATTTTAGCAAGTTTTCAGACGATTGAAGTTGCAAGGGATAGATGTAGGCTCAAAAAGTATTGGAATCATTTGATTTTTTTATGTTGATTATTCGTGAAGTGAACAACAAGCACATGAAATTTTTTTCAAAAAAAACGAAAAAAGGGAAAATGGTCATGTGTGCGTGTACCTTACCTGCGCACATGCACATGCACATTTTTCCACACACACATGTAGTACACTATTCTAGGACTGATGTGTGTGCTGTATAATAAACAATGCAAAAAAGTTATTCTGCGATTTAGATATTATGTTTGGATGAGCGTGAGGGATTTGGATTAATTGTTTGATATCTAGAATTTGACATTTATTGTTAATTGTTTTTTGGTCCATGCGTTTATTTTTGGGAGACATGGATATGCTTATATGATAGATTTTGAGTCAGACTTTAGATCATTAAAGACTCCAAAAAACTATCCACAATGATTACATATCAAGAGCTTAACTGGACCAATTACAATTAGTGAACATGTCTGTTGGAGACCCATCTTTGGGGGTAGATGTTAAAAAAGTCATTTGATTGATGGTCTTTCATGAGATGGTATGACCGGCGAGAAACAGTAAGTAAGATGCTTAGATAAAGAGTCTTTTCCTGAACTTCATGATACGTGAGATTCAAGATCTTGTGATTGAGCAGAAAACTATGAAGGAGATTTGTGTGTTTTTGGAGATTACATTCGGGAAAGAACAATCTTTCAAAAACTTATAATGTCTCAGTCATTTTGAAAATGCGAGCGTACGGAGAAATTTTCATAACATTATGTAGATTTTCACAAGTTTCAAGAGAAATTGAATTCAATCTTTCCCATCTCGACAGATATAAAGAAAACGAAGGAACAAAGAGAACAACTAGAAGTATGCCTTTGTAATATGCAGCATCATGTCCTCGGATAATATGTGGTAGCACTTCACTTTCCTAGCCAGAAACTCTTCATACCTTGCAACCAATTTTTTCAAAAAGTAGCCAGAGTCACGAAGAAATGAGTTTGTGGAGATATCGGTGTTAGCATGCAGTGTAGCTTTGACAACTCATAGTGGTCTAGTTTAAAATTGAAGGTAGAGTCATTTTTAATTTTAGGTTTTATAATTAAGAGAGAGAAAGTTTGAGTCTTTTGAGTCTTCTAGTTGTTTTCAGTCTTAGTTATTGTATTTACTATTTAGGATAGAGTTTTGAGTCTTTTATTTATTTTTAGCGGTTTAGTTATTTTAGATTTTTATAACATATTAGATGTAAGTTTTGAAAGACAAATTGTAAGCCTATATAAAGACCATAAACTTATTTTTTAGATCAATGAAAAATAGAAATTTTGGCGTAAACTTTCAATTTCTCCATAAAAATTATATCTTTTCCATTGGTGTGCAAGAGTGGACTTAGGTGCCAGGGTCATAGGTTCAAAAAATTTCTACATGGGAGTCGTGGGAGTTGGTGATTGTTACATTTCCGGTGTGCAAGGCCTGAAAAGTTATCAAATATATAATTTCCTTCTTTTCTAAATCCCTACCGCATTCCGTTCTGCTTGTGTCTGACGTTAACTTGGTATCAGAGCTCAATCATGATTTGTCTTCTTTTTTCTTTTTCCTTAAAAAATATTTTTTCTTTTAGTTAGGATTTTAGATTTTTAAAAAAAAGAAAAGAGGGATTAAAATGAGATAAAAATAAAATAAGAGATAGAAAAAAATCAATAAAAATGGAAGAGATAAAGATTTGAAAAAATAAAATGGGTAAAAAATTCAAAAAAGGAGAGATTTTCTTTAAAACATAGAAGAAACAAAAAAAAAGAAAAGAAGAAACAACAAAAAACACTTTTTCCAAAAACCCTAACATTTACCCTCACAAGGTGGTTTTTGCCACTACCACCTTCGATGAGCTCCGCTGCCGCTGCCCGCCACCTCTTTTGCATCCCGTTGAAGCCCCCACCAATTCTAGTGTCAGAAAAATCCCCCGCCACCCTTAAACTACTTCCACGTTGGCACCATCGAAGTCGACAACCTTCCCCAACCCCCCCTCAAATGACACGTCATGTCGCAACACTGAAAAAAGACCTAAAATTGGTGACGGTTATTGTCGGAATCAGTCAGAAAACTCATTGGCATCGATAACGACTCCAACGAGCCGTTTTCGTTGAGACACACCGATGAGCCGAGCTGATCTCAGTTGCCGACACTTGTCGACACTGTTCATCGGCTCAGCCGAGCAGACCAAGCCAAAGCCGGCCCGAGTCGAGTGAACCCAGTTGTTAACCAGCTGAGTCTAGCGGCAGCATAGTATGCCTTCTTATTTTTCTAGATTTTTAGTATTATAGCCGTATTTTCAGTATATTTTGGCGGGTTGAGCTTTTCACGTGAGATTTTTGACCCTGAATATCTGGATTAAAACTCTACAAGTTTGAAAGGCCTTGCGTGATATTACAAAGTTACTTTTCACGCAATGTAATATTTATTTTGATCAAATCTTTAATTGTAAATTAAAAAAAATTCTATTTGAATTTGTTCAGATTAGTTGATATCATTAGTATTGCATCATTTTTAGTCTCGATCCGTGTGTTGCATTAACATATTTAGGCTTGCATTTTGTCATAGATTTGGACATAAAGATTTTATTTTATTTTCATAATTAGTGCATGCATCTAGTTGGTGTTGATGATTTTGCATTTGTATTTATGTGACTAATTGGCACGACATGTTATTACATAGTGGTTAAACAAAATCCTAAAATCAGACATGTAGGATAATGTAATTCAAAAATTAGAAAATCAACTTTAAAAGATATATTTAGAACAAAAAACTGACATAAATCGAACATGGTCTATTAAAAGCCCTATAGAATCAGTTGACTAAAGAATAAATTTTGAAGATGAAGTATATATTACATTTGATGATAAATCTAGAATGATTAAAAATGAAAATAAGCAAAATAATACGAGACAAGATTCGAATTTTGAGGATAATTTTGGTCAAGATAATATTACAGGCTGGATTAGTATAGATGCTCCAACTTTGATGGAACTTATAATTCACAAACATTCTGAGATTGTCTTGTATGGATGTAGAATTTGTTTGAATGATATCGGTTATCAAACGAACGAAAGTTCTATTTTGCTAAGATAAAACTGATCGGATCTGCTAAAATTTTGTGGACATCAATAGAGACAATTAGAGAGAACATCTGAGAGCTATACCGACTTGGAATGAAATGAAAATCAAGCTCAAAGAGAAATGTGATGCGATCTGGATTAAGATAAAAATATGATGTTCAGGGGGTTTTGGGGTGAAAGATGGGGTTTTTTTTGGAAAGGGAGGGGTTTTTATGGCTAGGGAAGAGATTTCGAGAAGAAAGGAGGCATTGTTATTAATAGGAAATAAATAAAATACAAGATAGGTGGACTCGATTCGAGAGGAGGCCGCTCTCCTAGCTTTGGATTCGAGATCAAAGCCTAAATCTCCACTAGATCTAAGGGTTCCTACCTATTCTTCTCAAAAAACAACATATTCCCCTCTCCACTCTCCCTCTTTATTTATAATAAGACTCCTATTGAACCGTCGACCCTAAATTACCATAATACCCCTGACATGGGGGTTTACCCAAAATTACAAATATGCCCCTGGACCCCAAAATTACAAAATGCCACTGTATCCAGAAATTACAGATTTGCCATTACTGTCATAGATTCTAATCCTATCATTACTTTGCTCCCAAAAACCACATTGTCCTCAATGTGGTGCATGAAATCCACGAGGACGCTTCTCCAAGTGTTGGATCATGTCTCCTCGCATTCTCCTGGATCAAAAGGCCACCCGCAAGCGCCGTCCTCGAAATCCGATGAAATTCATCGTAGTTGTCAAGCTCATCGGGAGGCCCTCCGTGCCCAAAGTATGAATGCTGAAACTTGGGAGGTCGTTCATGTACAAGGCACGTGCCTCGGGGCCCTGCAAAAGTGTCTACACGTCATGACGGGTCTCGGAGAATGTTGTTGGGTCGTCGCGGCTTCCAAAAGCGTTGTTGGGCCATGGCAGGCCTCGGCGAGTCCCGTTGGGCCTCTGTAGGCCCAAAAAACTGCGAGCATGCATACCTATAGGGCAGCATGCAGGCCGCCGCAGATTCAGTCTTAATGTGCACACATCCCACGACAAAATGGGATGGTATGGCAGAACGTACGAACAGACATTTACAAGAAATTGCACGTACACGTCTGTTACACATATATTCTAATGATTTTCTAAGCTGATGCTATCTTAACTGCTTGTTATTTTCTTAATTGTCTGCATTTATTTGTGTTTAATGAACTGCTTCCTTACCACTTATTTTCTAAAGCTGTTTTGCTTTCTTTGCGACCTAAGGTTTTTAGATGTGTTTACTGTGTTCTTAATTATGTTACGTATGATTCTAAATTTGATCTCTGATCTTTAAAATGTGTATATTATGATACTCTAATATACAGAAAAGCTATGGATGCTACTGTCCTATGACCAAACAGTATTTGTGTCAAATTTTTGAGTCCCAACTATGCTTTACAAAACTCAGAGATGAAGCCAAATATTAGACCATGATGTTGATGATGAGTTATTACTTGGTGTTAATATTGCAAAGGTTTAAGATTACACTGGTATATCACCGATAGAAAACGATCAGAACTCAAGCCATTTGATCCCGTCCCAACTTCAAGTGTTTCTGCCTCCTCATATTCAGACTGTGTACCATCTTCCTCGTTGGATCTATCCATATAAACTTCATACGTGAAGGTGAGTTAATTTCTGATTTGGATATCCTAATTGATTATAGAAAAGCTACTCGCCCTTGCACATCTTATCCTTTTCATAAACATATATCATATTTCAATCCTTCTTTACCATACATAGGTTTTCTTTCTATCATTATCTGTCATCAAACTTACAAGTGTATTTAAGATGTTTTATCACATCTATGTTGGTGTGAATCAATGATAGACGAAATAAATGCATTTGAGCTTAATGAAACTTAATATTTTAATCCTTCTTTACTGTACATAGGTTTTCTTTCTATCATTATCTCTCATCAAACTTACGAGTCAATTTCAGATGTTTTATCACCTCTATGTTGGTGTGAAGCAATGATAGATGAAATAAATGCATTTGGTCTTAATGAAACTTAGGATCTTATAGATGTTCGAAGGTGATCGGTTGCAAATGGATGTATACTGTGAAATTGAATCCTGATGGTATCCTGGCTTGATTGAAGGTCATGATTGTTGCTAAATGTTATTCATAAACATATGGCATAGATTACCCAATAGACGTTCTTTCCGGTTGCAAGTATGATTTTGATGCTTTTATTGATTTCTATACCTGCCAAACATCACTGGTCATTACATCTGTTAGATATCAAGAATGCATCTCTTAACTGTATTATTGTAGACGAAATATATATGGAGCTATCAACAGGCTTTGTTGCTCTGTGGGAGTCGGTGAAGATGAAGAAGTCAGTGTATGACCTAAATCAATCACCGAAAGCTTGGTTTGAGGTAATTTACATATTCTAAGGATATTTGACCTCAAATAATGTTAAAGTGATTATTTCACCTTTTATCGGAGCCGTCAAGGAAGATAGAAAGTTTGATGGTATATGTTAATGATATTATGTTATTATGATGCTTTTGAGATTCAGGATTTAAATTAATTCATTCAGAAGGAGTTTTAAATGAAAGATGGCATATTACTTAAATATTTTCTTAGGATGAAGGTTGCACGCTCAAAGAAATGCATTTATTCATCCTTGCGAAACTATGGTTTGGATATATTATCAGAGACATGAATGTTATGATATAATCCTATCTCCTCACTAATAGATCCAAATTCCAAATGTTTACAAGATCGGGGGAGCTACTATATGATCCGAGACGCAATAGGAAATTGATGGGAAACTAAACTAGCTTAATATAACATGTCATGATTTTTTCCCCGATGAATGAATTGAGTTAGTTTATATCTAATCTGATGACTACGCATTGAGATACTGCGATGCGAGTCTTGAGATACTCGAAAAATGTATCAGGTATATGTCTTCTATACTCTGATTATGGGCATATTAGAATTGCAGTCTTTTCATATTCAGATTGAGTTGTTTCATCATTTGATCACCGATTGATAACTCTGGTTACTGAATTTTCGAAGGAGGTAATTTCGTATTTTGATAAAGCAAGAAACAACCAATTATTTATCGATCCAATGCAGAATCAGAGTATAGCGCTATGAGCAACATCACATGTGAACTGTTATGGATTCATCAGTTTGTCTGTAAGTTGAACCTCATGATACCTACACTATGAGGTTGTATGGTGATAATACGATTGTTACATACATCGTTAACAAACTGATTTTTCATGGGAGGACTTGGCGCGCATTGAGATTGACTATCATGTGGTAAAACTTAAGTGTGATAAGCAGATGATAGACAAAGCATGTTAGAACGATAAATTAGTTAGCGGACATACATACTAATCTTTGAAAAAAGAGTAAACTACATCTATGACAAGCTGTGTATGAATGATATCTATGTTTCAGCTGGAGTCGGGGAGAGTTAATATGTGATAGATAGTGACACTGTACAGACAAAGAGACAACGTTAGGTGAAGGTTAGATGGATGAGGTTTTTAGCTTAGGGGTTTTGTCGTTATGTAAATCTCTATCAATTATAAGTAAGATAACTTGAGAGAAGGAGTGCATCTAATTCTCTCTAACATATCTCTAAATACTCATTGTAACTTCCTTCAATTATTATTGTTTATCGTGTTTATTTCAAGACAACACCCATTGCTGCATACAAAGTAGCAATCATGAATTAATACACCCTTTGTTGCGGATACAACACAAGACTCAAGACAAAGCAGATAATGGATATGTAGGCAGGCACAGTTTTAAGAAAACATAGGATATGTTGTGGATGCTAATAAAATAATGTTTACTTACACAAACAAATAATTAGACAAGACATTGTAACCTTAAGATGCATGACAGCAAATATAACAAGCCCTGAATGTAACACACTGAGGCTTGAATTTGTTGGAGTTCTCCCAATGTGGAATTTCTTTCATCCGAGCATGCTTGACAAATGACAACCGACTTTTTGTCATGATCCCTGCCTCAAAAGCAATAGTATGATTGATTCTTGAGAATTCTTATATACAAGAAGAGATTCATGTAGACCTGATCTAATAGATCAGGTGGCACCTGATCTAATAGATCAGGTGTCAAGACACAAAAGATGGGCCCCACAATGAGTACAAGCCCATGTAGGGCTTGTAATTTCCACTTTTTTGTGTCTTGTCACTTGATCTAATAGATCATGTGCCATCTTTTCTATATTAAATCCATACAAGAAACCAACATACAATATCGAACAGTTCTCTCGCAACGTGGGGTATGACATATTCCCTTGTTTATGATATAACGTCGTTGCTATTCTAAAATTCATCTGACGCTGTGGGATTCTAGATGCATGGTCTCGGTGGACTTTCAAGGTGGCACACATTGACCCAGGTGGCTACCACACTGATGCGATCTAGGGCTTTTTAGAATAAAAGTGATGTTTTATGATGAAAGATGGGATTTTTAGATGAAAGGTGGGATTTTGATGGAAAAAGGAGGAGATTTGGGAGAAAAGAAGGATTTTTATTGATAATAAGAACTGGAAATAAAAGATAATTGATCACAATTCGAGAGGCAGACACTCTTCTGGCTTTCAATTCGAGAAGAAAGCCTAAGATCCCCGGCTAGGGTTACTTGACACCTAGAACAAGGGCTTTCACAAAACAACATGCGTAATCCCATACCTAACCAACCTTAGCTTAAGAAAAGAAAATTACAGAATTGCTCATTTTACACATAACCCCCTTAAAATCTGAAAATGCCGAAAATGCCTCTAATGGGCCAAAAAATCCAAAACACATCATCACTCTGACACTGAAGAACCACATTGTTCTCAAGGTGGTGTGGTAAAACCATAGGCTCACTAGTCCCAGTGGAGGTCCTCGTGCCCTCCCGGCTCTTCCTGAACCACTGGCTGGCCTTCTTTATCTTCAATGATCAGCATCTGGAGAGCCGGGTCCTTGCAACGGTGTCATGGTCCATACTTTTCGTCACAGCAGAAACAGAGTCTCTTGGTGCATCTCTCCTGGATTTCTGTCTCTGTGAGCCGCTTACGTCGAGCGTTTGGCTGAGGTTCGGTGTTTCTCTCGTGGTTGAACTGGAGCCCTGATGACGTCGTATCTTCTCCCGTCGCTATCTAGCTTTGAGGAATGGAGGTGCACCACACTCCTTGGGCTCGCTTCTCCTCTGCCAGTCTGCCCTCCACCATCATCGCTAGGTGCATCCGATCCCGTAAATCCCTAGGCCTCTGTATTCTTGGCTCTGTTCTGATTGTGGGCTTCAGCCCTTTCATAAAAACCCCTCAAATGACTCTCCAGACACCCCACGGACTCGGCCCGCTAGCATGCCGAACTTCTTGATGTACTCTTTAACTGTCACATCCTGCATCAAAGTATACAACTTCTCATATATGTCGCCCGCTTATGCCTCCTCGAAACGGTCCCGTTGGCGTGTCGTGAAATCCTTCTAAGAGCAGACAGATCGCTGCTGTTGTGTCCACTGGTACCACGATAGTGCCTCTCCCTCCAGGTAGATCCTAACTGTCCTCGGTCACTTCGTGTCCTGAACCATCGACATCTCAAAATACCGCTCAACCCTGTATAGCCATCCGTCTGGGTCCTCTGCCTCAAAAATAGGTATCTTCAGGTTCTGACCTGTTCTTTGCAGACTCCTCCAGGTGCACCTCTCCCCTGCTGATAGTCATGTCGTCGTGGTGGAGGGGGAGCAGATACGTCATAGCCATAGTCTCCAGCCAGGTCCCGATCTCCTCCAACTCCATCCCAAGCAGCTTCTCCCCAGTCAACTTCATCAACAAAGTCCACATGATCCTCCTGTGGTATCGATTGTAGTTCTCACCGGACATCACTGGGGGCTCTGATGTCCCTGCCAATCTTCAGAAGTTGTTCCGAAGGCCTGCTAATACGTTTCAGCCCCAAACCATGCCATCCGGCCCTGTCTGGGTTCGGAACTGCCCCCTGGCGGCTGAAACTGGGGTGGTAGCCTCCCCTGTGGCTGGAAAAGGGGAGGCAGCCCTTCCCGTGGCTGGAAAGGGGTCGGCAACCCATGCTCTTCTCTTGGTAGGGGCTGTCGGCCAGATTTGGGGGCCAGCGGGCCCCCAGGTGGCCTCTGTAGGGTCGGTCGACCTTGCAGATGGCCTATAGGGGTCGGCCGGCCCTGCGGGCAGGTCCAGGGGGCCGGCCGGCCCATCTGTAGGTCCGGCCGAGCCTGGGGGACTTCCCTAGGGTTTGGCCAGCCCTGTGGGTGACTCATGGGGTTCGGTTGCCCTCTTCCGTCACTTCTAGGGTTCGTGGGTTGATGTTGTTCCAACATGGGTTGCTCTTACTCCACGAAATAGTTGTCAGCGTCAGAAAGTAGCCCCTCTTCAAAATCTTCCATCTTCTCTTTTCCCTTCGTCAAAGTCCTCGACTTTTGCTCCGAATCTAGGATTTTGGCCTGATTTGATTCCACCTTGGAGAACACATCAAAATTTTGACCTAGGGCTTCCATGAATTGCGCCAACTTCCAATCCGTCTCGGCACCTTGATCTTCAATTTTTTTCGTGAGTTCTGGAATTGTGCCGTCAAACTTCTCCATCTTCTCTTCCAATACGTGGATTTTATCATTGGATCTCATAGCCGCCATGGATTAACGGGCTCTGATACCAAATCGATGCGATCTAGGGCTTTTTTGTAGAATAAAGGTGATGTTTTTATGGTGAAAGATGAGATTTTTGGATGAAAGGTGTGGTTTTATGGGAAAAAGAGGAGATTTGGGCGGGGGGAGAAAGATTTTTATTGATAATAAGAACTGAAAATAAAAGATAATTGAACACAATTCGATAGACGGCCATTCTCCTAGCTTTCAATTCGAGAAGAAAGCATAAGATCTCCGGCTAGAGTTCCTTGACACCTAGAACAAGGGTTTTCACAAAACAATTCACGCGTAATCCCCCTCCCTAGCCGGCCCATTAAATAAAAGAAAATTACAGAATTACACATTTTACGCATAACCCCCCTAAAATCCGAAAATGCCAAAAATGCCCCTAATGGGTCAAAAATCCAAAACGCATCACACGCTTAACACTAGAGTTTTCCATGAGTTCACAGGGTATTCTTATTTAATAGATAAATAAATAAAAGATAAAATAACATATCAAGGATATGCCTAAAAATCCTATATAGAAAAATAAAATATGTTTCCAAGAACAGATTTTGTTGGGCACGTGTTCACGGATGTATCACATGGTCTCGGGACTGTGTTGTGTACATCATGTTGTACCTCTTTAACAACTTCGGCAATGACTACTGAATTTTGTTGAAAATAACAGAGTTCTTCATAAACTAATTGAACAAACCACATATCCAGGGATAAATATATGTTGACAAGAACATGCCAAATGATGTTAGTACAGAATAGAACATTATAGCGTTAATCCATCCATTATGTTGTCTTAATATAAGACTCTGATTATGCCGCAAATCAACTTTAAAAATTAGAGAAACGGTTGTATCACCTTACACATTGGGCACATATCAAGCACTGTGCTGTCAAAAGTCTCCATGTGGCCGAGGTGACTTGTGCCGTCTAAGCTTCAGATCCCTTTCCTCCGTGATGTTCTGCAGTAATTTGATACCTAAGCGCTGTTCACTTGGGCAAATGATATAAAAATTTTGTCAATTTTTACCGCTCCTTGAAACACGGTGCTGACCTTGCTCTCATCAATGTGCATTGCAGGTGTAGTTCCTAACAGTAAGGGCAGAGTCATCGGCAGCCATCAGGGAGAGCCTGGCTCGGTGGAGCACGGTCTTTATGTGGTGGGCTGGCTGAAAAGGGGTCCTGCTGGGATCATTGCCACAAACCTCTACTGTGCCGAGGAAACAGTAAGTGTACATTACATGCTTACGAATAGATGCATCAACTATTACGAACTATGTTGTATGGACACGGCACACGGGAATTCTGAAGCGTACTCTCAAAAATAAAGTATTGTGTCCTCTTAGTATGTGAAAATTGTTGCATGTCATGTACGTAGGCCCATGATTTTTTCAAAACTCTTTTCGTCTCTAAACCGAGATTTCCATCTCTCTTCTACAGCCAAGCCAACCCACTCCAACATCTCATGTTTGATTGATCTGAGATTTTATGTGAGCATTTGAACATAGTCGCCGTTCTGTAAATTATTAAAAACCCATTAGTTTAGTGAATTTCATGGTTTGCTGAAAATCATGAAAGGCTTACATGCAATTTAAAATATGTAAGGCGCTTGGAATAACTCGGTATTCACGTACACAGTTTGTTCAGGAATATTTGACGTATATCTTGCATCCTTCATATGATTTGTGTTATTAGTGTCGCCATCTTGTTTCCAGCCTAATGTCTGTTCTTATATGGTCCATAGTATTAATGCAAAGACCATAATGATTTCTTCATTGCTGCAACATTAAGCATGGCGGCCTCTGAAAATTTCTGGTGTACTCTGCATCGTAATGCACAGGTTACAAGCATATTGGAAGACGCATCAAGCGGCTTATTCCCACGGTCGACTAAACCTGGAAGGCAAGGGCTCCAGCAATTGCTGGAGCACAGGAACGTCAGATTCGTGCCTTTCAGTGGGTGGGAGAAGATAGATTCCAAGGAGAGGGTCGAAGGTCAGCTGAGAGACAAGCCAAGAGAGAAGATCACATCCTGGGAAGAGCTGCTCAAGACTGCAAATGCATAGCAAATTTTGTATCAGAAGGCTCGAAGCAACCCTTCAGTACAGTACAAACTACAGCCTGCTACGTCGTCGGTAGCAAATTTAAGAGGATAATTATAAATGAGGAATAAATTAACCAGATGTACATTATTCATCGCATGTATGTGAGAGGGATAAAGAGGAGTCCGATAGTTCTTCGGATTCTGCAAAATTTGGAGGGTTGGCATCGATTGATGGCATGTCATGTAATGTTTAGGGCTTTCAAGTATTTTTCACCACATTATCCATACACATGTTAACCATCCCATGCGGTGAATGGTTTTATGATATTGATTTAAAAAATAAAGTATAAAATTCATCATCTTTTATACGGTATAAAAGACAATATAACACTTGGAAAAGTAAAAAAAAAAATCGTGGGCTCTTAGAACTATAAATATGAACGATGAAAAAACTAGAAAGTAAACAGAAATATGAATATCTTTTTGTTCCTTTTCTGGGCTCTTATAGAAAACGAGAAGATGCTAAAAATGGAATACCATAAAAAAAATGGATGGTACAAAATTGATTTAAAAAGAATATTTGGATCAATGGTTATTAATTATCTCATTAAAAGATAGTACTTAGTTTAATTCATTTAATTTAAAATAAACAAAGAGGTTAAAGGAATCCTATCCTTGTGTCAATCTTATGATTTTTGATACTCGGATCCCTGATTGGTCGATTGGGATAGCGTGGCTCAATCAGAAATATCGACTAAAGTGACTTTTGTCATGAACATGGCCCATTGTGTATCCACCAATTAAGTTACTTTTCTATAAATATAGGGCTACGGGTTCAGTAGCCGTCACCTTCATAATATGTTATCAGCACGTTCGTCAGTTGAGCCGAATCTCTGCCGACGGAGATATCGCGAGGAAGCGGATTGAGATTTCTTCTCCGAACTTCGCTAGATCCGGTGGGTAGGATCTAGAGGTAATCACTTTTTGTTCCCTAGATCTATTAGTTCATGCGCATGTTGATGTATCTCTGCCAATTTTTCTTTGATCTATAAGAAATCTATTTCTCTGCTTAGATCCTTACGAAAAATCGTTTTTAAGCATAGATCTTTATTAAACTCAATGTTTTAAACGTAAAAAGCAAATTTTTTTCTGATTATAAAGATTAAAAATTGTATTTTTACAATAAAAACCCAATTTTTCCTTTGAAATCTATGGATATAGAGGGTTTGTCGGCCCCTCACCGCACGCACGCACCACCTGCGGCCAGTCGTCGCCCGTGCGCGCTCTTCGAGCGGCCAGTCGCCGCCCCGTGTGCGCACGTCCGTGGGGCCAGTTGCCGCCTGCGCGCGCCCGACCTTTGGCCAGTAGCCGTCGCGCGCGCCCGTCTGTGCGGCCGGTTGCCGCCCGCGCGCGTGCCCGAACTGCGGCCTGCAGCCCCCTCCCCCCCGCGCGCCGCCTGCGGCCTGCAGCCGCTCCCCGCGCCGCCGCCGCCAGCAGCCTGTCACCCTTCTCCGCGCGCGCCGCCCCGCATGCGGCCTGTCGCCGAAAAACCCTAATTAGGGGTTTTCCGTAAAATTTTTATTCTTTTTACGAGGAGATATTACGGAAATTTACCGGGGTGTTAATAAAATCTTGATCCATTTTTAAAAAGAAAACTTATTTTTGGTTCATTCAAATGTTTTTAATATAACTGTAGCATGAACTTATTTATCTGTGATTAAATTCTTTTTATGCCTGTAGCATGAATTTCTTTATTTGCGATTAAATAAACCACATGCCTGTGATGAAAACTATATATGCATGTTTCATATCCTATGTTCTGTGATGCACATTTTATTTATCATGCTAAAATCTCTATGATATATTTTTAATACCGGTAGTATAACTATATGCCCGCGATGAAATTATTTATATACCTGTAGCATATAAATAACATGTGTATACATCATATATGTTTCAATTCATGTTAACTGAGCATACATTTTTAGCTCACATGCTTGATATTGTTTGCATGGATATTTTAGTTTCTTTCAACTATTTTATTGAGCATACCATTTTAGCTTACACGCTTTATATTACGTGCATGATAAATCATTAATTGTTACATAATTCACACTTATATGCTCATCCCATGCTTATGCTCATACTCATGATATGACATTGTTTTATGACAACAAACCAATCATAATTTCAAAACGTTTAACATCATATCCACTTTGACAAAATGAATCTGAAGTTCAAATCAAATCAAAGGTCAACACTCTTTTACTCAAATAAAATAAAAATTACCAAATACGATGGACTACGCGAAAACCATTTATGCGATCTTTTTAGAGATACACATTTTGTGGTAAATAAATCTCTCAGATTTATGGTCTATATAAACCAATATTGACACCGGCAGTTGTCATAACACCACTAAACTTTTTTATAGTAATCTCACTTTACAAGGTATGATTATTGAATCTAGTCTTAATTTTAAGCGTACGCCCGAAGTCGTGGCTTAATAGATAAGTGAGAAATTATAAATTTTGTAGCCACGTATCTGTTTCCCCTTGAGTATGATTCTCTATCCACATAATACTTGAATGACTCAATAAAAATGGCCTGGAGACCATACTTGAGCATTCAAATAGACTTTTAAAGGTCTCTCATAAATTAGAAAAGTGGAAATAGAGAAACTAACTTATTTCCATTGTATATGTCTACTTAGTAAGACTAATATTCATTCTTTCTTATAAATAACAATAAGGAAGACATAAAACAGGGGAAGTCCTCAATAAAATGAGAAAGGGAAGATATGATATACCTCGACATGGAGAAAGCAATGGCAAACCAATATCAGACCAGAAGTTCTTATAAGACTCATAATGCTTTTGCAACATAAATGAGCATTAACTTATGCCATATAAAAAAATATACATACCTAGTCTAAATGACGAAAGTCAATTGACCTTGTGTATATTTAGCTACTTCCCGAGGACAAATAAACTTTGAAAACAAATTTAATCTGTTGTCATAACATAATTCTTAATGAGTATAGTTGTAGACGTATGCTTTCAAAAACATTTAACCCTAATAATAGTCCAACTGAAAACTTTTTTTTGGACGTCTACTTGAGATTTAGGCTTTGTAAACCTGAATACTCTATATAAGGATGCCTAGCACTCTCAAAAATTAATAAAAGAAACTTATCAAGTTTCGATGGATATTCGTCAAAACGAAATCCCTAATTAATGACTCAAGAAATCAATGAAGCCCGAAGCTTTGCCCCACTATGATCCGCATAATAGTCAATGTGAAGATGTAATGCTTCACATTTAAAACACAGTTCACCTATTACCAGACAAAATTAAATTGAGCATTTTAATGGACTTTAAAAGTCCCACATAAATTCGAAAAGAGGAATTAATTTGAAACACCAGAAATGTCCAGAATCGACTAACTTTGGAACGATGTCACCCTGGATTGATGATACAAGACATCACCAATCCTATAAATCTAACGAACCCGAAGATTCTTCAAAAAGGGTGAAATTTTCATTGTCACATTCAAAAGGAAAAATGATTACGAGATCATCTCCATTCACGTGGACATTGACTATCTTCAAGTCCTCAAAGAATTTAAGATGATATATTTACTATCATCATCATAATAATAAGACCTTTAGGTCTCTTGAGAGTATTTGAGGGATAAAAGTGAACTTATCCGCTCCCTACATAGGGCTGATGATGTACATAAGAGTACTCATCCATACATCATCTAAAAATGATCAATCAAACCTATTATCCAACCGCAGTCCATCTTTTAACAGCATATAAGACACATTAATAAATGGCGGAAATATTGGATTACACTGGGAAATCAAATAATATTTACAACAGGAATAATGTCGAACACCCTGAAGTTTATGTTCACACCCAAAAATGGGTTATATAAATAAATCATTAAAATGATTTAAACAGATTACTTATCCATTAAAAATCCAGTTATAGGTGACTACACGGAAACATGCAATTACAATGCAAACCATCAACACGCCTCCTTAGAACCTATTTATATGAGCCTGATCACAGCATATACACAGTTTCTGAGAACCCCTAACGGAGGAAGCGTTTAGAGCACATCTTACAGATTGTGCCATGATGTGTACACATCCCCATATCACTACTAAAAATCCATCAAAATGCACTCCAAACAGGGAAGCATTTAAATTCACTTCTCCTAAGATGTGCATTGATGGACCATCCTTTAAAGATTCGATGAGATCCCAAAGATCTTTCACATCTTTAATTCCCCATTATTAGGTTCAACAGAAATATTATAATCATCAATGAGCCTGAAGCTCACTTGACCATTTCAAAACATTAATACCTATGATCTGATTATCATGAATTGTGATGAGATCATTAAGATCCACACTTATGAAACTGTTAAACAGATATCAGACATAATTACAGACAATATAAATATTGTCAAATCCACACATCCATGTTGCTAAAAATCCAGCTAGTATTGACATACCAAATATAATGGATGCAATCCATCAGTAGCAGAAGTGGATGTCCTGAATGGATGAGAGGACATACCACGAGGCTCCAAAGCGAGAAATAACTCCTGGAGACCCTAAATCAATACCACCACAGGAAAGTGAGCTCATCTCCATATCCTCTTCCTTTCCAGAACCTCTAGAGGAGATGAATCTGGAATAAATTGAAAATTATTGAATAATGTACGTACCGGGGATGTGTTTGGGTAAAAAACACACTTGTCGTCATTTACTCACATTTTATTTTGCCATTTAAATGATAAATATCGTTCCACACACCGTTTCCTGAAGCAAACGTAGAGATTGGCCATTAATGTAGACCGAGGCAATAATAAGTTGAGATGGACTCACTTATGAAATGTGAAGTGTTTGAAACTGAAGTTCTGATATCAAAAGATATAAAACCTATGGGCCAATCGAGTATTGTATAAACATAAACATAAATAAATAAAATCGTATGCTGTAAGCAATACGTTATAGCTTAGAGGTTTATTTCACTGAAACCAGGAAGCAATCAAGTAAGATAAGCTTGAATTACTTACAAAATTATATAAACTGATGCATCAGGCTCCCTGGTCATAGTTGAAAAAACCAAACGATTAGCAAAGAAAATTTTGGGCTATATTGCTATGGATGATGTGACAACGTACCCTAACGGATTTTCTCCTTATTTGCGTGGATAGATTTTTGGGACATCTGTCTTATGGAATTATCATCTAGAAGATGAAACCATCATCCAGAAGATGAAACCATCATCCAAAAGATGAATTATCATCCAGAAGAGGAAATTATCATTCTGAAGATGAAACCATCATCCAGAAGATGAATTATCATCCAGAAGATGAAATTATCTTCCTGAAGATGACACCATCATCCAGAAGATGAATTATGATCCAGAAGATGAAATTATCATCCTTAAGATGAATAATCATCTAGAAGATGAAATTATCATCCTGAAGATGAATAATCATCCAGAAGATGAAAACATCATCCCGAAAATGAATTATCATCCAGATGATGAAATTATCATCCCGAAGATGAATAACATGTGACATTAAACTTTATACACCCGAAATTGATGAAGAAACATGGACAATTGCAATCCACTAATACACCTACTGGTTGTATGGATGCACATTTAGTCCCCATCTGTTCGCTGGAAGAGGGGAAGGATATCATAGGTCTTGAAGTGCCTTACTTGAGTGTTTTTGGTACGCTCCTTTATCTGGCCAACTACACGCGACTCTAGAGAGCATTGGCATTAAATCTGTTAGCCAGATACAGTGTAGCACCTGCAACACACCACTAGACCAAAGATATGTAGCTTCTGCGCTACCTCTAAGGGTCAATGATAATCCTACTACATGTTAAATGTATTTGCAGATACATGTTACATATCATCGTGATGACTAGAACAAAGAAATGACCAACTCCTGGAGACCAGCAAAGCATGCTTCCAATGCAACACCAATCCCATCATCTTGAGAGGCTCATCATCCAAGAAGCAAATCATGAGTATGAACAGCCAGGTCCTGCAGTACCTCGCAGACACAGTGACGACTGGGTCAGAGACGTGGAGCTACCTACCGAGTTTGCAGACCACTCCTCTTCAGAAGAGCTTCCTCAGATTCATTGCTGCCATATATGAATGATTCTTGTATAGATGCGTGATGTCTTGTATTTTGTACTTATTCTTGGAATATTGTAAGAGATTGATGTATAGTTACCTAGGAGATCTGCAAGCCTGTAGCTTGTACAGATCAGGGGGAGCCAAATGAGTGTTGTATTCTTTTTCCTTGGCTATTGGTTTTTTTCCACTGGGTTTTCCATAGCTAAAGGTTTTACCGAGACACCATCATTGACTTTGGATCCAGAAGTATCCACCCCTAATTACTTAAACAAATCAAGGGAAGTTATGGAGAACTATACTCTTTTTCCTTAGCTATTGATTTTTTCTACTGGGTTTTCCATAGCTAAAAGTTTTAAATAGGCAGTTATCTCTAACTTAGGATCTAGTAGTATCCACCCCTTATGATACTCATAAGCA
>CM061141.1:297968755-297992387 GCA_030789695.1 Scilla litardierei
AAGGAAAAGGAAGGAGAAGATCATGCTCGCGGAACAAGGAACTTGGTTCACTAGGAAGGAGAAGGAGCCCGCCAAATTTAAGAATCCCGGGAGTTTCTGGATTCCTTGCACACTTGGAGGCGTCCCCTTACAAAAAGCATTGGTTGATTTGGGCGCTAGGTGAGCCTCATGCCTCTCACCATGTTCCGGAAGTTGAATACCAGCACGGATTTAAAGCCAACCGACATGAGGATTCAACTCGCGGACGGTCAGATTACAAGGCCGGTTGGGATCGCGGAGAATATCCCACTCCAAGTTCTGGGAGGCATATGCTTGCCTTGTGATTTTGTGATCATGGACATCAAGGAGGAGGGTGACACATCTCTCATACTTGGACGCCCATTCCTCGCCACCGCCGGTGTAATCGTCGATGTGCGGGAAGGGGCTCTTACCTTGAATGCCGACAACATTGAAGTCGAGCTCCATATACCAAAGGCTATGAAGCACATGACGTATCATGAGGAGCTAGATTACTTGGACCTCCTTGACGAGGTCATTAAAGAGGCTATCCCCTACTCCATCGGTGCACTCCACGATGATGGCTTTGAAGAAAGCCAAGATTTGAGCGAAGAAGAGAAGATGGAGGATTCTCCCGATAGCTCCACAACGAATGATGATGGCAATGCTGATGTCGTGAGAATACGGGAGCTTTGCAAGCTCTCGACATTGAAGAATCCAAAGAAAGCTCCACCGATTCGAAGATCGGTGTCACCGGTGAAGCCAAGGACCGGAACAAGCTCAAGCTTGGGGGAGCCATCCCCCAACATTGCTCAGATGAAGGGGCGCTGAGGAAGGCCACACACCACCACGATCCAAATCCGAGCGGTCTTTCTGGCAAGTTCGACGGGTGCATCTCATATGCACCCAACATCAAGCGTTAATTGAAAATCCAAAGGGGTCGAGCTCAAGACCTTAAATGAGCGCTTGTCGGGAGGCAACCCGATGGTTTTTGCATGCTTTTTATTTTGGTTTTTATTTTTGTTTTAGACTTTATTAGTGTTTTGAGTCTTTTTGCCCATAAAAATCGTGACAACGGGTCTTAATTTCTATGACAGGAGAGGAGAAAAGGAGATCTCTCATATGGAGGAAGATAGAGGCAAGGAAGAGCGCTCCAGGAATGCGCTCAGGCCTTGGGAGGAGGAAGAAACCAACTGGAGGAAGAAAAACAGAGAGTAGAGCAAAAACGGAGCCACGAAGCAGAAAACAGCATGTCACTCGGCCGAGTATCATATGCGACTCGGCCGAGCAAAGGACCCCATTCGGTCGAGTGGGGCACCAACAAGGGAAGTCTGCTGAACCCAACTCTCTGTCTTTTTGTGCTTTTCGTATTAACTGCCACTCGGCCGAGTACGTTTAGTCACTCGGCCGAGGGAAACAGATACCCTCCTAGCCTGAATATTGCCGAGTAGCTTGTGTCACTCGGCCGAAGGAGTTTTCTCCCTTCGGCCGAGTGAACAGAAGCCACTCAGCCGAGTCGTAAGTGGCGGGGAGAAATCTAAATTTTTTTACGATACGCCACTCGACCGAGTGAAATTGTCACTCGTCCGAGTCGTAACGTTACTTATATATGCGACAGCGGGCACGACGCGATTTTCAAAGCATTTATTCCCAATTCTTTCGCCCGAGCTTCGCCGTTTCACATTCCCTCGCCCGCTGCTGCCGCCCCCCTCGCTCGAATCACCTCGCCGCCGGCCCCGATCGCCGCACCACCGCCGGCGACGACTCGGCCGAGCATCACCGACCTCCGGCGACACCCCCCACCGTCGGCCGACCGCCGACGATCCCCTATCTAGCGCAAAACTCCTTTTTCTCCCCATTTTTGACGATCCGTATGCCCATTGAGCCCCTAAACCAAATTAATTTGTTTATCTATCTATTATACCCCCATTTCCCCCATGTATTTTGAATATTATCCGCTGATATCGTTGTTTGATTTGCAGGCTATCTTAGGGGAGCTTAGGGGAGCTTCAGGACGCATTTTTAGCTTCGCGGAGGCGGTGCTCTTCACACGCACTTGCTGACTTGCTCTCGTGGTGTGTTCAGGTACACTCGTTCCATTTATTGAGCACGCCGCATTATATTTCTGTTGGGTGAGCACTCGCGACACACATGCCGCCCCGTACTAGGCCACACACGCGGGGAGCCTCTTCCAAGCGGAAGAGGACCGATGATGCCGGTCCTTCTCACGCTAGGGAGGACTCCCCTCCACCTAGCCCTCCATAGCCACCACCACCCACACAGCCGCTTCCCACCGATCCCATCCACGCACAGCCTATCCCCGCCGATCATGTCCCACCATCGGCTCCCGTTGTCGGTCCGCTGGGGATCACGTTCAGAGACGACGCACAGCGCATCCGATCTGAGCGTATCGCCCAGCGATCTATAGTGCCCTCTAGGTTCGCACATTTAGCAGACCTTGATCGCCTAGGGGTGCTAGAGGGGATGCTCACGTTGTACGACAACGTGGGTTGGCGCGACTTTTTGTCAGTGTCGGCGGACACCTACGTCCGTCCGACACTTGAGGTACTTAGCTCGATAGCCCGGACCCCTGGAGGATGCATATTCCGCCTTATGGATCGAGAGTGCGAGGTCACTCTCGCCATGCTTCGTGCGTTCTTCCAGTGGCCCGATGTCCCCGTCCCCGACCGAGCCTACGTACCCACTCACATCCCACCGCCGTCGTTTGACACTTCCACGTTCTGGACACGTATCACGGGCTCCCACCATGGCTTTGACCCTAGTAGAGCCAAGTCCTCAGCCATCCTGCATCCCTGCCTCTGCATAGCCCAGCGCCTAATGGCGATCACTTTCTTGGCGAGGTATGAGCCTGGGACGATGCCTACGCCTGAGCTCTATATGCTCTACGCGATGACTCGCCCCAGAGTTCTCAATAGGGGTAGTGACCACCTAGTCCCCGCCGTTGAGATTGATATTGCTAGCTGGTTCTTAGACCGCATCATCATTTCAGTGGGCGCTTGCTCACCTATTTGCTGCGGCGGTCTGATTACTCTGCTAGCCCTGATGACCGGCGTGGACCTACCTGCTGACCTTAGACGAGCCCCGGGCCCCACTGCACTCTCGATAGACGTCATGGCCCAGATGAAGATGCTTCGTCCCCACGGCCAGCGACACTGGGTGTGTTTGCACGGTCCTTTTAGTGCCGATTACATGATCCTCCCGAGCCTAGCTTGGACACATATACGACCGGCCCACGAGGATTGGATCCCAGCGATGGATCTCCTCATCCCAGCTACCTACGTTCTTGAGGCTGAGGGCGCTGAGCAGGCACCCCCCTGCACCCCCTGCACCCCCTACACCTCCTGCTAACCCCGTGATCCCTCAGCCCGAGCCTGCACTTTCTGCACCTCCTGGAAGTTCTTCCCCACTTCTGTCAGTGTTGGAAGTACCATTGCTGAGTCGTCCACCACCACGCCCACCACCACCCCCACCACCACCCCCACCACTGCTGTGCCTATCTCGGTTGAGCCTATTTCCTCACTTCTTCCCGAGCGTCCACCCACTATCCTTGAGAGCGGCGAGCCTTCCTTCCCTGCTGTTGTACGATCCCTATCCAGCTTGCTGTCTGCTTGGGTGTCACCTTTTAGTCCTTACACTTTCACCCCAGTGGTCGACCCTTCTGTCCCCGCCGTAGCTGTCTTATCTGAGAGTGTCGTGACGTCTGTCCTCACACCTGTGTCACCGACCTCTCTTGCTGCCTCGTCGCCGATTTTGTCTTCCACCACTACTGCTGCTGTCTCTGCATCCCAGCCTGCTTCCCAGCCTCGCACTGAGGCTGGGCATCCACTAGTGAGCACATCACCCTTCAAGCACTTACCTGCTGGCCCGATTACCTACTCCACCCGTGTGCGGCAGCCCCGACCTTCACAGCCTAGACCTGTTCGTCCCCCACTCCACCACCCCCTGACGCTCTACTTCAGAGCATCCGTGCTCTTGAGGGGGCGGTGAGTGGACTCAGAGGCAATTTTAGGGCTCTCTCTGCCACGGTCAGTTCCGTGCAGTCTCGCGTCACCATGCTCCCCGATATTCAGGTTTGCCTGAATCAGATCCTGGCGCGACTGCCCCAACTACACCCACCCACCCAGCCGACACGTACACCACCACCCCCACCTCCACCCCCACCTCTGCCACAGGACGGGGATGGTGCAGCACCACCAGCTTAGGCACACCGTTGATGCCATTGATCTCTTTTGTCGTTATGCTGCCCATTCTCTGCTGGTCCTGGAGATTTTTGGCCCCACCCTCCTCCCCTCACTATTTTGGTCCTTGTTCCGATTGCATCATTTTATATCTTTTTAAGAGAGAGGGAGAGTTATTTTTGGTGACACATATCTGCATCACTCCGATCTTTGCATGCATCATTCACATCATCATATTTTCTTTTTATTTTTACTTTTTTTATCATGCATGCATCCTCACCCTCCCCGTCCATTACCCGTCTCTCGGTGTGCCATACTTTGCACATTTAGGACACTGTGCACTTTAGCTTGGGGGAGTGAGTTCTCACACTTTTTACTTTAATCACCTTTATTTTTAGTTTTTTCACGTTTTTCCGCTTTTGCACCCATTTTTAATCACTTTTTCATCTTTTTTACCATGTATCACGTTTTTCTTATTTTCTTTGTGTGCTGCATTGTAAATAGTTTTGTTTTTCTTTATCTTTATTTCTTTCATATTTTGCTAGAGATGATTTTTCAGTGAATATGATAAAGTGGTGTTAGCTTTTCTCTATATGCATGCTAAATTTTTCATGTCATAGCTTTTGTTTCTGATATCATACGCTATGTTCTGTTTTGCATTTAGAAATAGTAACCCACTTCTTTTTTCCGTATGAAAATGGATGAAATTTTATTATTAGCTGATGTCTGATGATTCATATGTATGCTATCGTAGAAAACACACCAAGATTCACGCATTGATGCTTATATCTGGAGTACTGCTTTCTTTTCTCATGTCACTTCTTATTGCATGATTTGTACGCTTCACTTCGGGTTGATTGAATGTGTGCTAGCATTGATATATCTGGACTAGTTTGCTTTTTTGAGATCAAACTGAGTAGATTAAATTACCCTGCTGAAGTTGTCATGCACGTCCTATAGAGTGAACCGAGAGATACATTTATTTCTTTCTGCACATATCTTGAACATTATTTCTCTATTTTAAATTCATTGGTGAATCTCCCCTTAGCAATTCTATTATTGGCATTCCCCCGTTATTATATCACATGCTCCAAATTCCCCAAAATTTAAAGAAAAAAATACTCGTATATCCTTCTCTTTGATTTGGGATCATTTGTGTATATTTTATATAAAAAAAGAAAAAGAAATAGAAATAGATTTGAGAATAAGAAAAGAAAAGAGAAAAGAAGTTCGAAAACGATCACATCTCATACCCTTTCTCTCTTTCTTCCCTCTTTTGCTTTTTTTTATTTCTTTGACTTTTGGAGCTTCATAAGAAACGGGGAATGTAAATATTGTTTTGTATATGCCACCACACTTATGGATAAGATTGGGGGAGAGGATCCAATGATGTGTGAGAGAGTGAATACTTGACGGTGCATGACAACCTAGGCTAAGTAATATTTTATACTTGGTGAGATTGCTTAAAGTTTTACGAAATCCAGAAATCTACGCTTAGCATTCATTTCATGAAAACCACACTTTTCTATTCTTACTACTCTATTGTGTGATATCTCTTATACTCCCTATAGAAAGCATTCAATTGAAAAGTGTGTGATCTACGATGTTGTGTACCGCTTTAGATGCTTCAGACGATGTTAATTCTAGAATTATTCCATTTTTCATGCTATATTGATATTCTTGGGTTTTCTATTTCAAATGCACCATTATACTATGATATCAAGATAAAAGTCATTGACATGTGTTTTACTTTCGATGTGTGCTATATGAGTAAGCAAAACCCACGTCCTGAGAAAAATGATCTAGCAGCTTCCTTCTTCGTTTTCTATTTTGCTTTTTTTTCGTTTTTCATTTTCCGCCTTTCCATCGTTTCTATTTTCTTTATCCACCAGGTTCGCTTTTTACTCATCTTCCTCGAGGACGAGTAAGAGGTAAGCTTGGGGGATTTTGACCACTCCATATTTTACACCTTTTTTCTGCATATTTGCATGCCATTTTGATCGCTCGAATCGCGTTTTTCACGATTTTTCGTCAATATTGCGATGCTTTTTACGATTTCTTGTTTTTGTCGAATTTCAGGAGATTTCGAGCGATTTGGAGTGATTCTGAGATGCACCCACTCTGGAGTGTCACCCGTAACTCTTTTGAGGGGAATTTTGCTATTGGAGAGGAGTGGAAGAAGAAAGAACGTCGTAGGAGCGACGAGGGAGCAAAAATACGAAGATTGGGCATTTTCATCAAGATGACGGCAACGAAAAGTCCCAACATACTGGAATTTGTCACTCGGCCGAATGACATTTGTCACTCGGCCGAGTGAGCCGCGCTGCCTGTAGCGTAAATTGCGATTTTGAGGCTATGCAGGGGCATTTTCGTCACAGTTTTTTGGGCGTTTTTTGGGGGGTATTTAACCCCAGTTTTTAACCTAGTTTAGAGAGCTTTTTCAGAACTATTTGCAGCCTTTTTTAGAGTACTTTTTAGGAGATTAGATTGAGCTTTTAGGGGAGGGAGAAAAGTGTTATTTTGTTGGATGCTATTGAATCTTAATTGGTTTGTCTCTCTCTCCATCAAAAACCTCATTTTTATTGATATATTGAATATTGCAATGAATTCTATTGATTTTATTTGTGAATTTCTATTGAATTGCATTATGAATTGTGCGTAGTTTTATCGTCTTAGGGCGTAGGGAGGAACCCTACGAACCCTATTTCTAATTTGTGATGAATCGGTGAAATTATTGCTAGGATTGATTAGGGTTAGTTTGGGATTGATTTAATACGAATAGCTAGGGATTCATACCGATTGGGATTTGCAAGAGATTGGATCCCAACTCGATAGGAAGCCCTAGAAATTCGACTTGGGTTACAATCGGATTTCTCCGGAATCGGTTTGCAAGAGATTGGACCGAAACTAGGGTTTTCGATTGTAATTCTATACCAATACCCGTTTGTAAGAGATTGGACGGGTAGGAACTATCCCAACCTAGGTCGTAGCTCGAGTTTGCACGAGAGTGGGCTCGAGATACGATTGAACGATGATGTTGTTCTTCATGCTAGCTTGCCTAGGTTAGGGTTTGCAAGAGATTGGACCCTACCTTAGGTTTGCTATAGACCGGCAATAGCACGAGAGCGTGAGCTTGGTTCTACATTTAGTTGCAACTAGTTCACCCGAATTTCAAGTCTAGCAATTGTGATACCTACGAATCACAATGACGAGATATGGTTTGTAGCTGGGGTTCCCTACCCCCTAGACGTCTTTATTAATTTGATATTCCTTTTATACAATTGAACGACTGTGACCGCTTTATTGCGAACATTTCTCGGCTATTCTTATAACCAGGTGAATTGAAGAAGACACCGTCATTTGCCCTCCTCGTGTTCGATACCCGCTCGTCGCTACACCGTGCGCTTGCGGTAAGACTAGCGAGTCGCGTGCCCCGGTTGCGTGTTCGCACTCTCCCGGGACTCCGATCAATATCCTTGTGTGTAATGTAGTACGATTATATATGTTTTCTTAGTCCTCTAGTGGATCGGGTTAGGTGTCACGACCCGCTTCCCTAAAATGGAGGCGAGGAGTGACGAGGCCCGCTCAGGCTTGGAGCTGTAAGGCTCCAGCCTGTAAAGCGTCTGGAATAAACACGCAGAGCCCTGTAATATGGCATGGAACAAGGACAAGAATAATAGGAAAGTGACAAATAATAAATTACCAATCTCGAAGTCCAGATAAAATTTCAACAACCAAAAAAGCCACCAGGCTAACAAAAGAGTCCAAAAAGAAAAGGCCCAGCATGGCCAACAATGATAGTAACAACAAACGGTGCTACTCACCGACAAGCTACAACAACTAACAAAAGAACGGCGAAGGAACACTAGGACTGGTCACCGGTGTCCTCGTACTCAACGTCAGCAACGGAATCAGGCTCAATCTTCACGAACTCGTCATCCACAGCTACGGACTCTGGCTCAGCAACTAACATGCGACACCCAAAGAGAAGGAGCACATGTCAGCAAAGTCTACAAGACTTTGTGCAAGGAAACTAAAAGAAGGGTAAAAGCAACCTAGCAATTCTAAAGTATGCATGACATGGCATATATATATGATGTGCAGCAAATAAGTAAACACAGCAGGTATGACATGGCAAGGAGTAAACACGACATGGAAGCAAGGAAAACAAGTATTCATTCACAAGGACAAGTACATGTATAGAAAGCACTTCATGCACAGAGATTCCGCCCTTTGGCTAGAGAGGCTGTACGGGCCAACTCTTACGCTCAAGTGACCGTTTATCCCTACCCCTCCACGTGTATCGAGCCAGGGCCTTACCCCCAAACACGGAATGCTCGCTTCTGGATCACGAGCCAGGAAGTGCTTTTAACAAGTATGGCATAGGGTTATGCCCGTATAGCAGGTGCCTAGCCGGAAACACGGAAAAACGGATTGTACAAGTATTTTGTAGCGTGTGCTACGATGCAACATACAAATCAAATGGCATGTAAGAATGCAAATGCATGGCAGATATTCAATTAAAATGCGTACCGTTAAAGAAATTAAACGTGACAGGCAGATGCATGACATGACATGACAAAAGGCAATTCTAGCTTCGTTGTCAAGCTAGAACTTGAAATTGCGCCTAGACCGCTATCATTTCACGGTCTAGTCTCTTTCACGCTAAAAGCAAGGAAATGGCCTAAAGCATGACCTAAAGTGCAAGGTTGGCAAGTTTCACTTGCCTGGTTCCGGTGATGACGGTCGACGAGAGTTCGCTATTCTACGGGGATGGGTCACTGTTATGGCAAAACAGAAAATCAGAATTTGATGTTATAATCCGGATTTGTATTGGAATCCTACAACGTCTAGCAATCCATTTTTATTAGGTTTTCTAAATTATATTGTGGGTTATGGGAAGATTTAAAGGTAGATCACTAACCGTATACGAAGCGGAAGAATCAACGATCCAAGATGCCTACGAATCTGCAGGTAGGAGAGGATCTCGACGTATCCGGATTGCCGCCGCCAAATCGGATCTAGCACGGCAACGGAGGAAGCGATCCCGGGAACTACGGTTGAAAAGAACTCCTCGCGGCTGAGATACAACAGATCTGGAGATGGGAGAATGAATGGGAAAAACTGGAGCAAAAGGAAAATTTTGGGTTTTAGGGTCGGCTGGCAGCCTACGGGGTGGTGCCGGCGCAATGGGGGTGAGAGAGAGCTCGGGAGGATGAGGAAGGGCAAGAGGAAGGTTGGGGGATGATTGGGGAAGAAGATCGGCTAGGAGAAGTGAAAGAAGAAGTGAAAACGTATAGGGTTTAAATAGAAAGAAATAGTGGCGGCTATGACTTAACCTAGGGTTTCTGGGCATATTAGTCGGTCAGTGAAGAGTGGTCGACTGACTAGTTTGGGAATTAGTCGGTCGATCGTCCAACTGAGACCGACTAAAGGCAAACAGAGAACAGGGTCAGTACAGGGTTGACAGATTTAGTCGGTCTGTGAAGGCTCGTCAACCGACTAGTTTGGGAATTAGTCGGTCGGTGAATTTCATAGACCGACTAAGGGTTGAATATGATAGACAATAAGTACTGAGAGTTAGTCGGTCTGAGAAGAAACTCTAACCGACTATTTGGGAACTAGTCGGTTGATAGTCGTTCTTTGACTGACTAACGGCAAACAGTAACTCGACTATCAGAAAGAACTCTGAATTAGTCGGTCCGAGAACAAGTCTTAACCGACTAGTTTCACAACTAGTCGGTCGATGGTTGTGCTTAGACCAACTAAGGGGAAACAGTAACTCAGCTGAAATAATTAAGATGAACTAGTCGGTTCCTGAAGAGTTGTCGATCGACTAGATTGCAATCTAGTCGGTTGGTTCTCCTTCTTGAATCAACTAAAATTCACGAAAAGTATCGAATTGAAACGCGAAGCTTCGGGAAGGATTCCTATGGCTTCTAAGATCACTCTAGCTCTAAGATACGGTCAAGATGAAGTTCATCATGAATGACTTACTCCAAGCCCATCATGATACGCAACGGAAGGTAGAAGATCAGAAAGAACTGAAAGAAAACGTCCGACAGGGAAAAACACACAAGGAAGAGAACAACCAACACACATATAATAGATAAAAACCAGTCGTTACATCCTACCCACCTTAAGAAAAATTCCGCCCTCGGAATTTCCTAACACTCACGTGTCAGGGAACAAAAGTGGGTATCGCTCTCTCATCTCATCCTCCCTCTCCCAAGTCGACTCTCCTGGCGAGCCATGTCACCAAATCACCCTAACAAGATCGACTGTCTTGTTCCAGAGTGACTACCGATGCCTATCCAAAATCTGCACTGGCTGCTAGTCATACGTCAGATTGGGGCGAACGGTGATCTCCGAGAAATCCACAGCATGAGATGGATCGCTGATGTAGCGATGAAGCTGCGACACATGGAAGACATCGTGAACTCCTTCCAAAGATGGCGGCAAGGCTAAGCGGTAGGCTACCTCGCCAACTCTCTCCAGAATGTCAAAGGTACAATGTATCTCGGGCTCAGCTTCCCTCGTTTCCCAAAGCGAATCACTCCTCGATTCGGTGAAATCTTCAGGAACACATGGTCACCTGGCTGAAACTCCAAAGGACGTTGTTTAGCATCCACTCAATGCTTAAAACGGTCCTGAGCAATCCTCAGCCTCTCCCGTATGTTCCTCACAACATCCACTGCCTCCACGATCATCTCAGGTCCTAACAGCTCCCCGTCTCCAATGTCATCCTAGCTTAGTGGCGATCGACATTTCTTCCCATATAGCGCGGCGAAAGGTGCCATGCCAATACTCGCCTGGTAGTTGTTATTGTAGGCAAACTCAACATGGTGGAGATGGTCTTCCCAAGATCCCTTGAAGTCCAACATGCACGCCCTCAGCATGTCCTCCAAAATCTGAATCGTCCTCTCAGACTGGCCATCCGTCTGCGGATGGTACGCCGTGCTGAAACTCAGACTCGTACCCAAACTCTTCTGCAGACTCTGCCAGAACTGAGATATGAACCTCGTGTCTCTGTCTGACACGATACTCACAGGGACTCCGTGAAGTCGTACGATCTCCTGCACGATTCATGTTACATCACTATCTAAACTAGGGAAAGGAAATAGAAATGGAAAGTAAAAGGGGTTTACCTCCATATATCTCCTCGCTAGCGTCTCAGTGGACTGTCCTACTCGGAAAGGAATAAAGTGCACAGATTTGGTTAATCGGTCCACGATCACCCAAATCGCGTCATTCTGCTTCGGAATCCGAGGTAGTCCAGTCACGAAATCCATAGTGATGTGTTACCACTTCCACTCCGGAATCGGAAGCGGTTGTAGCAACCCTGCCGTACGCGGATGCTCCGCCTTTACCTGCTGGCAAACCAGACACTTGGCTACACTCTGAGCCACACTCCTCTTCATACCATGCCACCAATAGTTCAGGCGAAGATCCTTATACATCTTGGTACCACCAGGAAGCACAGAATATGTAATACCCCGTTTCCATATGTACGCGTATTTATACGTATTTTGGCGTAAATGCGTATTGGAAGTATTCTCGTATTTTTTCTTTAAATATTTTGGTGTATGAATTATTTTTAAAATATTTTAAACTCATCTTTTGAATTAGTAAATAGGAGTATTTGGATGAATACTTGTATTTATGGTGTATATGGTATTTCAACATGTATTTTTATTTTTGCAAAATACAAATTCCAAAATTGTTTTACCATGACACCTTAGCTTATTAGGTGTCATCTTGCTAATTAAGAAGGAGACACATGGCTTAGACTTTGACTAAATGAAAGGATGAGAGGGTTTTAGGGAGACCTAAAATCTAGGCAAAGAAAAAACAAAAAAAAACAAGAAAATCCCACATTCTCTCACTCTCCCTCTCCTTCCCAATTCTGACCAAAATTTTGTCTCCCCCTCTTTCACTCATTTGCTTCATTTTTCTCTCCACCAAGAACTCTTCCAAGCACCCCTCTCATTCCTCATCATTCCTCCATCAAAATTCATCTCAAAAATCATCCCAAATCCATCTTTAGAAGCCTATTTGGAGATTGAAGATAGGAGATTGAAGAAGGAGGCCCAAGAATTCTTCAAGGACTAAGAAGGGCCAAGGAAAGTTTGGAGGACTTTGGAGGTAGAAATTCTTATCACCTTAGTAGGGTTTAGTTTTAGAACTAAAGGTTTAAGTAATTAGCAAGTTCTTTAGATTTTGAGTAGAAAATAAGTTTTGAACTTCATGCTGAAATTTACACAGAATTGGACGAAACTTTGGTAGCTTGCTGCACCTAATTGGCTACATGGAATTGCCTGAAAGAAAAATATGTTTCTCATATTGACGTTCTTAACAACTTTCATTTTTACAAGTTTTGCAAATTCGTACTGAAAAATAGCGTAAAAATTCAGTTTCTAAAACTGGTCTGTTTTTAGACAGTTTTGACACCGTTCAGTAAAACGAGTAGAACCCCATGCACACTTTATAAAATATTATGATCTTGATGCCGTTGGAAAGCTGACTTCAAGATATTCAACCCATAATTTTTTTAGATTTTAATTCTGTCTGTAACTTGTAGAAAAATAGACTTGAACTGAACTCAGTTTCTGGTTCAGAATGCTGAAATTATATCAGTTAGGAGAAAATCCACCATAAATCACATATGTCAACTGAGCTTATGAAAATTGGTCAGTGAAAGGAAAACACCCATATCTACAACTTTCGTGAAGGGACCAGATACCAATTCTGACTGTAGATAGGCTAAAAGTGATATTCTGTCTGCTGTAACAGTTTTGACATATTCATATGCTAATTTTGCTTAGTACTTATCATGGTGTAGTTTTGTTTGAAGTTAAGTTTGTTTGTGCTAATCATGTTTTCAATGACAGGCTCTTGATACATGTAATTATGCAGATGGTTCATGAAATATTCGTTATGTCAATAATGTTTAAGTTCAATTTGTTTATGCTTTTGTGCTCAAACTAGTATGTTCATAACGATGAGTTTGTGATGATATTCCATGCAATTCTTTAATTGAGATGATGATGATGATGATGTGAATATGGTTATACATTTCATGTATATTATGAGAAATGAGAAAGGGAATGCAAAAGGCGATGCATGTCCCAAATATGTGATGAACTGTGGAAAGAAAAGAAATGGACGATGTTATGTTTCATGAAAATGACTAAGTCCTCTTAAAGGAGGGTGACATGGGGTTTGGGGAAAACACGGGTAAATTAAAGGAGTTAAGGAGCGGACAGATGATATGAATTCTCACCCGTTGTATCACTCCTGGAAGGGCGAGTTGAAAGGGTTGGAGAGGCCGCTGGTGTACCCGTGATGCACCATGACGGTAATTGATGGTTTACTCCGTTTGTCCCACAGAAAAACCGAGCAGGTCTCGCTCTAGTGCCTTGCCCCGTTCGGGCATAGAGTTGCGAGAGGCCCCCTCCGGTGCCCGTGTTGCTGGTTGGGGTACCACTTTTTCACCCACCCTGGGTGAAGTCCACCTCCTTAGCGTCCTACGGTTTACACGAGTTCCAAATATGTGAATTAACAACTTATAGTAGTTGTCTTTAATTTATAAATGTTGTTATCTCATGTCTCCTTATTTTTGTTTACTTTAATGCTATTGTCCCATGGTAACATGTTCTTACGCTTCCTTTCAATAGCTGCATTTCATAATATGGTTTCATATGCATGTTTTTGCACGTTCTCATAACTAGGTTCGCATGTTGGAATGTGATTACTTTATGCACCATGAACCTTACTTGTTAGAGTACCCTCCCTAGATAGAAAAACTAGTTCTAAAACTGGGTTCTGCTAGAGTGTTAGGAGTTTCTACTAGGTCACGCGTTGACGTGTCCCCGTTGACTTTCAGGTCATGTGAGTTGGAGGTTGGAGATAGCGGCTGGAGCTTTGGAGTTGGTGATCTGCTGTAGTATTGGGTGGTGAGGGGTATGATGAGAGACTTGTACTTTTGGTGTTTCTTTTTCGGGTGGACCTTTGTACTTAGAGTTGTGTATATGAAGATGTTGGTGTATGTATAAGATGTATCAATGTATCAATAAAATGAATATTGTGCTTTTGTTATTTTCTCAGTGTTTTTATCCGTGATGGAGTTTTACTTGTACTTCCCAGCACGTGCGTAGTACCTGCGGTGTTCTTCCTACTCTCTTCTTTGCTTTCTTTCTACGTAACACTCGCCTCTTCGGGAATACCTGATACGGATTCGTACTTATCGGGTATCCCGGAGACCGGGTCGTTACAGTTGGTGGCCCATGCAGGTCTCCTTACTGCGGCGTGCATAAGGATAGTACGGGTAATGCTCCATATGGGTAGATGTATCTTAAGGTGGGTAGGTGATCAGCCTTAGGGTAAAACCCTGGTATTAGGAAACCCAATGTACAGAGCTCCCTGAGGTTAAGCATGGGTAGTTGTTTGTATATACATATACATGTAGGGATGGGTATGTGTTTGCATGGATATAAAAGTATTTTAGTGTATTCGCTTGTATTTCTATAGTTATGTGTCTATAAATATATATATGTAAATAAGATACAATATAGATACGAGTATGACTACTTATGTGTATTCTTGTAATTTATAATATAGGTGTGTGTATGGTAATGTTGTTTGTATGAATTAAGGTGAATGTAGTATTTGATGAGTGAAATTACGTATAAGACATATTATCTGTGCAATAGAGTATTATGTATTATTTATGTGGTAATCTATACTTAGATTATATTTGGGGGGGTGTATTTGTATGAATAAATGGATGTATATAGAGCTGTAGGTATGGATACTAAAGTATGATGCATTAAAGTGATGTTAGAAGATATATTTGTATATGGGTGTCTAATGGATGAGTGTATATATATACGGAGTATCTGTGTGAATATGTATTGGTGTGCAAATAAATTTATGTTATATATGTTAGTATATGGATGTTTGTTGGTAAGTGTAAGTGGAAGTATATTTGAATGTATAAAAGTGTATGAAAGTATACATAAGTATAATTGTATGTGTGTGCGTACTATAAATGTGGTTGTGTAAATTGACATAGTGAGATATGTATGTATGAATATAGCCACAATGGGATGTGTACCATAAGTAGTGTGTGAAATATATTGGCTTACTAAATGGCGTGTATAGATAAACATAAGTAGGTATGCTAAGTTATGCTACATTGGTGTACTTATATATCAAGTGATAATATGTGAGTGTAGCATATGAATAAGATTTATATGTATTGTGTATACAAGAGAGAGAGAGAGAGAGAGAGAGAGAGAGAGAGAGAGAGAGAGAGAGAGTGTGAGAGTGAGAGAGAGAGTGTGTGTGTGTGTGTATATATATACATATACTGAATTAATATAATCCTTGTGCTATAGTGTATATATATAGTGTCGTATGTGTATATATATACTGCATTGAATATATGTTACGTTGACTGCTTGTATGTAAGTATATTTGTGCAGTGTATATGTGGTAAAATATAGATTTACGTGAGTGAATATTGAATATGAATACATATATATGTATTCTTGTATATATATAAAGTGAGTGTGTACTATAAGGTTGATACTATACATACATGCTGACCGGACTATTTACTATAGTGATATATACTGTGTACATCCTTGCGTTCGAACTATTATATATATTTGTCTATATAATTGCAAGTGTTCATACTTATGTGCTTATGTGATATATTTGCGTATGGTTACCCACTTGATATGAGGTGCATCATATCAATGTGTATCATTATTGGTGTATGATTATTTACCATACATGCATCAATAATTGGATTTACCTACTTATGTATGTATGTTAGCAAGTTTGCATGCGTATCAGATGTGATATAATAGTATCTGTATCTATAAATGGATGTATACTTGGTTGTATACTTGATCTATACCTTGATGTATCTAGGTATATCCGTAAGTATGTATGTATAAGTATGCTAACTCTGTGACTTATGAGTATGATGTGTTTAAATATCGTGTGAACATGTATGTATGTAGATATATATAAATACAAGGAGTGTGTGATTACTTATAGAGATGTATGTATTTAGATATATCTATATGTATCCAGGTAATGGCATATGTCTTTGATTATATACTTGTGTGAATCTTTATGTAAGTACATATGTGTTGAGTGAATAAGTGTATAAATATTGGTGTGTATATTAATGCCTTGGGTGTATCTATACATTTTTCTACTATTGCTATGTACGACATTGATACATGTGTCCATGTGTATAAGTGTACTAGCATGTGTGTACATATTAGTCTGTATATATATGTGATTGTTCTCATGCAATATAGATATATTTGTGAGTACATGGATGAATGTGGAATGTATAGTACTATGTATGTGTTGTGATGATTTGTCTGTGTGTATACCTATATTCTTGGATAAGAATGTGTATATATATGTCTATAATCTACGGTATAGTGCATGTATACATGAGTGTATAGTATATACATATAGCGTTATTTGTATTTCTAGGGTAGGGAAACCCTTAGACTATTCAATCTCCGGTCAGACCTTTAGCATAGAAAGTCCGAGGGCGGACTTTGTTTTTAATGTGGGTAGAATGTAATACCCCGTTTCCATATGTACGCGTATTTATACGTATTTTGGCGTAAATGCGTATTGGAAGTATTCTCGTATTTTTTCTTTAAATATTTTGGTGTATGAATTATTTTTAAAAGATTTTAAACTCATCTTTTGAATTAGTAAATAGGAGTATTTGGATGAATACTTGTATTTATGGTGTATATGGTATTTCAACATGTATTTTTATTTTTGCAAAATACAAATTCCAAAATTGTTTTACCATGACACCTTAGCTTATTAGGTGTCATCTTGCTAATTAAGAAGGAGACACATGGCTTAGACTTTGACTAAATGAAAGGATGAGAGGGTTTTAGGGAGACCTAAAATCTAGGCAAAGAAAAAACAAAAAAAAACAAGAAAATCCCACATTCTCTCACTCTCCCTCTCCTTCCCAATTCTGACCAAAATTTTGTCTCCCCCTCTTTCACTCATTTGCTTCATTTTTCTCTCCACCAAGAACTCTTCCAAGCACCCCTCTCATTCCTCATCATTCCTCCATCAAAATTCATCTCAAAAATCATCCCAAATCCATCTTTAGAAGCCTATTTGGAGATTGAAGATAGGATAATGAAGATGGAGGCCCAAGAATTCTTCAAGGACTAAGAAGGGCCAAGGAAAGTTTGGAGGACTTTGGAGGTAGAAATTCTTATCACCTTAGTAGTGTTTAGTTTTAGAACTAAAGGTTTAAGTAATTAGCAAGTTCTTTAGATTTTGAGTAGAAAATAAGTTTTGAACTTCATGCTGAAATTTACACAGAATTGGACGAAACTTTGATAGCTTGCTGCACCTAATTGGCTACATGGAATTGCCTGAAAAAAAAATATGTTTCTCATATTGACGTTCTTAACAACTTTCATTTTTACAAGTTTTGCAAATTCGTACTGAAAAATAGAGTAAAAATTCAGTTTCTAAAACTGGTCTGTTTTTAGACAGTTTTGACACCGTTCAGTAAAACAAGTAGAACCCCATGCACACTTTATAAAATATTATGATCTTGATGCCGTTGGAGAGCTGACTTCAAGATCTTCAACCCATAATTTTTTTAGATTTTAATTCTGTCTGTAACTTGTAGAAAAATGGACTTGAACTGAACTCAGTTTCTGGTTCAGAATGCTGAAATTATATCAGTTAGGAGAAAATCCACCATAAATCACATATGTCAACTGAGCTTATGAAAATTGGTCAGTGAAAGGAAAACACCCATATCTACAACTTTTGTGAAGGGACCAGACACCAATTCTGACTGTAGATAGGCTAAAAGTGATATTCTTTCTGCTGTAACAGTTTTGACAGATTCATATGCTAATTTTGCTTAGTACTTATCATGGTGTAGTTTTGTTTGAAGTTAAGTTTGTTTGTGCTAATCATGTTTTCAATGACAGGCTCTTGATACATGTAATTATGCAGATGGTTCATGAAATATTCGTTATGTCAATAATGTTTAAGTTCAATTTGTTTATGCTTTTGTGCTCAAACTAGTATGTTCATAACGATGAGTTTGTGATGATATTCCATGCAATTCTTTAATTGAGATGATGATGATGATGATGTGAATATGGTTATACGTTTCATGTATATTATGAGAAATGAGAAAGGGAATGCACAAGGCGATGCATGTCCCAAATATGTGATGAACTGTGGAAAGAAAAGAAATGGAAGATGTTATGTTTCATGAAAATGACTAAGTCCTCTTAAAGGAGGGTGACATGGGGTTTGGGGGAAACACGGGTAAATTAAAGGAGTTAAGGAGCGGACAGATGATATGAATTCTCACCCGTTGTATCACTCCCGGAAGGGCGAGTTGAAAGGGTTGGAGAGGCCGCTGGTGTACCCGTGATGCACCATGACGATAATTGATGGTTTACTCCGTTTGTCCCACAGAAAAACCGAGCAGGTCTCGCTCTAGTGCCTTGCCCCGTTCGGGCATAAAGTTGCGAGAGGCCCCCTCCGGTGCCCGTGTTGCTGGTTGGGGTACCACTTTTTCACACACCCTGGGTGAAGTCTGCCTCCTTAGCGTCCTACGGTTAACACGGGTTCCAAATATGTGAATTAACAACTTTTAGTAGTTGTCTTTAATTTATAAATGTTGTTATCTCATGTCTCCTTATTTTTGTTTACTTTAATGCTATTGTCCCATGGTAACATGTTCTTACGCTTCCTTTCAATAGCTGCATTTCATAATATGGTTTCATATGCATGTTTTTGCACGTTCTCATAACTAGGTTCACATGTTGGAATGTGATTACTTTTACGCACCATGAACCTTACTTGTTAGAGTACCCTCCCTAGATAGACAAACTAGTTCTAAAACTGGGTTCTGCTAGAGTGTTAGGAGTTTCTACTGGGTCACGCGTTGACGTGTCCCCATTGACTTTCAGGTCATATGAGTTGGAGGTTGGAGATAGCGGCTGGAGCTTTTGAGTTGGTGATCTGTTGTAGTATTGGGTGGTGAGGGGTATGATGAGAGACTTGTACTTTTGGTGTTTCTTTTTCGGGTGGACCTTTGTACTTAGAGTTGTGTATATGAAGATGTTGGTGTATGTATAAGATGTATCAATGTATCAATAAAATGAATATTGTGCTTTTGTTATTTTCTCAGTGTTTTTATCCGTGATGGAGTTTTACTTGTACTTCCCAGCACGTGCGTAGTACCTGCGGTGTTCTTCCTACTCTTTTCTTTGCTTTCTTTCTACGTAACACTCGCCTCTTCGGGAATACCTGATACGGATTCGTACTTATTGGGTATCCCGGAGACCGGGTCGTTACAGAATACGGCGAACTGTGTGCCTCAACCAACAACTCCTCTCTAAAATCTCCAGCTGGCACACACAACCTAGCTCCATACCTCAGCGAGCCATCCTTATGAATCAAGAAGTCAGTCCGCAGACCAGCTTCCACATGCTCCCGTATCTTCACCAACTTCGGGTCTCCAGCCTGTCCAGCCTTGATCCTATCCACGATCATCAACTCTATCTGCATACACATCAACGAAGAGGCCTCTCCAGGAAGAATAATCTCGATACCAGACTCGCAAAAGTCTTGCTGCAATCTCCACTACGAAGTCAACAACATCACCGCTGGAAGTCTACTCAGCGCATCCGGAACCACATTCACCTTGCCAGGGTGAAACTGCAGATCGATCTCATAATCTGCCATGAGCTCCAACCACCTACGCTGTCGCATGTTGAGCTCCTTCTGAGTAAAAATAAACTTCAAGCTTTTGTGATCGGTGAAGATCTTCACCTTCTCACTCAGCAGGAAGTGCCTCCAAATCTTCAGCGCAAACACGACTGCTGCCAACTCCATGTCGTGCGTCGGGTAATTCTTCTCATGGGTCTTAAGCTGACGAGAAGCATACGCAACCACGTGCCCATGCTGATGCAATACACAACCGAGACCCTTGCCGGAAGCATCGCAAAAGATCTCGAATCCTCCACTCCGATCAGGCACAGCAAGAACAGGGGCAGTCGTCAGCCTCTCCCTCAGAACACCAAAAGCCTTCTCGCATTCATCGGACCAAATAAATGGTACATCCTTCCGTGTCAGTCTGGTCATCGGCTCGGCAATACGGAAGAAGTCCTTAATGAACCGCCGGTAATAACCAGCCAATCCAAGGAAACTCCGGATCTCATATGCTGACTGCGGAATAGGCCACTCCCTGATAGCCTTGATCTTCTCGGGGTCCACAGAAATACCATCTCCTGACAACACATGCCTGAGGAAAACAACTCTGTCCAACCAAAACTCGCACTTGGAATACTTAGCATACAACCGATGCTTCCTCAAGATCTCCAACGCTGTCCTCAAGTGCGATGCATGCTCCTCTTCTGACTTTGAGTAGATCAGAATATCGTCAATGAAGATAACGACAAACTTGTCTAAAAAGTCATAGAAGATCATATTCATCAAGTTCATAAAAACTACAGGCGCATTGGTTACACCGAAGGGCATAACCACGAACTTCTAGTGTCCATACTTCGTCCTGAATGCTGTCTTCGGAACATCTTCCTTCTTCACCTTCAGCTGATGATAACCATTCCTCAGATCCAACTTAGAGAATACCCTCGATCCTCCAAGCTGATCAAAGATGTCATCAATACGAGGCAACAGATATCGATTCTTGACGGTCACCGCATTCAACTCCCGGTAGTCCACACACATCCGATGCGAACCGTCCTTCTTCTTCACCAGCAAGACCGGTGCTCCCCACGGAGACACACTGAGATGAACGTAACCCTTCTGAAGAAGTTCATCCAGCTGCTTCTGTAATTCTTCCAATTCTGCTGGTGCCATGCGATAGGGCGCCTTCGAGATAGGCTGCGCTCCCGGAATAAGATCGATCAAAAACTCGAGCGCTCGATCGGGCGGCAATCCAGACATCTCCTCGGGGAAGACGTCGTCGAAGTCACGCACCACCGTCGGTCTACACTGCTCCATCTGCATAGCAACGATCTCCACCGGCTTGGCCCGAAATCTAACCGGACCAAGCGAACTGCTGCCACGGCTGAACTCGAACACCGGATGGCCCGGAATCTCGAACACCACCTTCTTCCTCCGGCAATCGATCGTGACGTAGAAACTCCCAAGCCAGTCCATCCCAAGGACGGCATCATAGTTGATGATGTCGTGGACGATGAAATCAGCGTAGAGCTCATGTCCACAGACCACCAAAGGGCAAGAATTGCAACCACGATGCACCGAGATCACGCCATTTCCTGTAACGATATCCCAACTCTTGGGAAGAGGGGAAGTCGACAAGGAATGCTTCTCCACGAAGCTCCGGAAAATAATGCACATCGATGCACCAGAGTCGAAGAGGACTCGTGCAGGAAATGTGCAAACCAAAATCACACCTAACAAGCAATCTAACAATAGCAAACATAACAAGCAGCCAAACAAATTCCAACAAACAAGACTAACTAAGAAAAGAAACAACTAGACTGAGGGTTACCTGCAATAACCTCATCCACCGCCTCAGTCTCAACTACAATCATCAGGAAAGCCTGCCTCCTCGGCTGCACGGCCTGCTGAAAGGCATGCTTCTGTGGAACGAGAGGCGCTCCACATCCAGCAGGTATAGGTGCCATCTGCTGCAACGGCTGAGCTGCAACAGGTCCCTTCCACGGCTGCTTGGACTTTGGGCAGTCCCTCATGACATGCGCTGGATCACCACAAACCAAGCACTGTCCCAACATCTTCCGGCATTGATCCTTGACATGCCCAGTCTTGCCACAGAAATTGCAAGTCTTCGAGGGTAGGAGGTCCTCCTGGCCTCTTGAACTGTACCAGCTGATTGGGCCTGAACCCTAGTCTCATCACTGCCCTGGCCTGCTCCACAGGCCTCTTCCCAGCTCCAGAAGCACATCCTCTCTTCTGGTTCATAATCTGCTCATGCCTCTTCGCTGCAATCAGAACCTTCTGATATGACTCCAAATCAGAAGAAGACACAAAGCTCTGAAGATCCAAAGAGAGCCCCTGCAAAAACCTCTGGGCCCTCTCATCAGCATCCTGCACCATCTTTGGTGTGAAACGGCTCAGCCTGGTGAACTCCTGATGGTACTGGTCCACCGTCATGCTCCCCTGCTTCAAGTCGATGAAGCGCGGAGCCATCTCCCTCCTGGCAGCCTTCGAAAAGTACTCCTCATCGAATCTGGACTTGAAAGTAGCCCAAGAATCGGCTCCTCCAGCATCTCCTCCTCGGCATCCCACCAGTTCCAAGCATTATCTCTAAGATGCCTCTTCGCCAAGTCAACCCATCAAGCCGGGTCGACCTTCGACATCTTCAGGTTGTCCTCCATATTCCTCATCCACTCATCAGCAGCTAGAGGTCCTTCGGTCCCATCAAAGTAAGTGGGGCCCATCTCCCGAAACTGCTTCGCTCCTGGCTCGGAGCGAGGGACATTCTGGACTGGCTGCGCTGCTCGAGCAGGCGGAACATTTTGGGCATTCTGTAGCATGCCCTGCTGCACCTGCATCATCTGATGCATCATCCGCCTAATCTCCCAGTTGGTGGGCTCTCGGTCCGGCTCCACGACACGAGGGGGCACACCACCAGCAGCTCGGGTATTCCGTCTTCCAGCCATCTAATGACACACAAAACAAAACAATTAGACTCTTAGCCCTTAGACTCGGGTGTCGAAATTGTTTATCGGACATTCTATAATTTCTTAACGTTGTTTCGATTAAGTCACAGTTACAGAGAAGGACCTGCATGGGCCACCAACAAAACCTGTCACGACCCGCTTCCCTAAAATGGAGGCGAGACGTGACGAGGCCCGCTCAGGCTTGGAGCTGTGAGGCTCCAGCCTGTAAAGCGTCTAGAATAAACACGCAGATCCCTGTAATGTGGCACGGAACAAGGACATGAATAATAGGAAAGAGACAAATAATAAATTACCAATCTCGAAGTCCAGATAAAATTTCAACAACCAGAAAAGCCAACAGGCTAAAAAAATAGTCCAAAAAGAAAAGGCCCAGCATGGCCAACAATGATAGTAACAACAAACGATGCTACTCACCGACAAGCTACAACAACTAACAAAAGAACGACGAAGGAACACTAGGACTGGTCACTGGTGTCATCGTACTCAACGTCAGCAATGGAATCAGGCTCAATCTCCACGAACTCGTCGTCCACAGCTACGGACTCTGGCTCAGCAACTAACATGCGACGCCCAAAGAGAAGGGGCATATGTCAGCAAAGTCTACAAGACTTTGTGTAAGGAAACTAAAAGAAGGGTAAAAGCAACCTAGCAATTCTAAAGTATGCATGACATGGCATATATATATATATATATATATAT
>CM061141.1:297992887-298298905 GCA_030789695.1 Scilla litardierei
ATCAGAACTACCAATCCGGTCTTCAATTCGAAATTTTTGTCGGCCGCCAACTCCGGCATAGCTATGGACGAGGTCGTGGAGGAAGTCTTAGGCCGAAGCCTATCTCTAATGGAGATGATCCTCGCCATTCGCTCCGCCAATTCTTCGGGTGTCTCAGGATGGGTCATAAAATTCCCTTCCATATCGGGTCTCTTCTCCGCTCGGATCCTCCTCAATCTACGCTCGATCTCCGGATTGTATAGTATTTCTTCGGGGTTTGCCGTGGATCTCGGGTACATGCAAGGGAAAACAGAGTTTCAAAGAAATAGTTAGCACAAAGGAAGGGTAAAATAAAAATAGAAATAATAGAACAAGAAAGAAAAATAGTTAGGTAGGTAGAATCAAACACTATTGCCTCCCCGGCAACAGTGCCAAAAACTTGATCGGAGCCCCGGGAGAGTGCGAACATGCAACCGGGGCACGCGACTCGCTAGTCTTACGGCAAGCGCACGGTGTAGCGGCGAGCAGGTATCGAACACGAGGAGTGCAAATGACGGTGTCTTCTTCAATTCACCTGGCTATAAGAACAGTCAAGAAATGTTCGCAATAAAGCGGTCACAGTCGTTCAATTGTATAAAAGGAATATCAAATTAATAAAGACGTCTAGGGGGTAGGGAACCCCTGCTACAAACCGTATCTCGTCATTGTGATTCGTAGGTTTCACAATTGCTAGACTTGAAATTCAGGTGAACTAGTTGCAACTAAATGTAGAATCAAGCTCACGCTCTCGCGCTATTGCCGGTCTATAGAAAACCTAAGGTAGGGTCCAATCTCTTGCAAACCCTAACCTAGGCAAGCTAGCGTGAAGAACAACATCATCGTTCAATCGTATCTCGAGCCCACTCTCGTGCAAACTCGAGCTACGACCTAGGTTGGGATAGTTCCTACCCGTCCAATCTCTTACAAACGGGTATTGGTATAGAATTGCAATCGAAAACCCTAGTTTCGGTCCAATCTCTTGCAAACCGATTCCGAAGAAATCCGATTGTAACCCAATTCGAATTTCTAGGGCTTCCTATCGAGTTGGGATCCAATCTCTTGCAAATCCCAATCAGTATGAATCCCTAGCTATTCGTATTAAATCAATCCCAAACTAACCCCAATCAATCCTAGCAATAATTTCACCGATTCATCACAAATTAGAAATAGGGTTCGTAGGGTTCCTCCCTACGCCCTAAGACGATAAAACTACTCACAATTCATAATGCAATTCAATAGAAATTCACAAATAAAATCAATAGAATTCATTGCAATATTCAATATATCAATAAAAATGAGGTTTTTGATGGAGAGAGAGACAAACCAATGAAGATTCAATAGCATCCAACAAAATAACACTTTTCTGTAGTGCCCTGTGAAGCTACTGCACATGTACTAGAGGGGGGGGGGGTGAATAGTACTTTAAAATAATCAAGATAGTTATTCCTAATTATTGTGCAAGAAACAAACGACAATGCGGAATAAAACAACAATCAACAAGAATTAAACATACGCAAACAAAGCATGTAACGGGTTCGGATCCACCCAAGTCTCCCCGACTTGTTCCCGGTGATCCTATGTCCCAACCACCCGGATCCCCTCTGGATACTTGAGTTAGAAACCCTAACTCAAGATTTCCACTAACCCACTTGCGGAAACCCCACAAGTGCAATCGACCTACAATCGATGTCCGTGAATCCCACAACCCGGGATCACGCAAACTCTCACAACCGAGAGTATACAACAATTCAATTCAATGAAATGAAATAAACACTTACCTACAAAATCCTATGCCTTGAGTAAATCTTACCAAATTAGGGCAATGATGGATTTTGAGGAGAGAATGTCACCAAACCGAATCTCCACTAATAAGATCAGCGATCGAAGGCTAGGATGGAGGATGGTGACTTTCGATCAAGCTCTTGGCTTGGAAGGCTCACAATGGAGAGAATCTCTCTTGAGGAAATGGCTCAAAGAGTTGAGGGAGAGATTCTTGTGAGGAAGAGAAAGCTTTAGAATGGAGTTGAATAGCTTCTCTTAGATTTCTCCAAATCTCTAAAATGGCAGCCTTGAAACTTAAGAAAGAGCCCTTCCAACAATATATAGGATAGAGGAGGGAGGGAGAGAAAAACGTTTCAATAAAGGCTCCAATGGCTCTATTCTGAACCTGACTAGTCGGTCAAAGAAGGATCACTGACCGACTAGTTCATCAACTAGTCGGTCGATGATTCAACGTAGACTGACTAACGGTTGAACAGCCAAAAGGTGAAGTTCCAGGCAATATGAACTAGTCGGTCTAAGAAGACTTGCCAACCGACTAGTTTCACAACTAGTCAGTCGGTGAGTGTTCTTTGACCGACTAAGAGTCGAAATGGAATAGCAGGAAACAAGTTGAACTAGTCGGTCTAAGAACAAGTGCTGACCGACTAGTTTCTCAACTAGTCGGTCGACAAACGTTCTTTGACTGACTAACTCGAAACAGTAGCTCAGGCTCAAAAATGGAAGTTCAACTAGTCTGTCCAAGAAGGATTCCTAACCGACTAGTTTCACAACTAGTCGGTCAGTGAACCTTCTTTGACCGACTAACTGTAAACAGTAACTGAGCTGAAATTGAAGGAGGCAAACTAGTCGGTTCATGTAGAGTTGTCGACCGACTAGATCGTCATCTAGTCAGTTGGCTCTTCTTCTTGAACCAACTAACATGCACTAGAAGTCACGAATCGAAGCGCGAAGCTTCGGGAAAGATCGTATGGACTTCTACTAAGATCCTTGCTCTAAGATATGAGCGAAATGAAGATTATAAAGTAAGTCCTACTCAAGGCTTAACATTCTATTCTATGAAGCTAGAAGACTATAAAATAAACCTTACGAGCCGTCTTCAAAGCTTTAATCTTCATTCTTGACTTCAATAAAACTCCTTGAGCTTCAACGAAGCTTCAGGCACATGATCATGCGTATTGAGAAGTCTTGAGACGTCGCTTTTGATGTTCATATAGATTTGGAGACGATCTCCATAATTGCGCTCATAAAGTGTTAGTTCACGATATATTTATGTTTGCTCATCATCCAAAACCAAATCCGGGGAATCAATACTCAACATTCTCCCCCTTTTTGGTGATGAAAAACCAACATAAATAATAAGCAATAATAATGATTCAATTGAAATTTACTTACTCCCCCTGCATTGATGACATGTTAGTTCCGTATTCAATAATATTCATACGCATCAAGCAGCGAGGGAAATATAAAATATGAATCCTATTATTGACATATAGGATCTAAATCCATTTTTATATCTTCACTCCCCCTGAATCTAACACATCAAATTAGATTCATGGTAAATTCCTTTGAATTATTAATTAGCACATTGTCATTATTATATCTCTCCCCCTTTGGCATTAGCAAAAAGAGCGGGAGGAGATCAACGACAAAACCAATGGCTAAAAAATAACGCATGGGAGTCGAAGAGTACGACCATGGTCCAAATGACACTAAAGTAAAACATCAAATGTAAAATACCGAATAAAAGCAAAGCGTGCCAATGAGACCAAAGTTGAAAATCGAGATATGAAATCATCAATCCATATGCGAACATCGAAAAACGAAATCACCAAGCCATAGGCGAAAATCGAAAAACAAAATCATCAAACCATAGGCGAACATCGAAAAATGAAATCACCAAGCCATAGGCGAAAACCGAAAACGAAATCAACAAAACTCAAATCAATTTCACGTATTGAGTTTTGGAACATACTCTCCAAAATCAACATGAGAGACAAAAATCCAATGAGAATACCAAATGTAGCATGCAAGAACATATGGCTATACTAATCTAGCACACTAGAATTCAAATTGAAACAAAATGATACCAATCGTAATATAATCTACCATTGGATACCAATGTGAATCAAAAGTATGAATATACTTACAACATTAAGCTCCCCCTACTTTGGTGCATCTCTTAAGCACCATCAACTCCAATTGAATGAAAATCCTTGTAAATCACGGAGTTGGTAGGGTTGGTATCCCACGGTGGATTGAACCTAGAAAAACTTAATATGGAGCTAAATTTTGATTTGATGCTCCTTCTCTTATCCTTGAGTACCTAAAGATAAAATATCATTCCATGGTACCCAAGGACATTGGGTCCTAAGAAATTAGACTTTTGGAAGCTAAGTCCAATTGGACTTAGACTTCCCCGCATAATTATCACTATGCACAACGTTCATGAAATACGAATTCATATAAACTTGTTTTTCATTCATGTTTGTGTCCTTTGGGCTCCAAATAGTGTAGATTTTGGGAGCCCTCATCCTATTGTGAGCATGCATGCGTTGTTGATTTCTACGTGATGCATGTCGTGGATAGGCATACGGAACATGATGCAAAGGTGCATGATGATAATTATTCATATGAAAATGAGGATGAGCATATGAATGTGGTGGAACACGTGCATGAGTGTGTCTCACATGGTGTGCACGTGCTCGTGGATGCTGAGCATAGAAATCATCATATGTGCTAACATGTGGGGTAGGATGTGTGTTCCTACGTGGCATGGTATACATGAAAGCATGACCCTTCTTTGGAGGTCCACCCAAAGTGGGTTTCTTTCCAAATGGGGGTGTGTTCCTAGCAGAAGCACCATTGGTAGAAGAACTACCCGTGACGTGTTTACTTCCACTAGTAGAAGCATCAGACGTTAGCCTAACAAAGGTGCCGGACGATTTGGATGAATCTCCCATCTTATACCCCAAACCAATGTGATGATTGGCCAGAGGTAATTCATTTAGGATATTATCCAAATGGCCCTTACCTTTATTGAATTCATGAATTCGGCCTAATGTGCACTCATGCTTCTCGGTGAGAGAATGCAACGAAGCATCCAATGTGGACACTTGCGATGCGAGTGCACAAACACGTGACTTGAGATTTTTATTCTCAATACTCAAAGTTGAGATTTGAGACGTCAAATCCGCTATCACTTGTTCATCCGAATCCTCGATATGAACATGCTCAAGTTGAGATTTGAGATTTACAATCTCATCTCTCAACTCTTCAACAAAGGTGTCGTTGTTGACGATGAAAGGCTTAGGCGAGTTTTTAAGACTATCTAGCCCATTTTTAGTCTTCATAAACCTAGTAGCCAAATTAGAAAATTTATTCCAAAGTTGTTCGTTGGCTAATCTAAGTTCATCCGTAGTTACCTCATCGCCTTCATCCTCGCTTCCATCCTCGCTCTCATCGGAGGAGGTCTCTTGATCACGTTCCTCCTTTCCCATGAAGCACGTGTGTGCTTTCTCCACTCTTTCATCGTCCGACTCTCCACTAGAGGAGTCCTCGGAGTCGGTGAAAGTCCCGACAAGTCCTTTCGTGTGCTTTCTTGACTTGTCGTGCTTGGATGCCTTCCACTTTCCCTTGTGTTTGTAGAGAGGACAATTCAGCTTGATATGTCCTGGCTTATTGCATTTATAACACACGGGAGTAGAAGCGTTAGTCGAAATAAATTTTAATTTATGATTCAACTTACCTTGTCGGAAGAATCGATTGAACTTCTTTGCCATATCGGCCAAAGCTTCCATGTCCAACTCTTCTTCCGATTCTTCTTCCGATTCTTCATCATCAGTAGATGGAGCGGCCTTGTACGTAATCTCCTTTTTCTTAGGCTCGTCTTGCTTCAAGTACGACTTCATCTTTTCTTTCATCATGAGCTTACTGTCCTTGCGTACCTCATAAGACATCAAGGTACCCATTAGTTGTGTGACAGTGTATGTTTTCATGTCATTACCTTCTTCGATGGCGAAGGTCCGTTTCTCCGAACAAGAAGGAAGTCCATCGATGATCTTTGAGACTTTCTCCTTTTGGGTGTAGGTCTTCCCAAGAGCTTCCAACTCGTTTGTGATGTCGACGAATCGAGCATAATACTCCTTCATCTTCTCACCCTGTTGCATGTGAAATAATTCGAATCTTTATTAACAACAACGAGTTTAGAGTCTCTCACCCTACTCGTTCCTTCATGCAAGATGAGGAGGGAGTTCCATATTTGATATGCACTCTTACATGTGCATATCTTATTGAAGTCCTCGGGCTCCAATGTGCATTGCAAGGCATTCATTGCCTTGGCATTGCTTACCTCCGCGGCGACCTCCGCAGGAGTCCACTTCATGAAATCTTCTTCTTCAGGCTCGACATACTCCTTCATCGTGCTTCTCCAAAGTGAGGCGCTCCGGAGGAAGGTTTCCATCCGGCATTTCCAGTACTCGTAATTGGTACCATTGAAGGAGGGAGGCCTAGTTGAGGATAGCCCTTCCAAAACTGAAGAAGCTCCTTGACGATCCTTGAAGACGCTGTAGTCATTGTTCGTCATAGCTTTGAACTTGTAGCTTTAACCTGGATGCTTGGATACCAATTGTAGTGCCCTGTGAAGCTACTGCACATGTACTAGAGGGGGGGTGAATAGTACTTTAAAATAATCAAGATAGTTATTCCTAATTATTGTGCAAGAAACAAACGACAATGCGAAATAAAACAACAATCAACAAGAATTAAACATACGCAAACGAAGCATGTAACGGGTTCGGATACACCCAAGTCTCCCCGACTTGTTCCCGGTGATCCTACGTCCCAACCACCCGGATCCCCTCCGGATACTTGAGTTAGAAACCCTAACTCAAGATTTCCACTAACCCACTTGCGAAAACCCCACAAGTGTAATCAACCTACAATCGATGTCCGTGAATCCCACAACCCGGGATCACGCAAACTCTCACAACCGAGAGTATACAACAATTCAATTCAATGAAATGAAATAAACACTTACCTACAAAATCCTATGCCTTGAGTAAATCTTACCAAATTAGGGCAATGATGGATTTTGAGGAGAGAATGTCACCAAACCGAATCTCCACTAATAAGATCAGCGATCGAAGGCTATGATGGAGGATGGTGACTTTGGATCAAGCTCTTGGCTTGGAAGGCTCACAATGGAGAGAATCTCTCTTGAGGAAATGGCTCAAAGAGTTGAGGGAGAGATTCTTGTGAGGAAGAGAAAGCTTTAGAATGGAGTTGAATAGCTTCTCTTAGATTTCTCCAAATCTCTAAAATGGCAGCCTTGAAACTTAAGAAAGAGCCCCTCCAACTATATATAGGATAGAGGAGGGAGGGAGAGAAAAACGTTTCAATAAAGGCTCCAACGGCTCTATTCTGAACCAGACTAGTCGGTCAAAGAAGGATCACTGACCGACTAGTTCATCAACTAGTTGGTCGGTGATTCAACGTAGACCGACTAACGGTTGAACAGCCAAAAGGTGAAGTTCCAGACAATATGAACTAGTCGGTCTAAGAAGACTTGCCAACCGACTAGTTTCACAACTAGTCGGTCGGTGAGTGTTCTTTGACCGACTAAGAGTCGAAATGGAATAGCAGGAAACAAGTTGAACTAGTCAGTCTAAGAACAAGTGCTGACCGACTAGTTTCTCAACTAGTCGGTCGACAAACATTCTTTGACCAACTAACTCGAAACAGTAGCTCAGGCTCAAAAATGGAAGTTCAACTAGTCGGTCCAAGAAGGATTCCTAACCGACTAGTTTCACAACTAGTCGGTCGGTGAACCTTCTTTGACCGACTAACTGTAAACAGTAACTGAGCTGAAATTGAAGGAGGCAAACTAGTCGGTTCATGTAGATTTACCGACCGACTAGATCGTCATCTAGTAGGTTGGCTCTTCTACTTGAACCAACTAACATGCACTAGAAGTCGCGAATCGAAGTGCGAAGCTTCGGGAAAGATCGTATGGACTTCTACTAAGATCCTAGCTCTAAGATATGAGCGAAATGAAGATTATAAAGTAAGTCCTACTCAAGGCTTAACATTCTATTTTATGAAGCTAGAAGACTATAAAATAAACCTTACGAGCCGTCTTCGAAGCTTCAATCTTCATTCTTGACTTCAATAAAACTCCTTGAGCTTCAACGAAGCTTCTGGCACACGATCATACGTATTGAGAAGTCTTGAGACGTCGCTTTTGATGTTCATATAGATTTGGAGATGATCTCCATAACTGCGCTCACAAAGTGTTAGTTCACGATATATTTATGTTTGCTCATCATCCAAAATCAAATCCGGGGAATCAATACTCAACATTTTCTCCCTCCCCTAAAAGCTCAATCTAATCTCATAAAAAGTACTCTAAAAAGGCTACAAATAGTTCTGAAAAAGCTCTCTAAACTAGGCTAAAAACTGGGATTAAATACCCCCCCAAAACGCCCAAAAAACTGTGACGAAAATGCCCCTGCGCAGCCTCAAAATCGCAATTTACACTACAGGCAACGCGGCTCACTCGACCGAGTGACAAATGTCATTCGGCCGAGTGACAAACCCTGACAAATTCCAGTTACTTCGGACTTTTGGGGGTCGGCTCCTTGGGAGTCACTCGGCCGAGTGACTTTCTTTGCTTTGACCGAGGGGACTTCTTCACTCGGCCGAGTCGGAACTCGGGAGTTGACTGACAGATTACAGTAAGTTGGGACTTTTCATTGCCGTCGTCTTGATGCCACTCAGGCAAGTGGTGTCTCCGTGGTTCGGCCGAGTTAGCTGTCGACGGTCGGCCGAGTGCACGCTGATACTCTATCTTCTGCGTGTCAGATCTGGTCGGCCGAGCGGGCTTTCGATGGTCGGTCGAGTGACTCCTTCACTCGGCCAAGTGACATGCTGAAAATGCCCAATCTTCGTATTTTTGCTCCCTCGTCGCTCCTACGACGTTCTTTCTTCTTCCACTCCTCTCCAATAGCAGAATTCCCCTCAAAAGAGTCACGGGTGACACTCCGGAGTGGGTGCATCTCAGAATCACTCCAAATCATTCGAAATCTCCTGAAATTCGACAAAAACAAGAAATCGTAAAAAGCATCGCAATATTGCCGACAAATCGTGAAAAACGCGATTCGAGCGATCAAAATGGCATGCAAATATGCAGAAAAAAGGTGTAAAATATGGAGTGATCAGACATATGTTTAATTTATACAAGTACTTAGTATACCTTTTCATCAACGCAACGATAGTGAACTGATAGATAGAACTTGTTGTTCTCTACTCTGGCCCCAGGTATGCATTTGGTGTTCTCCATCAATTTATTATAAACCTTAAGATGGTGAGTACGTGCTATATATTAGAGGGATCAATGACTGTTGTATATATATGCGTGCATGTATCAAAACTAACCTCATCGATCATAGACAGGAACTCGCTAGCTGGCTGAAAGAGAACTGATTTAGCCTGCACCATCGTCAATTAAAACAAATTAAAGCTATTCATAATGTAGGAGTTATTGAATAAATGCAGTTTTTTATACAGAAACACACCTGAGCTTTTGTGTGTTTGCAGGTCCCTTCGTTTGGCCCCTTGATGTCCATGCCGTGGCTTCCAGCATAGAACAGCTCTCCCAATCTCACAAAATTATATACCTGGAGTTGGCCAACAATGCGAAAATAAGAATATTTTTTTCAAGGGCTTTTAAGTAGAATAAAATGTACCTTGTCTCTGCATCTCCCGCTCACAATGGCAGTAGGGAAATATCCGGCTACATCCTTCACTGCAGCTCTCATTTGGAACTCAAGACAATTTCGAACTTAATTTTCAAGGTAAAACAGTAAATAAGTAGGGGGAGTTGACTTAAGGGAGTGCCCCGCCGGGCCGGGTCAACTCGGATGGACTCATCGAGTCAGACATGAAGGCTCGGTCAGGGTCTTCAATGATGGGGGGATAAAGTGCCGTCGTAGTCTAAAAACATCGTAATATTCTTCCCTTCTGACGAGCCCAATATCTCCTCGAAGCCAGCGAGTGCCGATGGATGCTGCTGCCCTGCTTCGAAACTTCCCATCAGCAGCTTGAAGAATAAACAAAAGTGATGAGGAAAGATTCTGTTTTGTTGGCAACTCATCAGACTCACCATCCAAGAAGAAGCGACATCGTCTTCGTTGGCAGATGAAGCGGCATTGGGGTCGGAGATAGCGACGGTGGCTGGCGGCTTCCGATGAGTGGGGGACGGGGCCCTCATGGAGTCGACCCACGAGTTGATCACCCGGCTACCATCGGTGTCAGCGTGCGGCCGGGGGTAGGGAGGGAGCGCCTTAGTCTCCTCGGGCACGACTGTGCTTTGCTTAGGCATAACTGGAATGACTCTCGAGAGTACATAGAAGTGTAACGAGTTAAATGTCACTTGGACTCGCTTCGATCAAGGGAGGCTCTGCTTCCACTGGCGAAGAGTTGCAGGTTTATTTATAGGCGGGGGAACAAAAACGAACTTGAGAACTTCAGACTCACCACATGGGAGACACTTTCGGGAAGCGAGAACTGCTTGGTACCGTCGACCTTGACGTCGATCCGATGGTGGGGGCTACGAAGGTTGGAGTACACCTGAAAAAATCTATATCAGGCCACACACAGAGAGAATCCATAGTGCCTTTTGCTCCTCCAAACTCAGGCCTTGACTTCTCCTGCTCAAAGTCTTTTGAGGACGGTTGCAGACGTATTCCTCATGCTTCTAGAAGAACCGTAGAATATTGTTGTTTGCGTTGTGGTTTTCCTTCTATCGATCAAGCATATGCATTTGCATGCATGTCCGTAATGGGAGAGGATACATCTTGGATTTGCAAAACGTGCACACCATGCATGCTCGCATCAAATTAGAAGGTGGCTACACACTTCCTTCGTCTTTTACTTTCTTTTTTTCGTCTTTCCATCCTCAAATTATAAGGTGGCTAGAGACGTATTCCTCATGCATGCTTCTAGAAGAACAGTAGAATATTGTTGTTTGTGTTATGGTTTTCCTTCTATTGATCAAGCATTTGCATTTACATGCATGTCCGTAATGGCCCATTAGCGGAGGCAAAGCGGGGCTTGAGGGGGCAACTGCCCCCTAAGTTTTTCCCCTCCTAAACCCCGAGAATGCCCCCGTTGGCAGCTAATGAATAATGGATGACAAAATGGTTAGCTGTCCATTGTTTTCACATACAAAAACGAACTTGGGAAGTAGGGGCCAACTTCAGACTCACTACATGGGAGCCACTTTCGGGCAGCAAGGAAACTGCTGGGTACCGTCGACTTGACGTCGATCCGATGGTGGGGGCTACGAAGGTTGGAGTACACCTGACAAAATCTATACCAGGCCACACACAGAGAGAATCCATAGTGCCTTTGCTCCTCCAAACTCAGGCCTTGACTTCTCCTGCTCGAAGTCTTTTGCAGACGGTTGTAGACGTATTCCTCATGCTTCTAGAAGAACACTAGAATATTGTTGTTTGCGTTGTGGTTTTCCTTCAATCGATCAAGCATTTGCATTTGCATGCATGTCCGTAATGGGAGAGGATACAGCTTGGATTTGCAAAACGTGCACACCATGCATGCTCGCATCAAATTAGAAGGTGGCTACACACTTCCTTCGTCTTTTACTTTCTTTTTTTCGTCTTTCCATCCTCAAATTATAAGGTGGCTAGAGACGTATTCCTCATGCATGATTCTAGAAGAACAGTAGAATATTGTTGTTTGTGTTGTGGTTTTCCTTCTATTGATCAAGCATTTGCATTTGCATGCATGTCCGTAATGGCCCATTAGCGGAGGCAAAGCGGGGCTTGAGGGGGCAACTGCCCCTTAAGTTTTTCCTCTCCTAAACCCCAAGTATGCCCCCGTTGGCTGCTAATGAATAGTGGATGACAAAAGGGTTAGCTGTCCATTTTTTTCACATACAAAAACAAACTTGGGAAGCCAGGGCCAACTTCAGACTCACCACATTGGAGCCACTTTCGGGCAGCGAGGAAACTGCTTGGTACCGTCGACCTTGACGTCGATCCGATGGTGGGGGCTACGAAGGTTTGAGTACACCTGACAACATCTATATCAGGTCACACATAGAGAGAATCCATAGTGCCTTTGCTCTTCCAAACTCAGGCCTTGACTTCTCCTGCTCGAAGTCTTTTGAGGACGGTCGTAGACGTATTCCTCATGCTTCTAGAAGAACAGTAGAATATTGTTGTTTGCGTTGTTATTTTCCTTCTATTGATCAAGCATTTGCATTTGCAAGCATGTACGTAATGGCCCATTAGTGGAGGCAAAGCGGGGCTTGAGGGGGCAACTGCCCCCTAAGTTTTTCCCCTCCTAAACCCCAAGTATGCCCCCATTGGCTGATACTGAATAGTGGATGACAAAAGGGTTAGCTGTCCATTGTTTTCACATACAAAAATGAACTTGGGAAGCAGGGGCCAACTTCAGACTCACCACATAGGAGCCACTTTCGGGCAGCGAGGAAACTGCTTGGTACCGTCGACCTTGACGTCGATCCGATGGTGGGGGCTACGAAGGTTGGAGTACACCTAACAAAATCTTTATCAGGCCACACACAGAGAGAATCCATAGTGCCTTTGCTCCTCCAAACTCAGGCCTTGACATCTCCCGCTCGAAGTCTTTTGAGGACGGTTCTAGACGTATTCCTCATGCTTCTAGAAGAACAGAAGAATATTGTTGTTTGCGTTGTGGTTTTCCTTCTATTGATCAAGCATTTGCATTTGCATGCATGTCCGTAATTGGAGAGGATACGACTTGAATTTGCAAAACGTGCACACCATGCATGCCCGCATCAAATTAGAAGGTGGCTACAAACTTCCTTCGTCTTTTACTTTCTTTTTTCGTCTTTCCATCCTCAAATTATAAGGTGGCTAGAGACGTATTCCTCATGCATGCTTCTAGAAGAACAGTAGAATATTGTTGTTTGCGTTGTGGTTTTTCTTCTATTGATCAAGCATTTGAATTTGCATGTATGTCCGATGTAACGACCGTTTTTTTTGATACGTCATATCTGCTTCCTCTTCTATGTCTTTCTTTTTCGTATCTGTAGTTAGTCATATATGTCCCCGTACCCGTACCCACTTCTAACTTTCGTTAAATATTGTTATTATTTTAAATCTACTAGGATAAATACCTTTTAGATAATTATTTTAAAATAATTATATTTTATTTCTTAAACTCTAATTCAAACGTTTAAATTTTTATTGTTTGAAAACCTTTCAAGTTTAGACCCATTTTTAACCTATTATTATTTGTTTTGGTTGGCACTATTAGCCATTGCAACTCATTGAATCCTATTAACAATATTTCAGAACTTTTCCTATTATAGTTGGCCCTATCTTGAGAGCCCTACCCCAGGCCGAACCCAGCCCTACGCCCAACTTGCTCTCCACGCACACACATCACAATAGTGAGAGGGTCTAAACAAATAATAATAATAATAATAATAAGTGACAGCTAACCTATAACCTAAGCTAGCCTAGACACTCAGAAATTTTCCCAGAACCCATGCTCACGTGCTGGCAAACCCCTTTAGCCCTAGCTCTCCTTTAAATAATAACACCAGGGCCCCTATTTAATTAAACCTAGATTTTTATCTCCCAACCCTCGCGAGAGCAGCCGCCACGAAAGAACCCACGCACGCATCGAGACCTAACCCCCCTCTCCGGCCTTCCCGTGTTTTCCGACCCTCTCCGGCGCTCGATGGCCGCCCAAGCGTGCAGCGCGGCTCAGGTGCCGTGAGCGACCTCCGCGCAGCAGCGACGCCCCGACCTCCCGGCGTTGGACCCTTCTTCCGACGTGATCCCGCCGTCGAGCCGCCTCCCCATCGATCATCTCCCTCCGACCAGACTCGACGGCGTCGCCTGAGCTCCGTTGATCGCCTACGGTGCCGCCCGCGGCCCTGACCTCCTCCCCTCCCTCAGCGGATTTCCTCCGGTCGACCGCCACGTCGGAGATCGCATATGCACGGCGGTGAAGCCCTACATGCCGACAGTGCTGATGTTCCTCGCAGCAGCGAACGACGGCGCCCACAGCGTTGCCCCACGCACGACAGGCCCTCCGACGTCTCCGCGGCCTTCCTCCGGCCATTTACTGTCGGAGAGCACCTCCCCGGGGGCACTGTCAAGAGCAGCAGACGCTGTTCTTCGCTGCAGCGGCATCGTTTCGTGCGGCAGTAGTCGTAGGACCCCCGGCGATCTTTTCTCCCTGGTGACCCTGTTGGTTCCCACCGATAGCCGCTGTCCAAGGCGCTGACGGCGGCCATGATCATCTCCCATGCGACAGCGACACACGGCAGCCCCCGTGGCGTTGTCGACTTTCCCCTCGCGCCGCTACAACTTCCATCTAGCCGCTGTCCCCGCTCAGCAACGTTCCGCTAGTCGTTGTCGACTCACGGCGATCCCCGGAAGCTTCGTGGGATTATCCCCTCGTCACGGTTAGTAACGCCCATTTAGAACTCGCTAATATCTCTTGCTATGGTCCTCTGAACGTTACTAAAAGTTGGACAGCAAGTGGTTTTAATAGATGATGTTAGCATGTTAATCGGTAGGGTTAATCTTCTGTTTACAACTATTAGCGTAATTAGTACATCTTTGGTGATGATGTTTTCATGATAGTACCGTTGTTATTGATGTTAAACTGGAATTTGTAGGGTGGATAAATTGTGTACGCAACTTCTAGCCAATGAGAACCCTAGGTTTGGGGTTCTTTCGCCGTTTTCTGACGACTGGGACCTCGCCTTGGAGATTCATCAGTACCGTGAACCCTCGGTCGGCCTACTCTTCGTATCAGCACCAAGAACAGCGTCTGCGAACGTCGTTTGAAGTTTGGTCGTAGATCCGGGCGTCGATCGACCATTTCACACTTTCCGAGGGCGATCTGGTGACTTCTGCCACTGACGATCACCTCTGGGTACCCTCAGTCACTGATTGCGATAGCGTGGAGCTGACGGATCGCTGATAGGAATCTGTGCTCCAGGCCTTCCACCCTTGACCTACCGTCGGGTGACGCGGCGTTGTGTCAGAATCGTCATCAAAGGGGAGCTTTCGCATCTGGCTAGGTAACGATTCTCTAAAGACTTGTTGCTCTAGTAATTAGGGCCAACTTGCATGAAGTGACTCGCATAGAACGAACTCATTAGAAAATCGCCTCGATCGATCAATGGACTTACTCTGCAGTGCACATAGGATAGATGGAATGATCGATCGAACTAGGCGGCATACCATAGGTCTGGTGACCCAAAGCGGGCCCAATTAATCGGGCTTATCTTATGTCATTGTCTGTGGATGTTATAGTGCATAAATGTGATGATAGGATTATCGTACAGGTTCCGTAGATCCGTTGGTTGACCCAGACCCTGCTGGACTACATCCTTGCCGGAATCTTTCAGGCAAGGAATGAGACTTTAGTTACTGCTTTTATGCTTTCCTAGAATTGATGTTAGAACTGCTAGATTTATTTCTGCAAAATACTTGAAAATGATCACATGTTACTTTCTGCTCGAACCCACTTTTAAAATGCAACTTGAACCTCACATGCTAATTAATAAGCCAGACATTGTAGTTATGTGGATCTTTGTAGAAGATCACAGGCGTGGGCCTCTCCTATACGGAGGTTGGCACTACTCTTGTGGAGCGTCTGCTGGCTAGCCCAGAGACGGCTCGCTTACGGACTTGTGGAACGTTGCTGGATCGTCCAGGAATGTCTCACTTATGGATAGTTAATCGATGACGGGGGTGACCATTGAGAACTGGTGCTCCCCAGCTTTGGCTCACCCGTGACTGGTGCGCTCCGGTATGATACGTAGTATCATTCATGATTAATGATTTGTTTCGGATCGACGACGGGGGTGACCATTGAGAACTGGTGCTCCCCAGCTTTGGCTCACCCGTGACTGGTGCGCTCCGGTATGATACACTGTATCATTCCTGATCCTTGTCTTGTCTCGTGTCTAGATGGAGCGTTTGTTGGCTCGTGTCCATAACACAAACGATTCGCGGGTGGGGTAGGACAAAAGAGTCTAGCTGGGCCTGGGGGGTAGCTCCCCTCCGCCTACGCAGCTTGAGTCCTTAGGCTTTATCTTTGTATCGCAGTTGGTGCACTCCTGCCTGTTTCGCAGGGATGCATTCCGGTCGTTTGACCTTTTCTAGACTTGGACAATCTGACCAGATGGACACCCCTGGCAGATTGATAGAACTACATGAACAACTCTTAGACGATCTGACTAGATGGACACCCCTAGCAGATCGATTAGAATAACCATTACTTATTTCCTGCTTTCTAGAACTGCCTGTGTAGTTGTCATTTAAATTCCATATAGAACTGCTAGAATTGTATAACTGCTTTAATTATGGTCTCATTAGTTCGTTGCTGACATGTGTTTTGCACATGTCACAGACTTGGCTGAGCTGGCATCTCCTGAGGATCCCAGCAGACTCTTCACTTTTTAGTTGTCCCTGGTACGTGCAGGTTTAGCTTCTATGTTAAACTCTTTGTTGGTTACCTTCTGCTTTGAATAGTATTTTATATTACTGTTGACTATTGTTTCATGCTAAACCATTTGATCGGACTTTCTCCTCCGCATCGTAACTTGCCTAGACGCTTATTGGACCCCGAGCCTCAACGGCTCGAGTCCATGCGGGCTGGCCATGTCTCGCTTCCCAAATCTTTTGGGAAGCGGGGCGTGACAGTTTTTGTGGTGGCCCATGCTGGTCCTGATCGAATGATTTATCGAAACAATAGTGTTGCAGTAACTATTCAAACAACCAACAATATTCGAGTCTGACATAAGCTAGTTAGCTTTAGACTAGTTCCTTGGCCTCTCTAGTTTGGATTTGAGTGAGAATATGGGAATAAGATGAAGTTTAAAGTGATGTATTTCTAACACATTGGATAGTTATAAGGTCGGATTCTCGACTTGACAAGGAACCATGGAAGTGAGAACATTGAATCGAAGGAATGAGATCGACTCTTAGTATGCTGCTCGTGATAGAAGTGTGGTGATTAGAAGTCTTGCCTTAACAACTAAATGCGTAGACCTACATCGATCAAGTGAAATGTTATGCGACGGATATTAAGAGCATATTTATATATAAGCCGAGTAGCAACAATATGACCTGGGTAAAAAAAAAAACTAGTCGAGGATAGCAACGTGGTTGAAGTAAGTAATATGATCATTTGAGATGAACGGAAGAGATTCAGGGCGATAAGGTGATAACGAGATTGATCTTATGATGGATTGTATAAGGTCGACAACATGATCTGTTTTGGACACAGTGATTTAAAGGAATTAAGGATCTTAGGAATGTCATGGGAGTTTCAAAGTCGACTATTCGAATACACGCCGGGTGCGTATTGATCACTGGGTTCCAGTTAAAGTTTACGAAATGATGAAAGGCGACGACTTCTCCAGATCATGTGGATGAATTATAGTCAACAAGTGACTAGCAGTTTAAGCGTCAATGAAAATCCTAGACCAAGTCAAGTGAGCATCTTTGGTTTTACGAGTGCTCAATGATCAGGAAATATGGGAAAAGAGTTAGTAGATTGCCTTGGTTGTTTGGATTGAAAAGGAAATCGTAAGTAAGTCTGACGCCCGAAAATCTAGGATTGGTTGGTAGTTTCACTTTAGAGATTCCTAGAGGCAGCTGAGCGAAGAACCAATTGAAGTGGAGAACAACAGGATCATTATAACAGGTTCTCATGAACGGGCCTTTGAGTTGGAAATTTTATTGGTGTTTATAATGATTGGGACCAGCCAATTGGGGCTTGTTAGTTGGAGGTTGTTTAACCACCCTAGATGGGAATATTGGAAGTGTCTGCACGTTAGAGCTTTGTGTTTGTTCTGCCTTCCCCGTAGACCCATGAGGAAGATTACCTTGCTCGTGTGAATATATATCATTATCGGGCAAGCTTAGTATTATTACGTAGGTATATGTGAACTTATGGATGAATAATAGAATGTGTGTATTAGGATGAATGTAATGATTATGTGTATATAGTACATGAATAAGTATAGATACTTATGTAAGATACTAGGTGTGAATATAATGCCTGTGAATACATATAAGTCTTAGTGTTCCCTCGAGTACGAGTGGACATGCTTATAGATACTAGGATAAGAATGTGTTGCGTGGTTGTATATACGTATATATGGGATGAGTATGAATTACATGTTCTGATGTGTGAATGATCGTATAGTGATGTCTAGCTATTTACTAAGGCTACATATGATGAGTCGTGTCATACAGATATGTAGGAGTGTGTGTAAAAGTACATAGATTGTATATTGTTTGGTATGTATCTTGGAGTCTCACTCGAAAGCGAGTGAGTATGCTCAGTAAGTATTTTATAATATGGTTGTGGTTTGCGGATGTGAGTATAGTGTTACATATATCCGTGCATGATAGGATATGGTGAAAGTAGTTGTATATGTGTTTGTGCTGGGTTACGCTACGCACCTGGACGTGCGTAGCTACACCATATATAGATACAGGTTTATTCTATAGTTATGAATGAAGGGTTTACATTTTTGAATGAGTATGTGTTAGTTAAACTAGAAGTGAAATGTGCTGTATGCATAGTTATCTGGATGCATTGTGTTTGTAGGAATAGATTAACGAGATAGTGTGATTATGTATTGCTTGAAATAAGAAATTGTTTGGTGTTGTGGTGAATAGTTATAATATAGCTAAGTATTATTGTTATGATTGATGTATTGGATGTATACTAGGGGATTTACCTTTTGTAGGCTATATTGAGTAGATATATGTATTTTTGGTTTTAAATTCGTGATGAATTTAAATACCCTGGTTAGTATATGTGTACTATATATATAGTACAAAGGTTGTATATGACGGGGTGATTATTGAATGTTGGGATACGATTGTGCATAGGTAGTTATCTATATGTGTGAAGAATTACGATTGTATTTGCTGGTGTGAACTATTTTTGTGTGTGTAAGTATGGGTACCATGGTATGTAATAAGTGTTAATAGTTATATAAGGATGTATGTGACTATATGAATGTTTGAAATATGTGTATGAATTTGAATGGCTATGATAGGTATAAGAGTATAATGTGCATGAATATATACATGTTAGTAGTTTTAATACTGATTACCTAGTGCATGTATAAGAACTTGTAATGACTATACCTGTTTTAAATTATAATGTGATATGACTGGGGTAGTTACTAGAATGACTAGATATGTAGGAAAGTCCGAGGACGGACTTTATTCTAAGGTGGGTAGGATGTAACGACCGTTTTTTTGATACGTCATATCTGCTTCCTCTTCTATGTCTTTCTTTTTCGTATCTGTAGTTAGTCATATATGTCCCCGTACCCGTACCCACTTCTAACTTTCATTAACTATTGTTATTATTTTAAATCTACTAGGATAAATCCCTTTTAGATAATTATTTTAAAATAATTATATTTTATTTCTTAAACTCTAATTCAAACGTTTAAATTTTTATTGTTTGAAAACCTTTCAAGTTTAGACCCATTTTTAACCTATTATTATTTGTTTTGGTTGGCACTATTAGCCATTGCAACTCATTGAATCCTATTAACAATATTTCAGAACTTTTCCTATTATAGTTGGCCCTATCTTGAGAGCCCTACCCCAGGCCGAACCCAGCCCTACACCCAACTTGCTCTCCACGCACACACATCACAATAGTGAGAGGGTCTAAACAAATAATAATAATAATAATAATAAGTGACAGCTAACCTATAACCTAAGCTAGCCTAGACACTCAGAAATTTTCCCAGAACCCATGCTCACGTGCTGGCAAACCCCTTTAGCCCTAGCTCTCCTTTAAATAATAACACCAGGGCCCCTATTTAATTAAACCTAGGTTTTTATCTCCCAACCCTCGCGAGAGCAGCCGCCACGAAAGAACCCACGCACGCATCGAGACCTAACCCCCCTCTCCGGCCTTCCCGTGTTTTCCGACCCTCTCCGGCGCTCGATGGCCGCCCAAGCGTGCAGCGCGGCTCAGGTGCCGTGAGCGACCTCCGCGCAGCAGCGACGCCCCGACCTCCCGGCGTTGGACCCTTCTTCCGACGTGATCCCGCCGTCGAGCCGCCTCCCCATCGATCATCTCCCTCCGACCAGACTCGACGGCGTCGCCTGAGCTCCGTTGATCGCCTACGGTGCCGCCCGCGGCCCTGACCTCCTCCCCTCCCTCAGCGGATTTCCTCCGGTCGACCGCCACGTCGGAGATCGCATATGCACGGCGGTGAAGCCCTACATGCCGACAGTGCTGATGTTCCTCGCAGCAGCGAACGACGGCGCCCACAGCGTTGCCCCACGCACGACAGGCCCTCCGACGTCTCCGCGGCCTTCCTCCGGCCATTTACTGTCGGAGAGCACCTCCCCGGGGCACTGTCAAGAGCAGCAGACGCTGTTCTTCGCTGCAGCGGCATCGTTTCGTGCGGCAGTAGTCGTAGGACCCCCGGCGATCTTTTCTCCATGGTGACCCCGTTGGTTCCCACCGATAGCCGCTGTCCAAGGCGCTGACGGCGGCCATGATCATCACCCATGCGACAGCGACGCACGGCAGCCCCCGTGGCATTGTCGACTTTCCCCTCGCGCCGCTACAACTTCCATCTAGCCGCTGTCCCCGCTCAGCAACGTTCCGCTAGCCGTTGTCGACTCACGGCGATCCCCGGAAGCTTCGTGGGATTATCCCCTCGTCACGGTTAGTAACGCCCATTTAGAACTCGCTAATATCTCTTGCTATGGTCCTCTGAACGTTACTAAAAGTTGGACAGCAAGTGGTTTTAATTGATGATGTTAGCATGTTAATCGGTAGGGTTAATCTTCTGTTTACAACTATTAGCGTAATTAGTACATCTTTGGTGATGATGTTTTCATGATAGTACCGTTGTTATTGATGTTAAACTGGAATTTGTAGGGTGGATAAATTGTGTACGCAACTTCTAGCCAATGAGAACCCTAGGTTTGGGGTTCTTTCGCCGTTTTCTGACGACTGGGACCTCGCCTTGGAGATTCATCAGTACCGTGAACCCTCGGTCGGCCTACTCTTCGTATCAGCACCAAGAACAGCGTCTGCGAACGTCGTTTGAAGTTTGGTCGTAGATCCGGGCGTCGATCGACCATTTCACACTTTCCGAGGGCGATCCGGTGACTTCTGCCACTGACGATCACCTCTGGGTACCCTCAGTCACTGATTGCGACAGCGTGGAGCTGACGGATCGCTGATAGGAATCTGTGCTCCAGGCCTTCCACCCTTGACCTACCGTCGGGTGACGCGGCGTTGTGTCAGAATCGTCATCGAAGGGGAGCTTTCGCATCTGGCTAGGTAACGATTCTCTAAAGCCTTGTTGCTCTAGTAATTAGGGCCAACTTGCATGAAGTGACTCGCATAGAACGAACTCATTAGAAAATCGCCTCGATCGATCAATGGACTTACTCTGCTGTGCACATAGGATAGATGGAATGATCGATCGAACTAGGCGGCATACCATAGGTCTGGTGACCCAAAGCGGGCCCAATTAATCGGGCTTATCTTATGTCATTGTCTGTGGATGTTATAGTGCATGAATGTGATGATAGGATTATCGTACAGGTTCCGTAGATCCGTTAGTTGACCCAGACCCTGCTGGACTACATCCTTGCCGGAATCTTTCAGGCAAGGAATGAGACTTTAGTTACTGCTTTTATGCTTTCCTAGAATTGATGTTAGAACTGCTAGATTTATTTCTGCAAAATACTTGAAAATGATCACATGTTACTTTCTGCTCGAACCCACTTTTAAAATGCAACTTGAACCTCACATGCTAATTAATAAGCCAGACATTGTAGTTATGTGGATCTTTGTAGAAGATCACAGGCGTGGGCCTCTCCTATACGGAGGTTGGCACTACTCTTGTGGAGCGTCTGCTGGCTAGCCCAGAGACGGCTCGCTTTCGGACTTGTGGAACGTTGCTGGATCGTCCAGGAATGTCTCACTTATGGATAGTTAATCGATGACGGGGGTGACCATTGAGAACTGGTGCTCCCCAGCTTTGGCTCACCCGTGACTGGTGCGCTCCGGTATGATACGTAGTATCATTCATGATTAATGATTTGTTTCGGATCGACGACGGGGGTGACCATTGAGAACTGGTGCTCCCCAGCTTTGGCTCACCCGTGACTGGTGCGCTCCGGTATGATACGCTGTATCATTCGTGATCCTTGTCTTGTCTCGTGTTTAGATGGAGCGTTTGTTGGCTCGTGTCCATAACACAAACGACTCGCGGGTGGGGTAGGACAAAAGAGTCTAGCTGGGCCTGGGGGGTAGCTCCCCTCCGCCTACGCAGCTTGAGTCCTTAGGCTTTATCTTTGTATCGCAGTTGGTGCACTCCTGCCTGTTTCGCAGGGATGCATTCCGGTCGTTTGACCTTTTCTAGACTTGGACAATCTGACCAGATGGACACCCCTGGCAGATTGATAGAACTACATGAACAACTCTTAGACGATCTGACTAGATGGACACCCCTAGCAGATCGATTAGAATAACCATTACTTATTTCCTGCTTTCTAGAACTGCCTGTGTAATTGTCATTTAAATTCCATATAGAACTGCTAGAATTGTATAACTGCTTTAATTATGGTCTCATTAGTTCGTTGCTGACATGTGTTTTGCACATGTCACAGACTTGGCTGAGCTGGCATCTCCTGAGGATCCCAGCAGACTCTTCACTTTTTAGTTGTCCCTGGTACGTGCAGGTTTAGCTTCTATGTTAAACTCTTTGTTCGTTGCTGACATGTCTTTTAAGGACGGTTGTAGACGTATTCCTCATGCTTCTAGAAGAACAGTAGAATATTGTTGTTTGCGTTGTGGTTTTCCTTCTATCGATCAAGCATTTGCGTTTGCATGCATGACCGTAATGGGAGAGGATACGGCTTGGATTTGCAAAACATGCACACCATGCATGCTCGCCTCAAATTAGAAGGTGGCTACACACTTTCTTCGTCTTTTACTTTTTTTTTCGTCTTTCCATCCTCAAATTATAAGGTGGCTAGAGACGTATTCCTCATGCATGCTTCTAGAAGAACAGTAGAATATTGTTGTTTGTATTGTGGTTTTCCTTCTATTGATCAAGCATTTGCATTTGCATGCATGTCCGTAATGGCCCATTAGCGGAGGCAAAGCGGGGCTTGAGGGGGCAACTGCCCCCTAAGTTTTTCCCCTCCTAAACCCCAAGTTTGCCCCCGTTGGCTGCTAATGAATAATGGATGACAAAAGGGTTAGCTGTCCATTGTTTTCACATACAAAAACGAACTTGGGAAGTAGGGGCCAACTTTAGACTCACTACATGGGAGCCACATTCGGGCAGCAAGGAAACTGCTTGGTACCGTCGACTTGACGTCGATCCGATGGTAGGGGCTACGAAGGTTGGAGTACACCTGACAAAATCTATATCAGGCCACACACAGAGAGAATCCATAGTGCCTTTGCTCCTCCAAACTCTGGCATTGACTTCTCCTGCTCGAAGCCTTTTAAGGACGGTTGTAGACGTATTCCTCATGCTTCTAGAAGAACAGTAGAATATTGTTGTTTGCGTTGTGGTTTTCCTTCAATCGATCAAGCATTTGCATTTGTATGCATGACCGTAATGGGAGAGGATACGGCTTGGATTTGCAAAACGTGCACGCCATGCATGCTCGCATCAAATTAGAAGGTGGCTACACACTTCCTTCGTCTTTTACTTTATTTTTTTCGTCTTTCCATCCTCAAATTATAAGGTGGCCAGAGACGTATTCATCATGCATGCTTCTAGAAGAACAGTAGAGTATTGTTGTTTGCGTTGTGTTTTTCCTTCTATTGATCAAGCATTTGCATTTGCATGCATGTCCGTAATGGCCCATTAGCGGAGGCAAAGCGGGGCTTGAGGGGGCAACTGCTCCCTAAGTTTTTCCCCTCCTAAACCCCAAGAATGCCCCCGTTGGCTGCTAAAGAATAGTGGATGACAAAAGGGTTAGCTGTCCATTGTTTTCACATACAAAAACGAACTTGGGAAGCATGGGCCAACTTCAGACGCACCACATGGGAGCCACTTTCGGGCAGCGAGGAAACTGCTTGATACCGTCGACCTTGACGTCGATCCGATGGTGGGGGCTACGAAGGTTGGAGTACACCTGACAAAATCTATATCAGGCCGCACATAGAGAGAATCCATAGCGCCTTTGCTCCTCCAAACTCAGGCCTTGAATTCTCTTGCTCGAAGTCTTTTGAGGACGGTTGTAGACGTATTCCTCATGCTTCAAGAAGAACAGTAGAATATTATTGTTTGCGTTGTTGTTTTCCTTCTATTGATCAAGCATTTGCATTTGCAAGCATGTTCGTAATGGCCCATTAGCGGAGGCAAAGCAGGGCTTGAGGGGGCAACTGCCCCCTAAGTTTTTCCCCTCATAAACCCCAAGTATGTCCCCGTTGGCTGCTACTGAATAGTGGATGACAAGAGGGTTAGCTGTCCATTATTTTCACATACAAAAATGAACTTGGGAAGCAGGGGCCAACTTCAGACTCACCACATGGGAGCCACTTTCAGGCAGCGAGGAAACTGCTTGGTACCGTCGACCTTGACGTCGATCCGATGGTGGGGGCAACGGAGGTTGGAGTACACCTGACAAAATATATATCAGGCCACACACAGAGAGAATCCATAGTGCCTTTGCTCCTCCAAACTCAGGCCTTGACTTCTCCCGCTCGAAGTCTTTTGATGACGGTTCTAGACGTATTCCTCATGCTTCTAGAAGAACAGTAGAATATTGTTGTTTGCGTTGTGGTTTTCATTCTATCGATCAAGCATTTGCATTTGCATGCATGTCCGTAATGGGAGAGGATACGGCTTGAATTTGTAAAACGTGCACACCAAGCATGCTCACATCAAATTTGAAGGTGGCTACACACTTCCTTCGTCTTTTACTTTCTTTTTTTCTTCTTTCCATCCTCAAATTATAAGGTGGCTAGAGACGTATTCCACATGCATGCTTCTAGAAGAACAGTAGAATATTGTTGTTTGCTTTGAGGTTTTCCTTCTGTTGATCAAGCATTTGCATTTGCATGCATGTCCGTAATGGCCCATTAGCGGAGGCAAAGCGGGGCTTGAGGGGGCAACTACTCCTTAGTTTTTCCCCTCCTAACCCCCGAGTATGCCCCCGTTGGCTGCTAATGAATAGTGGATGACAAAAGGGCTAGCTGTCCTAGTTTTCACATACAAAAATGAACTTGGGAAGCAGGGGCCAACTTCAGACTCACCACATGGGAGCCACTTTCGGACAGCGAGGAAACTGCTTGGTACCGTCGACCTTGACGTCGATCCGATGGTGGGGGCTACGAAGGTTCGAGTACACCTGGCAAAATCTATATCAGGCCACACACAGAGAGAATCCATAGTGCCTTTGCTCCTCCAAACTCAGGCCTTGAGTTCTCCTGCTCGAAGTCTTTTAAGGACGGTTGTAGACGCATTCCTCATGCTTCTAGAAGACCAGTAGAATATTGTTGTTTGCGTTGTGGTTTTCCTTCTATCGATCAAGCATTTGCATTTGCATGCATGACCGTAATGGGAGAGGATACGGCTTGGATTTGCAAAACGTGCACACCATGCATGCTCGCATCAAATTAGAAGGAGGCTACACACTTTCTTCGTCTTTTACTTTCTTTTTTTCGTCTTTCCATCCTCAAATTATAAGGTGGCTAGAGACGTATTCCTCATGCATGCTTCTAGAAGAACAGTTGAATATTGTTGTTTTCGTTGTGGTTTTCCTTCTATTGATCAAGCATTTGCATTTGCAAGCATGTCTGTAATGGCCCATTAGCGGAGGAAAAGCGGGTTTCGAGGGGGCAACTGCCCCCTAAGTTTTTCCCCTCCTAAACCCCAAGTATGCCCCCGTTGGATGCTAATGAATAGTGGATGACAAAAGGGTTAGCTGTCCATTGTTTTCACATACAAAAACAAACTTGGGAAGAAGGGGCCAACTTCAGACTCACCACATGGAAGCCATTTTCCGGGAGCGAGGAAACTGCTTGGTACCGTCGACCTTGACGTCGATCTGATGGTGGGGGCTACGATGGTTGGAGTACACCTGACAAAATATATATCAAGCCACACACAGAGAGAATCCATAGTGCCTTTGCTCCTCCAAACTCAGGCCTTGGCTTCTCCTGCTCGAAGTCTTTTGAGGATGGTTGTAGACGTATTCCTCATGCTTGTAGAAGAACAGTAGAATATTGTTGTTTGCCTTGTGGTTTTCCTTCTGTCGATCAAGCATTTGCATTTGCATGCAAGTCCGAAATGGGAGAGGATACGGCTTGGATTTGCAAAACGTGCACACCATGCATGCTCGCATCAAATTAGAAGGTGGCTACACACTTCCTTCGTCTTTTACTTTCTTTTTTCCTCTTTCCATCCTCAAATTATAAGGTGGCTAGAGACGTATTCCTCTTGCATGCTTCTAGAAGAATAGTAGAATATTGTTGTTTGTGTTGTGGTTTTCCTTCTATTGATCAAGCATTTGCATTTGCATGCATGTCCGTAATGGCCCATTAGCAGAGGCAAAGCGGGGCTTGAGGGGGCAACTACCCTTTAGTTTTTCCCCTCATAAACCCCGAGTATGCCCCCGTTGGCTGCTAATGAATAGTGGATGACAAAAGGGTTAGCTGTCCTTGTTTTCACATACGAAAATGAACTTGGGAACCAGGGGCCAACTTCAGACTCACCACATGGGAGCCACTTGCGGACAGCGAGGAAAATGCTTGGTACCGTCGACCTTGACGTCGATCCGATGGTAGGGGCTACGAAGGTTGGAGTACACCTGACAAAATCTAAATCAGGCCACACACAGAGAGAATCCATAGTTCCTTTGCTCCTCCAAACTCAGGCCTTGACTTCTCCTGCTCGAAGTCTTTTAAGGACGGTTGTAGACGTATTCCTCATGCTTCTAGAAGAACAGTAGAATATTGTTGTTTGCATTGTGGTTTTCCTGCTATTGATCAAGCATTTGCATTTGCATGCATGACCGTAATGGGAGAGGATACGGATTGGATTTGCAAAACGTGCACACCATGCATGCTCGCATCAAATTAGAAGGAGGCTACACACTTTCTTCGTCTTTTACTTTCTTTTTTTCGTCTTTCCATCCTCAAATTATAAGGTGGCTAGAGACATATTCCTCATGCATGCTTCTAGAAGAACAGTAGAATATTGTTGTTTTTGTTGTGGTTTTCCTTCTATTAATCAAGCATTTACAATTGCATGCATGTCCGTAACGGCCCATTAGCAGAGGCATAGCGGGGCTTGAGGGGGCAACTGGCCCCTAAGTTTTTCCCCTCCTAAACCCCAAGTATGCCCCCGTTGGCTGCTAATGAATAGTGGATGACAATAGGGTTAGCTGTCCATTGTTTTCACATACAAAAACGAACTTGGGAAGCAGGGGCCAACTTCAGACGCACCACATGGGAGCCACTTTCGGGCAGCGAGGAAACTGCTTGGTACCGTCGATCTTGACGTCGATCCGATGGTGGGGGCTACGAAGGTTGGAGTACACCTGACAAAATCTATATCAGGCCACACACAGAGAGAATCCATAGTGCCTTTGCTCCTCTAAACTCAGGCCTTGGCTTCTCCTGCTCGAAGTCTTTTGAGGACGGTTGTAGACGTATTCCTCATGCTTCTAGAAGAACAGTAGAATATTGTTGTTTGCGTTGTGGTTTTCCTTCTATCGATCAAGCATTTGCATTTGCATGCATGTCTGTAATGGGAGAGGATACAGCTTGGATTTGCAAAATGTGCACACCATGCATGCTCGCATCAAATTAGAAGGTGGCTACACACTTCCTTTGCCTTTTACTTTCTTTTTTCGTCTTCCCATACTCAAATAATAAGGGGGCTAGAGACGTTTTCCTCATGCATGCTTCTAGAAGAACAGTAGAATATTATTGTTTACGTTGTGGTTTTTCTTCTATTGATCAAGAATTTGCATTTGCATGCATGTCCGTATTGGCCCATTAGCGGAGGCAAAGCGGGGCTTGAGGGGGCAACTGCCCCCTAAGTTTTCCCCTCCTAAACCCCAAGTATGCCCCCGTTGGCTGCTAATGGATAGTGGATGACAAAAGGGTTAGCTGTCTATTGTTTTCACATACAAAAAACGAACTTGGGAAGCAGGGGCCAACTTCAGACACACCACATGGGAACCACTTTCGGGCAGCGAGGAAACTGCTTCGTACCGTCGACCTTGACGTCGATCCGATGGTGGGGGCTACGACGGTTGGAGTACACCTGACAAAATCTATATCAGGCCACACACAGAGAGAATCCATAGTGCCTTTGCTCCTCCAAACTCCGGCCTTGGCTTCTCCTGCTCGAAGTCTTTTGAGGACGGTTGTAGACGTATTCCTCATGCTTATAGAAGAACAGTAGAATATTGTTGTTTGCGTTGTGGTTTTCCTTCTATCGATCAAGCATTTGCATTTGCATGCATATCCGTAATGGGAGAGGATACGGCTTGGATTTGCAAAACGTGCACTCCATGCATGCTCGCATCAAATTAGAAGGTGGCTACACACTTTCTTCGTCTTTTCCTTTCTTTTTTTCGTCTTTCCATCCCCAAATTATAAGGTGGCTAGAGACGTATTCCTCATGCATGCTTCTAGAAGAACAGTAGAATATTGTTGTTTGCGTTGTGGTTTTCCTTCTATTGATCAAGCTTTTGCATTTGCATGCATGTTCGTAAAGGCCCATTAGCGAAGGCAAAGCAGGGCTTGAGGGGGCAACTGCCCCCTAAGTTTTTCCCCTCCTAAACCCCAAGTATGCCCCTGTTGGCTGCTAATGAATAGTGGATGACAAAAGGGTTAGCTGTCCATTGTTTTCACATACAAAAACGAACTTGGGAAGCATGGGCCAACTTCAGACTCACCACAGGGAAGCCACTTTCAGGCAGCAAGGAAACTGCTTGGTACCGTCGACCTTGACGTCGATCCGATGGTGGGGGCTACGAAGGTTGGATTACACCTGACAAAATCAATATCAGGCCACACACAGAGAGAATCCATAGTGCCTTTGCTCCTCCAAACTCAGGCCTTGGCTTCTCCTGCTCGAAGTCTTTTGAGGAAGGTTGTAGACGTATTCCTCATGCATCTAGAAGAACAGTAGAATATTGTTGTTTGCGTGGTGGTTTTCCTTCTATCGATGTAGCATTTGCATTTGCATGCATGTCCGTAATGGGACAGAATACGGCTTGGATTTGCAAAACGTGCACACCAAGCATGCTCGCATCGAATTAGAAGGTGGCTACACACTTCCTTCGTCTTTTGCTTTCTTTTTTCGTCTTTCCATCCTCAAATTATAAGGTGGCTAGAGACGTATTCCTCATGCATGCTTCTAGAAGAACAGTAGAATATTGTTGTTTGCATTGAGGTTTTTCTTCTGTTGATCAAGCATTTGCATTTGCTTGCATGTCTGTAATGGTCCATTAGCGGAGGCAAAGCGGGGCTTGAGGGGGCAACTACCCCCTAAGTTTTTCCCCTCCTAAACCCCAAGTATGTCCCCGTTGGCTGCTAATGAATAGTTGTTGACAATAGGGTTAGCTGTCCATTGTTTTCACATACAAAAACGAACTTGGGAAGCAGGGGCCAACTTCAGACTCACCACATGGGAGCCACTTTCGGGCAGCGAGGAAACTGCTGGTACCGTCGTCATTGACGTCGATCCGATGTTAGGGGCAACGAAGGTTGGAGTACACCTGAAAAAATCTATATCAGGCCACACACAGAGAGAATCCATAGCGCCTTTGCTCCTTCAAACTCAGGCCTTGGCTTCTCCTACTCGAAGTCTTTTGAGGATGGTTGTAGACGTATTCCCCATGCTTCTAGAAGAACAGTAGAATATTGTTGTTTGAGTTGTGGTTTTCCTCCTGTCGATCAAGCATTTGCATTTGCATACATGTCCGTAATCGGAGAGGCTACGGCTTGGATTTGAAAAACGTGCACACCATGCATGCTCGCATCAAATTAGAAGGTGGCTACACACTTCCTTCGTCTTTTACTTTCTTTTTTTCGTCTTTCCATCCTCAAATTATAAGGTGGCTAGAGACGTATTCCTCAGGCATGCTTCTAGAAGAACAGTAGAATATTGTTGTTTGTGTTGTGGTTTTCCTTCTATTGATCAAGCATTTACATTTGCATGCATGTCCGCAATGGCCCATTAGCATAGGGAAAGCGGGGCTTGAGGGGGCAACTGCCCCCTAAGTTTTCCCCTCCTAAACCCCAAGTATGCCCCCGTTGGTTGCTAATGAATAGTGGATGACAAAAGGGTTAGCAGTCCATTGTTTTCACATACAAAAACGGACTTCGGAAGCAGGGGCCACCTTCAGACTCACCACATGGGAGCCACTTTTGGGCAGCGAGAAAACTGCTTGGTACCGTCGACCTTGACGTCGATCTGATGGTGGGGGCTACGAAGGTTGGAGTTCACCTGACAAAATCTATATCAGGCCACACACAGAGAGAATTCATAGTGCCTTTGCTCCTCCAAACTCAGGCCTTGAGTTCTCCTTCTCGAAGTCTTTTGAGGACGGTTGTAGATGTATTCCTCAAGCATTTGCATTTGCATGCATGTACATAATGGGAGAGGATACGGCTTGGATTTGCAAAACGTGCACACCATGCATGCTTGCATCAAATTAGAGGGTGGCTACACACTTCCTTCGTCTTTTACTTTCTTTTTTTCGTCTTTCCATCCTCAAATTATAAGGGGGCTAGAGACGTATTCCTCATGCATGCTTCTAGAAGAACAGTAGAATATTATTTTTTGCGCTGTGGTTTTCCTTCTATTGATCAAGAATTTGCATTTGCATGCATGTCCGTAATGGCCCATTAGCGGAGGCAAAGCGGGGCTTGAGGGGGCAACTTCCCCCTAAGTTTTTCCCCTCCTAAACCCCAAGTATGCCCCCGTTGGCTGCTAATGAATAGTGGATGACAAAAGGGTTAGTTGTCCATTGTTTTCACATACCAAAATGAACGTGGGAAGCATGGGCCAACTTCAGACGCACCACATGGGAGCCACTTTCAGGCAGCGAGGAAACTGCTTGGTACCGTCGACCTTGACGTCGATCCGATGGTGGGGGCTACGAAGGTTGGAGTACACCTGACAAAATCTATATCAGGCCACGTACAGAGAGAATCCATAGTGCCTTTGCTCCTCCAAACTCAGGCCTTGGCTTCTCCTGCTCGAAGTCTTTTGAGGACGGTTGTAGACGTATTCCTCATGCTTCTAGAAGAACAATATAATATTGTTGTTTGCATTGTGGTTTTCCTTCTATCGATCAAGCATTTGCATTTGCATTCAAGACCGTAATGGGAGAGGATACGTCTTGGATTTGCAAAACGTGCACGCCATGCATGCTCACATCAAATTAGAAGGTGGCTACACACTTCCTTCGTCTTTTACTTTCTTTTTTCGTCTTTCCATCATCAAATTATAAGGTGGCTAGAGACGTATTCCTCATGCATGCTTCTAGAAGAACAGTAGAATATTGTTGTTTACGTTGAGGTTTTCCTTCTGTTGATCAAGCATTTGCATTTGCATGCATGTCCGTAATGGCCCATTAGCGGAGGCAAAGCGGGGCTTGAGGGGGCAACTGCCCCCTAAGTTTTTCCCCTCCTAAACCCCAAGTATGCACCCGTTGGCTGCTAATGAATAATGGATGACAAAAGGGTTAGCTGTCCATTGTTTTCACATACAAAAACGAACTTGGGAAGTAGGGGCCAACTTCAGACTCACCACATGGGTGCCACTTTCGGGCAGCAAGGAAACTGCTTGGTACCGTCGACTTGACGTCGAGTCGATGGTGGTGGCTACGAAGGTTGGAGTACACCTGACAAAATCTACATCAGGCCACACACAGAGAGAATCAATAGTGCCTTTGCTCCTCCAAACTCAGGCCTTGGCTTGTCCTGCTCGAAGTCTTTTGAGGATAGTTGTAGACGTATTCCTCATGCTTCTAGAAGAACAGTAGAATATTGTTGTTTGCGTTGTGGTTTTCCTTCTATTGATCAAGCATTTGCTTTTGCATGCATGTCCGTAATGGCCCATTAGCGGAGGCAAAGCGGGGCTTCAGGGGGCAACTGCCCCATATGTTTTCCCCTCCTAAACCCCAAGTATGCCCCCGTTGGCTGCTAATGAATAGTGGATGACAAAAGGGTCAGCTGTCCATTGTTTTCACATACAAAAACGAACTTGGGAAGCAGGGGCCAACTTCAGACTCACCACATGGGAGCCACTTTCGGGCTGCGAGGAAACTGCTTGGTACCGTCGACCTTGACGTCGATCCGATGGTGGGGGCTAGGAAGGTTGGAGTACACCTGAAAAAATCTATATCAGGCCACACACAGAGAGAATCCATAGTGCCTTTGCGCCTCCAAACTCAGGCCTTGACTTCTCCTGCTCGAAGTCTTTTGACGATGGTTGTAGACGAATTCCTCATGCTTCTAGAAGAATAGTAGAATATTGTTGTTTGCGTTGTGGTTTTCCATCTATCGATCAAGCATTTGCATTTGCATGCAAGTCCGTAATGGGAGAGGATACGGCTTGGATTTGCAAAACGTGCACACCATTCATGCTCGCATCAAATTAGAAGGTGGCTACACACTTCCTTCGTCTTTTACTTTCTTTTTTCGTCTTTCCATCCTCAAATTATAAGGTGGCTGGCGACGTATTCCTCATGCATGCTTCTAGAAGAACAGTAGAATATTGTTGTTTGCGTTGTGGTTTTCCTTCTATTGATCAAGCAGTTCCATTTGCATGCATGTCCGTAATGGCCCATTAGTGGAGGCAAACCGGGGCTTGGGGGGGCAACTGCCCCATATGTTTTCCCCTCCTAAACCCCAAGTATGCCCCCGTTGGCTGCTAAAGAATAGTGGATGACAAAAGGGTTAGCTGTCCATTGTTTTCACATACAAAAATGAACTTGGGAAGCAGGGGCCAACTTCAGACTCACCACATGGGAGCCACTTTCGGGCAGCGAGGAAACTGCTTGGAACCGTCGACATTGACGTCGATCCGATGGTGGGGGCTACGAAGGTTGGAGTGCACCTGAAAAAATCTATATCATGCCACACACAGAGAGAATCCATAGTGCCTTTTCTCCTCCAAACTCAGGCCTTGACTTCTCTTGCTCGAAGTCTTTTGACGACGGTTGTAGACGTATTCCTCATGCTTCTAGAAGAACAGTAGAATATGTATGTTTGCGTTGTGGTTTTCCTTCTATCGATCAAGCATTTGCATTTGCATGCAAGTCCGTAATGGGAGAGGATACGGCTTGGATTTGCAAAACGTGCACACCATGCATGCTCGCATCAAATTAGAAGGTGGCTACACACTTCCTTCGTCTTTTACTTTTGTCACGCCCCGCTTCCCTAAAATGGAGGCAAGACGTGAGAAGGTCCGCTCAAATGTGGAGATGTGAAGCTTCACGCCTGATAAGCGTCACTAAAACATATGCAGGTCCCTGTAACCACGAACAGAACAAGATAATAACACAAGGAGAGACAGAAATAAAATCGCAAATCTCAGCATCGTCCAACATTAAGGATTAAGTTCAACATCCAGAAAAGCCACCAGGCTAAAAGAAAGAGTCTAAAGGCCCAGAACAAGGCCAACAAGACAAACATAAACATATTATTGGTGCCACGCACCGACAACAGAAACGGTCTAACGTGAAGAACACAAGCAGCCTCTACGACTGATCGCCCGTGTCCTCGTACTCCTCAACGAACGCAGGCTCTGACTCAGCGTCAGCAACCACGTCCTCCGCAGCACTCTCAGGCTTGGGATCTAACATGTGTCACCCAAAAGAGTAAAGGGGCACATGTCAGCAAGTCTAAAAGACTTGGGCAAGGAAACTGAAAGGAAAGTACACTAACAACCTAGCAGTTATAGTATGATGCATAACATGGCAAGTATGGTATGGAAGTGACTAGTAGAAGGAAGAACAAGTAGCAAGTAGAAAGTAGCAAGTATGTCGTGGATAACAAGTTTTACATGTAAAGACACGGACAAGTACAAGTCAAGTGGTTCACGTCAAGTGATCACGTCAAGTAAACACGTCAAGTAAACAAGTTGTGCACAGAGATTTCGTCTGCTTGCTAGAGTGGCTGATCGGGCCAACTCGTAAGCTCAGGTGACCGCTTATTCCTACCCCTCCACGTGTATCGAGCCAGGGCATTACCCGAACACGGAATGCTCGCTTCTGGATCACGAGCAAGGAAGTGTATTTAACACGTATGGCGTAGGGTTATGCCTGCAACGCAGGTGCCTAGCCGGAAACAAGTAGATCGGGCATTGGCTATCAACCAACACACGTGGCCCGCTTCTGGAACACGAGTTAGGAAACACAAGAATTGTAGCGTGTGCTACGAATACGACATTCAATATGGATATCATGGCATGTACAGATAATTCACGTACCGTTAATTGAAATTTAAACATGACAAGTAAACATGATGAATGTGACAGATCTAGCTTCGTTGTCAAGCTAGACCCTGAAATTGTGCCTAGGCGAGTATCATTTCGTCGCCAAGTCTCTTTTACGCCTACAACAAGCAAATGGCCTAAAACATGGCTTAAACCCTAAGTGGCAAGTTTCACTTGCCTAGCACCGAGGATGACGATCACGAAGGTTCGTCTCACAAACGCTAATCTACGGGGAAAGTCGCTGTTATGGAGACACAACCATCAAAACAACATCCATTTATATTAGGGTTTCAAAATATCAAACGGGGTGATGAAAACATTAAAGGTTCGAACACTACCGTAGGAAGCGAAAGATCGACGCCGAGCAAGCACAGCAACGGAAGAAACGATCTGTGGAACCACGGTTCAGATCTGGAATGGATGGAGAGATCTGGAGAAAATGGGATTTTGGGAGTTTTGGGGGTTTTCCGGCAACCTAGAGGTGATGGCCGGCCCTAATGAAGGTGGGGGAGCTCCGGGGATGAAGGAGGAAGGCTAGGGGAAGATGGATGATGATTTGGGGAAGAAGGAGGCTCAGGAGAAAAAGAAAGAAGAAAGAAAAACGTTTGGGGGGTTTAAATAGGAAACGTCGGCGGCTGGGCAAACCCTAGGTTTACGACAGCGATTAGTCGGTCAAAGAAGGTTGGCTGACCTACTAGTTCAAGAACTAGTCGGTCGGTAGACTAACTGTGACCGACTAAAATCAAACAGCGAAAGTAGGGAAAAATCTGGGTAATGAATTAGTCGGTCTGTGAAGGCCCGTCGACCGACTAGTTTGCAACCTAGTCGGTCGGTGAGTGTTCATTGACTGACTAACGATAAACAGTAACTTAGGTGAAATTTACTGACAGAAACTAGTCGGTCTGAGAGCAAGTTCTGACCGACTAGTTGCGCATCTAGTCGATCGGTGAGTGTTCTTAGACCGACTAAAAGTAAACAGTAACTCCTGTACATTTGATTCAATGAACTAGTCGGTTCCAGTAGAGTTCCTGACCGACTAGATCTCAATCTAGTCGGTTGGTCCCCCTACTTGAACCAACTAACGTGCACGGAAAGTGCCGAATCGAAGCACGAAGCTTCGGGAAGATTTCTACGGCTTCTAGGATCAACCTATCTCTCTGATATGAGCGATATGAAGCTCGTCACGAGTGACTTACTCCAAAACTCAACGATCTAAGGAAGAAGCTAGAAAATCTCAACGAAACGAACGAAAACGAAAGCTACAAAGACGGAAAACCACATATGAGGAGAAAATCCACCAAAACATATAATATAATATAGATATTCCAAATACATGAAAAACCAGTCGTTACATCCTCCCCAACTTAAGAAAAATTCCGTCCTCGGAATTTCCCAACACTCACGTGTTCGGGGACAAAAGTGGGTAGTGCTCTCGCATCTCTTCCTCATTCTCCCAAGTATACTCTCCAGGCGAGCCGTGTCGCCACATCACCCTCACAAGATTGACAACATTGTTCTGAAGTGACTTCTGACGCCTGTCTAAAATCTACACTGGCGGCTGGTCATACGTCATATCAGGGCGAACGGTAATCTCCGAGAAATCCACAGCATGAGATGGATCGCTAATGAATCGACGAAGCTGCGACACATGGAAAACATTGTGAACTCCCTCCAAAGATGGCGGCAAGGCCAAGCGGTAGGCTACCTCACCAACTTTCTCCAGAATGTCAAACGGTCCAATGTATCGCGGGCTCAACTTCCCTCGCTTCCCAAAGCGAATCACACCACGATTCTGGGAAATCTTCAGGAACACATGGTCGCCCGGCTGAAACTCCAAAGGACGGCGTTTAGCATCCGTCCAATGCTTAAAATGGTCCTGAGCAATCCTCAACCTCTCCCAAATGTTCCTGACAACATCCACGGCTTCCACAATCATCTTAGGTCCCAACAGCTCCCGATCACCAACGTCATCCCAACTCATGGCGATCGACATTTACTCCCGTACAGCGCGGCGAAAGGCGCCATGCCAATACTCGCCTGGAAGCGGTTGTTGTAGGAAAACTCTACCAGATGTAGATGGTCCTCCCACGAACCCTTGAAATCCAACATGCACGCCCTCATCATATCCTCCAAGATCTGAATCGTCCTCTCGGATTGGCCATCTGTTTGGGGATGGTACGCCGTGCTGAAACTCAGACGCGTACCCAAACTCTTCTGCAAACTCTGCCAGAACTGAGATGTGAACCTCGTGTCTCTGTCTGACACGATACTCATGGGGACTCTGTGAAGTCGTACGATCTTCTGCACGATTCACGTTACATCACTATCTAAACTAGGAAAAGGAAATAGAAACGGAGAGTAAAAGAATTTACCTCCATGTATCTCTTCGCTAGCGCCTCAGTGGAATGTCCTACCCGGAACGGAATAAAGTGAGTGGATTTGGTCAATCGATCTACGATCACCCAAATCGCGTCATTCTGCTTCGGACTCTGAGGTAGTCCAGTCACGAAGTCCATAGTGATGTGTTGCCACTTCCACTCCGGAATCAGAAGCGGTTGTAGCAACCCTGCCGTACGCTGATGCTCCGCCTTTACCTGCTGGCAAACTAGTCACTTGGCTACACTCCGAGCCACACTCCTCTTCATACCATGCCACCAATAGTTCAGACGAAGATCCTTGTACATCTTGGTCCCACCAGGATGCACAGAATACGACGAACTGTGTGCCTCCACTAACAACTCCTCTCTGATATCCCCAGCTGGCACACACAACCTAGCTCCAAACCTCAGCGAGCCATCCTCATGAATCATAAAGTCAGTCCGCAGACCGGCTTCCACCTGCTCCCGAATCTTCACCAACTTCGGATCACCGGCCTGGCCAGCCTTGATCATATCCACGATCGTCGACTGTATCTGCATACACATGAACGAAGAAGCTCCTCCACGAAGAACGATCTCAACACCAGACTCGCAAAAATCCTGCTGCAATCTCCACTGCGAAGTCAAAATCATCACCGCTGGAAGCCTACTCAGTGCATCAGGAACCACATTCACCTTGCCAGGGTGGTACTGCAAATCGATCTCATAATCTGCCATGAGCTCCAACCATTGACGCTGTCGCATGTTGAGCTCCTTCTGAGTAAAAATATACTTCAAGCTTTTGTGATCGGTGAAGATCTTTACTTTCTCACTCAGCAAGAAGTGCCTCCAAATCTTGAGCGTAAACACGACAGCAGCCAACTCCAAATCGTGTGTCGGGTAATTCTTCTTATGAGTCTTGAGCTGACGCGAAGCATACACCACAACATGCCCGTGTTGATGTAACACATAATCGAGACTCTTACTAGAAGCATCACAAAAGATCTTGAACCCTCCACGGCGATCAGGCACGACAAGAATAGGGGCAGTCGTCAATCTCTCCCTCAGAACACCAAAGGCATTCTCACAAATCACCCGACCAAACAAAAGTTACATCCTTCCGCGTCAATCTGGTCATCGGCTCAGCAATACGGGAAAAGTCCTTAATGAAGCGCCGATAATAACCAACAAGTCCAAGGAAACTCTGGATCTCAGACGCTGACTGCGGAACAGGCCACTCTCTGATGGCCTTAATCTTCTCGGGATCCACCGAAATACCATCTCCAGTCACCACATGCCCGAGAAAAGCAACTCTGTCCAGCCAAAACTCGCACTTCGAAAATTTAGCATACAAACGATGCTTCCTCAGAATCTCCAACACTGTCCTCAAGTGCGACGCATGCTCCTCCTCCGACTTAGAATAGATCAGAATATCGTCAATAAAGATAACGACAAACTTATCTAAAAGTCGTAGAAAAACAGGTTCATCAGATTCATGAAAACTGCGGGAGCGTTGGTTACACCGAAGGGCATAACCACAAACTCGTAGTGTCCATACTTCGTCCTGAACGCTATCTTCGGAACATCTTCCTTCTTTACCTTCAGCTGATGATAACCACTCCTCAGATCCAACTTCGAAAACACCCTCGAACCTCCCAGTTGATCAAAAATATCATCAATACGAGGCAAGGGATAACGGTTTTTCACAGTCACCGCATTCAACTCCCGATAGTCCACGCACATGCGGCACGACCCATCCTTCTTCTTCACCAGCAAGACCGGTGCTCCCCACGGAGACACACTAGGATTGATATAACCCTTCTGCAAAAGCTCATCCAGCTGCTTCCGTAATTCCTCCAACTCTGCCGGAGCCATACGATATGGCGCCTTCGAAATCGGCTGTGCTCCCGGAATAAGATCAATCGAAAATTCGAGAGCTCGATCGGGTGGCAATCCAGACATCTCCTCGGGGAAGACGTCATCGAAGTCCCGCACTACAGCATGTCTCTCCAGCTCCATCTGCATAGCCACAAACTCCACCGGACTGGCCCGAAATCTGACAGGGCCAATCGAACTGCTACCTCGGCTGAACTCAAATACTGGGTGTCCGGAAATCTCGAACACCACCTTCTTCCTCCGACAGTCGATCGTAGCATAGAAGCTCGCAAGCCAATCCATCCCAAGGATCGCATCATAGTTGATGATGTCGTGGACAATGAAATCCGCGTAAAGCTCATGTCCACAGACCATCAACGGGAAAGAATTGCAACCACAATGCACTGAGATCATGACATTTCCTGTGAAGATAATCCAACTCTTGGGAAGAGGGGAGGTCGACAAGGAATGCTTCTCCACGAAGCTCCGAGAAATAATGCACATCAATGCACCAGAGTCAAAGAGGACTCGTGCAGGAAATGTGCACACCAAAATCACACCTACAAACAGTCTAGCAATCAAGCCCCAGTCTAGCAACCAATCATGTGCAAGCAACCAAACATAATCTATCAATCAAAACTAGCTAAGAATGTATAGCTAGATTGAGGATTACCTGTGATAACCTCATCCACGGCCATGCTCTCCACCTCGGTCATCAGAAAAGCCTGCCTCCTCGGCGGAAAAGCCTGTTGAAAAGCCTGCCTCTGTGTAACAAGAGCGGCCCCACGTCCAGCAGGAACAGACGCTCTCTGCTGCAACGGCTGTGCTGCAACAGGTGCCTTCCAAGGCTGCTTAGACCTCGGACAATCCTTCATGGTATGTGTAGGATCTCCACAGACAACACACTGGCCCCAGGAATCTCCTACACTGATCCTTGATATGCCCGATCATGCCGCAGAAATGGCAAGTCTTCTGAATAGGCCCTCCTGGCCTCTTGAACTGAACCGGCTGATTAGGCTTAAAACCAGGCCTAACCACCGCTCTGGCATGCTCCATAGGCCTCTTCCCAGCACCAGAAACATGTCCCCTTCTCTGGCTCAGGTTCAGCTCCTGTCTCCTCGCAGCCACCAGAACCTTCTGGTAAGACTCCAGATCAGAGGACAACACAAAACTCTGAAGCTCCAAAGCAAGTCCCTACAGGAAACTCTGAGCCCTCTCATCAGCATCCTGCACCATCTTCGGTGCGAACCGACTCAGCCTAGTGAACTCTTGGTGGTACTGGTCCACCGTCAAGCTCCCTTGCTTCAGATCAATAAAGCGCTGCAACATCTCCTTCCTGGCAACCTTCGAAAAGAACTCCTCATCAAACCTGGACTTGAAGGTAGCCCAAGCTATTGGCTCCACTAACATCTTCTCTTCCGCATCCCACCAGTTTCGAGCATTATCCTTGAGTTGTCGCTTCGCCAAATCAACCCATCCAGCCGGGCTGATCTTGGCCATCTTCAAATTATCCTCTATGTTTCGAATCCACTCATCGGCAGCTAGAGGACCCTCAGACCCATCAAAATAAGTGGGACCCAGCTCCCGAAACTGCTTTGCTCCAGGCTAGGAGCGAGGGGCCTCCGGAAGGGCCCGAGCAGCTCGACCAACTGGAGCATTCTGGACTTGCAGGAGCATGCCTTGCTGCACCTGCATCATCTGAAGCATCATCCGCATCATCTCTCCATTGGTGGGCTCCCGCTCAAGCTCCTCGTCATGAGGGGGTGCACCACTACCACCACCACGGGTGAATCGCCTTCATGCCATCTAATGACACAGAAAACGAAACAAATTAGACTCATAGCTTATGACTCGGATGTCGAACTTAGTTTATTGGACATTCTAATGTTATTATCGTTATTCTGATAATCGCAGTTACAGAAAAGGGACCTGCATGGGCCACCAACAAAACCTGTCACGCCCCGCTTCCCTAAAATGGAGGCGAGACGTGAGAAGGTCCGCTCAAACGTGGAGCTGTGAAGCTTCACGCCTGATAAGCGTCACTAAAACATATGCAGGTCCCTGTAACCACGAACAGAACAAGATAATAACACAAGGAGAGACAGAAATAAAATCCCAAATCTTAGCATCGTCCAACATTAAGGATTAAGTTCAACATCCAGAAAAGCCACCAGGCTAAAAGAAAGAGTATAAAGGCCCTGAACAAGGCCAACAAGACAAACATAAACAGAGTATTGGTGCCACGCACTTACAACAGAAACGGTCTAACGCGAAGAACACAAGTAGCCTCTACGACTGATCGCCCGTGTCCTCGTACTCCTCAACGAACGCAGGCTCTGACTCAGCGTCAGCAACCACGTCCTCCGCAGCACTCTCAGGCTCGGGATCTAACATGTGTCACCCAAAAGAGTAAAGGGGCACATGTCAGCAAGTCTAAAAGACTTGGGCAAGGAAACTGAAAGGAAAGTACACTAACAACCTAGCAGTTATAGTATGATGCATAACATGGCAAGTATGGTATGGAAGTGACTAGTAGAAGGAAGAACAAGTAGCAAGTAGCAAGTAGCAAGTATGTCGTGGATAACAAGTTTTACATGTAAAGACACAGACAAGTACAAGTCAAGTGGTTCACGTCAAGTGATCACGTCAAGTAAACACGTCAAGTAAACAAGTTGTGCACAGAGATTTCGTCTGCTGGCTAGAGTGGCTGATCGGGCCAACTCGTAAGCTCAGGTGACCGCTTATCCCTACCCCTCCACGTGTATCGAGCCAGGGCATTACCCTGAACACGGAATGCTCGCTTCTGGATCACAAGCTAGGAAGTGTATTTAACACGTATGGCATAGGGTTATGCCTGCAACGCAGGTGCCTAGCCGGAACCAAGTAGATCGGGCATTGGCTATCAACCAACACACGTGGCCCGCTTCTGGAACTCGAGCCAGGAAACACAAGTATTGTAGCGTGTGCTACGAATGCGACATTCAACATGGATAGCATGGCATGTACAGATAATTCGAGTACCGTTAATTGAAATTTAAACATGACAAGTAAACATGATGAATGTGACAGATCTAGCTTCGTTGTCAAGCTAGACCCTGAAATTGCGCCTAGGCGAGTATCATTTCATCGCCTAGTCTCTTTTACGCCTACAACAAGCAAATGGCCTAAAACATGGCCTAAACCCTAAGTGGCAAGTTTCACTTGCCTAGCACCGAGGATGACGATAACAAAGGTTCATCTCACAAACGCTAATCTACGGGGAAAGTCGCTGTTATGGAGAAACAACCATCAAAACAACATCCATTTATATTAGGGTTTCAAAATATCAAACGGGGTGATGAAAACATTAAAGGTTCGAACACTACCGTAGGAAGCGGAAGATCGACGCCGAGCAAGCACGTCAACGGAAGAAACGATCCGGGGAACCACGGTTCAGATCTGGAATGGATGGAGAGATCTGGAGAAAATGGGATTTTGGGGGTTTTTGGGGTTTTTTGGGGTTTTCCGACGACCTAGAGGTGATGGCCGGCCCTAATGAAGGTGGGGGAGCTCCGGGGATGAAGGAGGAAGGCTAGGGGAAGATGGATGATGATTTGGGGAAGAAGGAGGCTCAGGAGAAAAAGAAAGAAGAAAGAAAAACATTTGGGGGGTTTAAATAGGAAACGTCGACGGCTGGACAAACCCTAGGTTTACGACAGCGATTAGTCGGTCAAAGAAGGTTGGCTGACCGACTAGTTCAAGAACTAGTCGGTCGGTAGACTAACTGTGACCGACTAAAATCAAACAGCGAAAGTAGGGAAAAATCTGGGTAATGAATTAGTCGGTCTGTGAAGGCCCGTCGATCGACTAGTTTGCAACCTAGTCGGTCGGTGAGTGTTCATTGACCGACTAACGATAAACAGTAACTTAGGTGAAATTTACTGACAGAAACTAGTCGGTCTGAGAGCAAGTTCTGACCGACTAGTTTCACATCTAGTCGGTCGGTAAGTGTTCTTAGACCGACTAAAAGTAAATAGTAACTCTTGTACATTTGATTCAATGAACTAGTCGGTTCCAGTAGATTTCCTGACCGACTAGATCTCAATCTAGTCGGTTGGTCCCCCTACTTGAACCAACTAACGTGCACGGAAAGTGTCGAATCGAAGCGCGAAGCTTCGGGAAGATTTCTACGGCTTCTAGTATCAACCTATCTCAACGATATGAACGATATGAAGCTCGTCACGAGTGACTTACTCCAAAACTTAACGATCTAAGGAAGAAGCTAGAAAATCTCAACGAAACGAACGAAAACGAAAGCTACAAAGATTGAAAACCACATATGATGAGAAAATCCACTAAAACATATAATATAATATAGATATTCCAAATACATGAAAAACCAGTCGTTACAACTTTCTTTTTTCGTCTTTCCATCCTCAAATTATAAGGTGGCTGGGGACGTATTCCTCATGCATGCTTCTAGAAGAACAGTAGAATATTGTTGTTTGCGTTGTGGTTTTCCTTCTATTGATCAAGCATTTGCTTTTGCATGCATGTCCGTAATGGCACATTAGCGGAGGCAAAGCGGGGCTTGAGGGGGCAACTGCCCCATATGTTTTTCCCCTCGTAAACCCCAAGTATGCCCCCGTTGGCTGCTAATGAATAGTGGATGACATAATGGTTAGATGTCCATTGTTTTCACATACAAAAACGAACTTGGGAAGCAGTGGCCAACTTCAGACTTACCACATGGGAGCCACTTTCGGGCAGCGAGGAAACTGCTTGGTACCATCGACCTTGACGTTGATCCGATGGTGGGGGCTACGAAGGTTGGAGTACACCTGAAAAAATCTATATCAGGCCACACACAGAGAGAATCCATAGTGCCTTTGCTCCTCCAAACTCAGGCCTTGACTTCTCCTGCTCGAAGTCTTTTGAGGACGGTTGTAGACGTATTCCTCATGCTTCTAGAAGAACAGTAGAATATTGTTATTTGCGTTGTGGTTTTCCTTCTATCGATCAAGCATTTGCATTTGCATGCATGTCCGTAATGGGAGAGGATAAGGCTTGGATTTGCAAAACGTGCACACCATGCATGCTCGCATCAAATTAGAAGGTGGCTACACACTTCCTTCGTCTTTTACTTTCTTTTTTTCGTCTTTCCATCCTCAAATTATAAGGTGGCTAGAGACGTATTCTTCATGCATGCTTCTAGAAGAACAGTAGAATATTATTGTTTGTGTTGTGGTTTTCCTTCTATTAATAAAGCATTTGCATTTGCATGCATGTCCGTAATGGCCCATTAGCGGAGGCAAAGCAGGGCTTGAGGGGCTAACTGCCCCTAAGTTTTTCCCCTCCTAAACCCCAAGTATGCCCCCGTTGGCTGCTAATGAATAGTGGATGACAAAAGGGTTAGCTGTCCATTGTTTTCACGAACAAAAACGAACTTGGGAAGCAGGGGCCAACTTCAGACTCACCACCTGGGAGCCACTTTCGGGCAGTGAGGAAACTGCTTGGTATCGTCGACCTTGATGTCGATCCGATGGTGGGTGCTACGAAGTTTGGAGTACACCTGACAAAATCTATATCAGGCCACACACAGAGAGAATACATAGTGCCTTTGCTCCTCCAAACTCAGGCCTTGGCTTCACCTGCTCGAAGTCTTTTGTGGACGGTTGTAGACGTATTCCTCATGCTTCTAGAAGAACAGTAGAATATTGTTGTTTACGTTGTGGTTTTCCTTCTATCGATCAAGCATTTGTATTTGCATGCATGTCCGTAATGGGAGAGGATACGACTTGGATTTGCAAAACGTGCACACCATGCATGCGTACATCAAATTAGAAGGTGGCTACAAACTTCCTTCATCTTTTACTTTCTTTTTTTTGTCTTTCCATCCTCAAATTATTAGGTGGCTAGAGACGTATTCCTCATGCATGCTTCTAGAAGAACAGTAGAATAGTGTCGTTTGCGTTGTGGTTTTCCTTCTATTGATCAAGCATTTGTAATTGCATGCATATCCGTATTGGCCCATTAGCGGAGGCAAAGCGGGCTTGAGGGGGCAACTGCCCCCAAAGTTTTTCCCCTCTTAAACCCCAAGTATGCCCCCGTTGGCTGCTAATGAATAGTGGATGACAAAAGGGTTAGATGTCCATTGTATTCACATACAAAAACAAACTTGGGAAGCAGGGGCCAACTTCAGACTCACCACATGGAAGCCACTTTCGGGTAGCGAGGAAACTGCTTGGTACCGTCGACCTTGACGTCGATCCGATGGTAGTGGCAACGAAGGTTGGAGTACACCTGACAAAATCTATATCAGGCCACACACAGAGAGAATCCATAGTGCCTTTGCTCCTCGAAACTCAGGCCATGACTTCTCCGGCTCGAAGCCTTTTGAGGATGGTTGTAGACGTATTCCTCATGCTTCTAGAAGAACAGTAGAATATTGTTGTTTGCGTTGTGGTTTTCCTTCTATCGATCAAGCATTTGTATTTGCATGCATGTCCGTAATGGGAGAGGATACGGCTTGGATTTGCAAAACGTGCACACCATGTATGCCCGCATCAAATTAGAAGGTGACAACAAACTTCCTTCGTCTTTTACTTTCTTTTTTTCGTCTTTCCATCCTCAAATTATAAGGTGGATAGAGACGTATTCCTCATGCATGCTTCTAAAAGAACAGTAGAATATTGTTGTTTGTGTTGTGGTTTTCCTTCTATTGATCAAGCATTTGCATTTGCATGCATATCTGTATTGGCCCATTAGCGGAGGCAAAGCGGGCTTGAGGGGGCAACTGCTCCCTAAGTTTTTCCCCTCCTAAACCCCAAGTATGCCCCCGTTGGCTGCTAATGAATATTGGATGGTAAAAGGGTTAGCTGTACATTGTTTTCACATACAAAAACGAACTTGGGAAGAAGGGGCCAACTTCAGACTCACCACATGGAAGCCACTTTCAGGCAGCGAGGAAACTGCTTGGTACCGTCGACCTTGACGTCGATCCGATGGTGGGGGCTACGATGGTTGGAGTACCACTGACAAAATCTATATCAGGCCACACACAGAGAGAATCCATAGTGCCTTTGCTCCTCCAAACTCAGGCCTTGGCTTCTCCTGCTCGAAGTCTTTTGAGGACGGTTGTAGACGTATTCCTCATGCTTCTAGAAGAACAGTAGAATATTGTTGTTTACGTTGTGGTTTTCCTTCTATCGATCAAGCATTTGTATTTGCATGCATGTCCATAATGGGAGAGGATACAGCTTGGATTTGCAAAACGTGCACACCATGCATGCTCGCATCAAATTAGAAGGTGGCTACAAACTTCCTTCGTCTTTTACTTTCTTTTTTTCGTCTTTCCATCCTCAAATTATAAGGTGGCTAGAGACATATTCCTCATGCATGCTTCTAGAAGAACAGTAGAATATTGTTATTTGCGTTGTGGTTTTCCTTCTATTGATCATGCATTTGCATTAGCATGCATATCCGTATTGGCCCATTAGCGGAGGCAAAGCGGGCTTGAGGGGGCAACTGCCCCCTAAGTTTTTCCCTCCTAAACCCCAAGTATGCCCCCGTTGGCTGCTAATAAATAGTGGATGACAAAAGGGTTAGCTGTCCATTGTTTTCACATACAAAAACGAACTTGGGAAGCAGGGGCCCACTTCAGACTCACCACATGGGAGCCACTTTCGGGCAGCAAGGAAACTGCTTGGTACCGTCGACCTTGACGTCGATCCGATGGTGGGGGCTACGAAGGTTGGAGTACACCTGACAAAATCTATATCAGGCCACACACAGAGAGAATCCATAGTGCCTTTGCTCCTCCAAACTCAGGCCTTGGCTTCTCTTGCTCGAAGTCTTTTGAGGAAGTTTGTAGACGTATTCCTCATGCTTCTAGAAGAAAAGAAGAATATCTTTGTTTACGTTGTGGTTTTCCTTCTATCGAACAAGCATTTGTATTTGCATGCATGTCCGTAATGGGAGAGGATACGGCTTGGATTTGCAAAACGTGCACACCATGCATGCTCGCATCAAATTAGAAGGTGGCTACAAACTTCCTTCGTCTTTAACTTTCTTTTTTTTCGTCTTTCCATCCTCAAATTATATGGTGGCTAGAGACGTATTCCTCATGCATGCTTCTAGAAGAACAATAGAATATCGTTGTTTGCGTTGTGGTTTTCCTTCTATTGATCAAGCATTTGCATTTGCATGCATATCCGTATTGGCCCACTAGCGGAGGCAAAGCGGGCTTGAGGGGGCAACTGCCCCCTAAGTTTTCCCCTCCTAAACCACAAGTATGCCACCGTTGGCTGCTAATGAATAGTGGATGACAAAAGGGTTAGCTGTACATTGTTTTCACATACAAAAACGAACTTGGGAAGCAGGGCCAACTTCAGACTCACCACATGGGAGCCACTTTCAGGCAGCGAGGAAACTGCTTGGTACCGTCGACCTTGACGTCGATCTGATGGTGGGGGCAACGAAGGTTGGAGTACACCTGACAAAATCTATATCAGGCCACACACAGAGAGAATCCACGGTGCCTTTGCTCCTCCAAACTCAGGCCTTGACTTGTCCTGCTCGAAGTCTTTTGAGGACGGTTCTAGAGGTATTCCTCATGCTTCTAGAAGAACAGTAGAATATTGTTGTTTGCGTTGTGGTTTTCCTTCTATCGATCAAGCATTTGCATTTGCATTCATTTCCGTAATGGGAGAGGATACGGCTTGGATTTGCAAAACGTGCACACCATGCATGCTCGCATCAAATTAGAAGGTGGCTACACACTTCCTTCGTCTTTTACTTTCTTTTTTCGTCATTCCATCCTCAAATTATAAGGTGGTTAGAGACGTATTCCTCATGCATACTTCTAGAAGAACAGTAGAATATTATTGTTTGCGCTGTGGTTTTCCTTCTATTGATCAAGCATTTGCATTTGCATGCATGTCCGTAATGGCCCATTAGCGGAGGCAAATCGGGGCTTGAGGGGGCAACTGCCCCCTAAGTTTTTCCCCTCCTAAACCCCAAGTATGCCCCTGTTGGCTGCTAATGAATAGTGGATGACAAAAGGGTTAGCTGTCCATTGTTTTCACATACAAAAACGAACTTGGGAAGCCGGGGCCAACTTCAGACTCATCACATGGGAGCCACTTTCGGGCAACGAGGAAACTGCTTGGTACCGTCGACCTTGACGTCGATCCGATGGTGGGGGCTACGAAGGTTGGAGTACACCTGACAAAATCTATATCAGGCCACACACTGAGAGAATCCATAGTGCCTTTGCTCCTCCAAATTCAGGCCTTGGCTTCTCCGGCTCGAAGTCTTTTGAGGATGGTTGTAGACGTATTTCTCATGCTTCTAGAAGAACAGTAGAATATTGTTGTTTGCGTTGTGGTTTTCCTTCTATCGATCAAGCATTTGCATTTGCATGCATGTCCGTAATGGGAGAGGATACGGCTTGGATTTGCAAAACGTGCACACCATGCATGCTCGCATCAAATTAGAAGGTTGCTACACACTTCCTTTGTCTTTTACTTTCTTTTTTTCGTCTTTCCATCCTCAAATTATAAGGTGGCTAGAGACGTATTCCTCATGCATGCTTCTAGAAGAACAGTAGAATATTGTCGTTTGTGTTGTGGTTTTCCTTCTGTTGATCAAGCATTTGCATTTGCATGCATGTCCATAATGGCCCATTAGAGGAGGCAAATCGGGGCTTGAGGGGGCAACTGCCCCATAACTTTTTCCCCTCCTAAACCCCAAGTATGCCCCCGTTGGCTGCTAATGAATAGTGGATGACAAAAGGGTTAGCTGTCCATTGTTTTCACATACAAAAACGAACTTGGGAAGTAGGGGCCAACTTCAGACCCACCACATGGAAGCCACTTTCGGGCAGCGAGGAATCTGCTTGGTACCGTTGACCTTGACGTCGATCCGATGGTGGGGGCTACGAAGGTTGGAGTACACCTGACAAAATCTATATCAGGCCACACACAGAGAGAATCCATAGTGCCTTTGCTCCTCCAAACTCTGGCCTTGACTTCTCCTGCTCGAAGTCTTTTGAGGACGGTTGTAGACGTATTCCTCATGCTTCTAGAAGAATAGTAGAATATTATTGTTTGCGTTGTGGTTTTCCTTCTATCGATCAAGCATTTGCATTTGCATGCATGTCCGTAATGGGAGAGGATACAGCTTGGATTTGCAAAACATGCACACCATGCATGCTCGCATCAAATTAGAAGGTGGCTACACACTTCCTTCGTCTTTTACTTTCTTTTTTCGTCTTTCCATCCTCAAATTATAAGGTGGCTATAGATGTATTCCTCATGCATGCATCTAGAAGAACAGTAGAATATTGTTGTTTGCGTTGTGGTTTTCCTTCTATTGATCAAGCATTTGCATTTGCATGCATGTTCGTAATGGCCCATTAGCGGAGGCAAAGCAGGGCTTGAGGGGGCAACTGCCCCATAAGTTTTTCCCCTCCTAAACCCCAAGTATGCCCCCGTTGGCTGCTAATGAATAGTGGATGACAAAAGGGTTAGCTGTCCATTGTTTTCACATACAAAAAAGAACTTGGGAAGCAGGGGCCAACTTCAGACTCACCACATGGGAGCCACTTTCGTGCAGCGTGGAAACTGCTTGATACCGTCGACCTTGACGTCGATCCGATGGTGGGGGCTAGGAAGGTTGGAGTACACCTGACAAAATCTATATCAGGCCACACACAAAGAGAATCCATAGTGCCTTTGCTCCTCCAAACTCAGGCCTTGACTTCTCCTGCTCGAAGTCTTTTGAGGACGGTTGTAGACGTATTCCTCATGCTTCTAGAAGAACAGTAGAATATTGTTGTTTGCGTTGTGGTTTTCCTTCTATCGATCAAGCATTTGTATTTGCATGCATGTCCGTAATGGGAGAGGATACGGCTTGGATTTGCAAAATGTGCACACCATGTATGCCCGCATCAAATTAGAAGGTTGCAACAAACTTCCTTCGTCTTTTACTTTCTTTTTTTCGTCTTTCCATCCTCAAATTATAAGGTGGCTAGAGACGTATTCCTCAAGCATGCTTCTAGAAGAACAGTAGAATATTGTTGTTTGTGTTGCGGGTTTCCTTCTATTGATCAAGCATTTGCATTTGCATGCATATCCGTATTGGCCCATTAGTGAAGGCAAAGCTGGCTTGAGGGGGCAACTGCCCCCTAAGTTTTTCCCCTCCTAAACCCCAAGTAAGCCCCCGTTGGCTGCTAATGAATAGTGGATGACAAAAGGGTTAGCTGTCCATTGTTATCACAAACAAAAACGAACTTGGGAAGCTGGGGCCAACTTCAGACTCACCACATGGGAGCCACTTTCGGGCAGCGAGGAAACTGCTTGGTACCGTCGACCTTGACGTCGATCCGATGGTGGGGGCTACGAAGGTGGGAGTACGCCTGACAAAATCTATATCAGGCCACACAAAGAGAGAATCCTTAGTGCCTTTGCTCCTCCAAACTCTGGCCTTGACTTCTCCTGCTCGAAGTCTTTTGAGGACGGTTGTAGACGTATTTCTCATGCTTCTAGAAGAATAGTAGAATATTATAGTTTACGTTGTGGTTTTCCTTCTATCGATCAAGCATTTGCATTTGCATGCATGTCCGTAATGGGAGAGGATACGGCTTGGATTTGCAAAACATGCACACCATGCATGCTCGCATCAAATTAGAAGGTGGCTACACACTTCCTTCGTCTTTTACTTTCTATTTTCGTCTTTCCATCCTCAAATTATAAGGTGGCTAGAGATGTATTCCTCATGCATGCATCTAGAAGAACAGTAGAATATTGTTGTTTGCGTTGTGGTTTTCCTTCTATCGATCAAGCATTTGCATTTGCAAGCATGTTCGTAATGGCCCATTAGCGGAGGCAAAGCAGGGCTTGAGGGGGAAACTGCCCCATAAGTTTTTCCCCTCCTAAACCCCAAGTATGCCCCCGTTGGCTGCTAATGAATAGTGGATGACAAAAGGGTTAGCTGTCCATTGTTTTCACATACTAAAAAGAACTTGGGAAGCAGGGGCCAACTTCAGACTCACCACATGGGAGCCACTTTCGTGCAGCATGGAAACTGCTTGATACCGTCGACATTGACGTCGATCCGATGGTGGGGGCTATGAAGGTTGGAGTACACCTGACAAAGAGAATCCATAGTTCCTTTGCTCCTCCAAACTCAGGCCTTGACTTCTCCTGCTCGAAGTCTTTTGAGGACGGTTGTAGATGTATTCCTCATGCTTCTAGAAGAACAGTAGAATATTGTTGTTTGCGTTATGGTTTTCCTTCTATCGATCAAGCACTTCTATTTGCATGCATGTTCGTAATGGGAGAGGATACGGCTTGGATTTGCAAAACGTGCACACCATGTATGCCCGCATCAAGTTAGAAGGTGGCAACAAACTTCCTTCGTCTTTTACTTTCTTTTTTTCATCTTTCCATCCTCAAATTATAAGGTGGCTAGAGACGTATTCCTCAAGCATGCTTCTAGAAGAACAGTAGAATATTGTTGTTTGCGTTGCGGGTTTCCTTCTATTGATCAAGCATTTGCATTTGCATGCATATCCGTATTGGCCCATTAGTGAAGGCAAAGCTGGCTTGAGGGGGCAACTGCCCCCTAAGTTTTTCCCGTCCTAAACCCCAAGTAAGCCCCCGTTGGCTGCTAATGAATAGTGGATGACAAAAGGGTTAGCTGTCCATTGTTTTCACAAACAAAAACGAACTTGGGAAGCAGGGGCCAACTTCAGACTTACCACATGGGAGCCACTTTCGGGCAGCGAGGAAACTGCTTGGTACCGTTGACCTTGACGTCGATCCGATGGTGGGGGCTACGAAGGTTGGAGTACGCCTGACAAAATCTATATCAGGCCACACACAGAGAGAATCCATAGTGCCTTTGCTCCTCCAAACTCAGGCTGTGGCTTCTCCTGCTCGAAGTCTTCTGAGAACGGTTGGAGACGTATCCCTCATGCTTCTAGAAGAACAATAGAATATTACTGTTTGCGTTGTGGTTTTCCGGCTATCGATCAAGCATTTGCATTTGCATGCATGTCCGTAATGGGAGAGGATACGGCTTGGATTTGCAAAACGTGCACACCATGCATGCTCGCATCAAATTAGAAGGTGGCTACACACTTCCTTCGTCTTTTACTTTCTTTTTTTCGTCTTTCCATCCGCAAATTATAAGGTGGCTAGAGACGTATTCCTCATGCAAGCTTCTAGAAGAACAGTAGAATATTGTTGTTTGCGCTGTGGTTTTCCTTCTATTGATCAAGCATTTGCATTTGCATGCATGTCCGTAATGGCCCATTAGCGGAGGCAAAGCAGGGCTTGAGGGGGAAACTGCCCCCTAAGGTTTTCCCCTCATAAACCCCAAGTATGCCCCCGTTGGCTGCTAATGAATAGTGGATGACAAAAGGGTTAGCTGTCCATTGTTTTCACATACAAAAACGAACATGGGAAGCAGGGGCCAACTTCAGACTTACCACATGGGAGCCACTTTCGGGCAGCCAGGAAACTGCTTGGTACCGTCGACCTTGATGCCGATCCGATGGTAGGGGCAACGAAGGTTGGAGTACACCTGACAAAATCTATATCAGGCAAAACACAGAGAGAATACATAGTGCCTTTGCTTCTCGAAACTCAGGTCATGACTTCTCCTGCATGCATGTCCGTAATGTGAGAGGATACGTCTTGGATTTGCAAAACGTGCACAGCATGCATGCGCGCATCAAATTAGAAGGTGGCTACACACTTCCTTCGTCTTTTACTTTCTTTTTTTCGTCTTTCCATCCTCAAATTATAAGGTGGCTAGAGACGTATTCCTCATGCAAGCTTCTAGAAGAACAGTAGAATATTGTTGTTTACGCTGTGGTTTTTCTTCTATTGAACAAGCATTTGCATTTGCATGCATGTCCGTAATGGCCCATTAGCGGAGGCAAAGCGGGGCTTGAGGGGGAAACTGCCCCCTAAGTTTTTCCCCTCATAAACCCCAAGTATGCCTCCGTTGGCTGCTAATGAATAGTGGATGACAAAAGGGTTAGCTGTTGTCACGACCCGCTTCCCTGAAATGGAGGCGAGACGTGAAAAGGTCCGCACGGGAGTGGAGCTGTGAAGCCCCAAACCCGATAAGCGTCCACAATACATAAACAGGTCCCTATAACCACAACAGAATAACAATAATAACTCAATGCGAGACTGAAATAAAATTCCACATCTCACAAATTGTCCAACATCAAAATAAGTTCAACATCCAGAAAAGCCACCAGGCTAAAAGAAAAGAGTCTAAAGGCCCAGAACAAGGCCAACAAAAGAAACGACAACAACAAAGCAAAGTATAGGTGCCACGCACCGATAACAAAACAACTGTCTAACAAAAGTAAAACACAACGAAGACACTAGGACTGGTCCCCAGTGTCCACGTACTCCCCGTCAAACACAAGCTCGGGCTCGGCGTCAGCAAACACCTCGTCCTCAACGAGGTACTCGGGCTCAGGATCTAACATGTGTCACCCAAAAGAGTAAAGGGGCACATGTCAGCAAGTCTAAAAGACTTGGGCAAGGAAACTGAAAGTAAGGCAACTAGCAACCTAGCAGTTTAGTATGATGCATGGCATGGCAGTTATAACATGAGTGCACAATTTAAAACATGGCAAGACGGTTTGTACAAGAGAACAATCATCGGGACAAGACAAGACAAGACAAGACAAGACAAGAGTAGCCACACTACTATCAATCTCAATCAATTCACATTGTTGGTGTTTACGCCCTTCGCTGAATGGTAAACATTCAGACCGATCGGCACTAAACAAGATTCACATTTCACGGTTGTTTTGTAGATGTTTGCGCCCTTCGCTGAATGGCTAGCATGTCAGTCCGATCGGCCCCAAACACTACCCCACCCCAAAGAGTTTACGCCTTACAACTGCAGTTGTTGATCAAACAGACTCCCAGTTGAATGGCCGCTTAACCCTCACCCCCTATACCCACACGTAATGGAGCCAGGGTCCCCGCACAATGAACTCAGCTAGTGAGCCTGGGGTTGCCCCGCACATTGAGCTCGCATTCTTAAACATTTGGCGTAGGGGTGCACCTAGCCGGAAACACGCAATTCGGGCATTGGCTATCAACCAACACATGGCCCGCTTCTGGAACACGAGCCAGGAACACAAGCATTTGTAGCAAAGCTACACAATCACATAAACACTTAAAGAATGCAATGACATGACATTTAATTTGCGTACCGTTAATGGAAAGTAAACATGACATGGTTATCGTGCAACATGCTAAATGTCGGAACTAGCTTCGTTGTCAAGCTAGTTCCCCAATTTGCGCCTAGGCGAGTATCATTTCGTCGCCTAGCCTCTTTTACGCCTACAACATGCAAATGGCCTAAAACATGGCCTAAACCCTAAGTGGCAAGTTTCACTTGCCTAGCACCGGGGATCGACGATCACTTCTTCACACGGATGCTATCTACGGGGGAAATCGCTGTTTTGGGGGACAATCAACAAACAACATGAAATTAATTAGGGTTTCACCAAAATTATCAATAAGTTATGAAAACAACGGTAGAACGATTTCTTACCGAGAGGAGGCGGAAGAAACACTCCGGAGAACCCTAGGATCAGATCTGGAAGAGATTGGAGAAGTTTGGGGAAACTAGGGTTTTGGGGGATTTGGGGATTTGATGGATTTGAGTGAGATTTTAGGGAAGATGAGAGGTGGAATGAGTGAATGGATGGATTGGATGATGGATTTAGGGCTTGGAATGGAGAAATGGAGCTTGGAGGAAGATAGGGGCTGAAGGGGGAAGTTTTTAGGGTTTTGGGTCGTGTTGGAGAAGAAGAAGTCGAATGGGTTGGGTTTAAATAGGCTAGGCTGGCGGCTGCCCAGAAATTAGGGTTTTAACACTGGTTAGTCGGTCAAAGAGCAACCACTGACCGATTAGTTTGGAAACTAGTCGGTCGGTCGACCAACGCAGACCGACTAAGTGTAAACAGTAACTCCTGAACGAAAATAGGATTCTAGAGTTAGTCGGTCCATGAACAAGTACTGACCGACTAGTTTAGCATCTAGTCGGTCGATGAACGTTCTTAGACCGACTAAGAGTAAACAGTAACTGATACAAAAATAAGATGATGAGTTAGTCGGTTCAAGAAGCATTGATGACCGACTAGTTTGCAACCTAGTCGGTCAACCAACGTTCTTAGACCGACTAACGATAAACAGTAACTCCTGAGAAATTTAGAAAGCTAACTAGTCGGTCCAAGAAGGATTGCCGACCGACTGGATCGTCATCTAGTCGGTCGGTGGCCCTTCTTACACCGGCTAATGAGCACAGAAAAGTACCGATACGGAGCGCGGGGCCCCGGGATCGATTCCTAAGACTCCTAGGCTTGATCTAATAGTCAGATACGACCGTTATGAAGTCCGTCACGAGCGACATACTTCGAAATCGACAATCCTAAGAAAGAAGCGAGAAAATACGACGAATCGATCGAAAATGAAAACTACGGAGACGAAAACCACATATGAGGAGAAAATCCACCAAAACATATATTATAATATATAAAATCCAGATACATGAAAAGCAGTCGTTACATCCTCCCCAACTTAAGAAAAATTCCGTCCTAGGAATTTCCAAAACTCACGAGTCCGGAAACAAAAGTGGGAAACGCTCTCGCATCTCATCCTCATTCTCCCAAGTAGACTCTCCAGGTGAACCGTGTCGCCACATCACCCTCACAAGATTGACAATCTTGTTCCGAAGCGATTTCTGACGCCTGTCCAGAATCTGCACTGGATGCTGGTCATACGTCATATCGGGGCGAACGGTAATCTCCGAAAAATCTACCGCATGAGACGGATCGCTAATGTATCGACGAAGCTGCGACACATGGAAAACATTGTGAACTCCTTCCAAAGATGGCGGCAAGGCCAAGCGATAAGCTACCTCGCCAACCCTCTCCAAAATGTCAAATGGTCCAATGTATCGCGGGCTCAACTTCCCACGCTTCCCAAAACGTATCACACCACGATTCGGGGAAATCTTCAAGAACACATGGTCGCCCGGCTGAAACTCCAAAGGACGACGTTTAGCATCCGCCCAATGCTTAAAACGGTCCTGAGCAATTCTCAACCTCTCCCGAATATTCCTGACGATATCCACGGCCTCCACGATCATCTCAGGTCCCAACAACTCCCGATCTCCAACGTCATTCCAACTCAATGGCGATCGACATTTCCTCCCATAAAGAGCGGCGAATGGCGCCATGCCAATACTCGCCTGGAAGCTGTTGTTGTAGGAAAACTCTACCAGATGTAGATGGTCCTCCCACGAACCCTTGAAATCCAACATGCACGCCCTCAGCATGTCCTCCAAAATCTGAATCGTCCTCTCGGACTGGCCATCCGTCTGCAGATGGTACGCCGTGCTGAAACTCAGACGCATACCCAAGCTCTTCTGCAAACTCTGCCAGAACTGAGATGTGAACCTCGTGTCTCTGTCAGACACGATACTCACGGGGACTCCGTGAAGTCGCACAACCTCCTGCACGATTCACGTTACATCACTATCTAAACTAGGAAGAGGAAATAAAACGGAGAGTAAAAGAATTTAGCTCTATATATCTCCTCGCTAGCGCCTCAGTGGACTGTCCTACTTGGAACGGAATAAAGTGCACAGATTTGGTCAATCGATCTACGATCACCCAAATCGCGTCATTCTGCTTCGGACTCCGAGGTAGTCCAGTCACGAAATCCATAGTGATGTGCTGCCACTTCCACTCCGGAATCGGAAGCGGTTGTAGCAACCCGGCCGAACGCTGATGCTCCGCCTTCACTTGCTGGCAAACCAAGCACTTGGCTACACTCCGAGCCACACTCCTCTTCATACCATGCCACCAATAATTCAGACGAAGATCCTGGTACATCTTGGTGCCACCAGGATGCACAGAATACGGCGAACTGTGTGCCTCCACCATCAGCTCCTCTCTGATATCCCCAGCAGGCACACACAACCTGGCTCCAAACCTCAGCGAGCCATCCTCATGAATCAAAAAGTTAGTCCGCAGACCGGCTTCCACCATCTCCCGAATCCTCACCAGCTTCGGATCCTCAGTCTGGCCAGCCTTAATCCGATCCACGATCGTCGACTGTACCTGCATGTACATCAGCGACGAAGCCTCTCCAGGAAGAACAATCTCCACGCCAGACTCGCAAAAATCCTGCTGCAATCTCCACTGCGAGGTCAAAATCATCACCGCTGGAAGCCTACTCAAAGCATCCGGAACCACATTCACCTTGCCAGGGTGATACTGCAAATCAATCTCATAATCCGCCATAAGCTCCAACCATCGACGCTGTCGCATGTTGAGCTCCTTCTGAGTGAAAATATACTTCAAGCTTTTGTGATCGGTGAAAATCTTCACTTTCTCACTCAGCAAGAAGTGCCTCCAAATCTTAAGAGCAAACACAACGGCAGCCAACTCCAAATCATGCGTCGGGTAATTCTTCTCATGAACCTTAAGCTGACGAGACGCATACGCCACAACGTGCCCGTGCTGATGCAACACACAACCGAGACCCTTGCCAGAATCATCGCAAAAGATCTCAAATCCACCGCTGCGATCAGGCACAACAAGAATAGGGGCAGTCGTCAACCTCTCCTTCAGAATACCAAAAGCACTCTCACAATCACCCGACCAAACAAAAGCAACATCCTTCCGCGTCAACCTGGTCATCGGCTCAGCAATACGAGAAAAGTCCTTAATGAATCGCCGATAGTAACCGGCAAGTCCAAGAAAACTCCGAATCTCAGATGCTGACGACGGAACATGCCACTCCCTGATGGCCCGAATCTTCTCGGGATCCACTGAAATACCATCTCCAGTCACCACATGCCCGAGAAAAGCAACTCGATCCAGCCAAAAATCGCACTTCGAAAACTTAGCGTACAACCGATGCTTCCTCAAAATCTCCAACACCGTCCTTAAGTGCGAGGCATGCTCTTCCTCCGACTTCGAATAGATCAGAATGTCGTCAATAAAGATAACGACAAACTTATCCAAAAAGTCGTAGAAAATCAGGTTCATCAGATTCATGAAAACTGCGGGCGCGTTAGTTACGCCAAAAGGCATAACCACGAACTCATAGTGTCCATACTTCGTCCTGAACGCTGTCTTCGGAACATCTCCCTTCTTAACCTTCAACTGATGGTAACCACTCCTCAAATCCAATTTAGAAAACACGCTCGAACCTCTAAGCTGATCGAAAATATCATCGATGCGAGGCAACGGGTATTTATTCTTAATGGTCACCGCATTCAACTCTCGATAGTCCACGCACATGCGACGCGAACCATCCTTCTTCTTAACCAACAACACCGGTGCTCCCCACGGAGACACGCTAGGATTAATATAACCCTTCTGCAAAAGCTCATCCAACTGCTTCCGCAACTCTTCCAACTCTGCAGGTGCCATACGATACGGCGCCTTCGAAATCGGCTGCGCACCTGGAACGAGGTCGATAGAAAATTCCAGAGCCCGATCAGGCGGCAAACCAGACATCTCCTCGGGGAAGACGTCACCAAAATCTCGCACCACAGCTGGCCACTCCAGCTCCATCTGCATAGCCACAGCCTCCACCGGCCTGGCCCGAAATCTGACAGGACCAAGCGAACTGCTACCACGACTGAACTCAAATACTGGATGTCCGGGAATCTCGAACACCACCTTCTTCCTCCGACAGTCGATCGTAGCATAGAAGCTCGCAAGCCAGTCCACCCCAAGAACTGCATCATAGTTGATGATGTCGTGGACAATGAAATCAGCAAAAAGCTCATGTCCACAGACCACCAACGAGCAAAAATTGCAACCACGATGCACCGAGACCACACCATTCCCTGTAACGATATTCCAACTCTTCGGAAGAGGGGACGTCGACAAGGAATGCCTCTCCACGAAGCTCCGAGAAATAATGCACATCGATGCACCAGAGTCAAAGAGGACTCGTGCAGGAAATGTGCACACCAAAACCAAACCTAACAAGCAATTAACAATCAAACCCTAGTCTAGCAAACAACCATGTTCAAGCAAACAACACAATCAAACAATCAAAACCAGCTCGGAAAATGACAGCTAGATTGAGGATTACCTGCGATAACCTCATCCACAGCCTCGTTCTCCACAGCGGTCATCAGAAAAGCCTGCCTCCTCGGCGGAACAGCCTGCCGAAAAGCCTGCCCCTGCGGAACAAGAGCCGCTCCACACCCAGCAGGAACAGACGCTCGCTGCTGCAACGGCTGAGCTGCAACAGGAGCCCTCCGCAGCGGACCCGCATGCCGACAATCCTTCACGATATGAGAAGCATCACCACAAACCAGGCACTGGCCCAAAAACTCCCGACACTGATCCTTGATGTGGCCAGGCATACCGCAGAAATGGCAAGTCTTCAGAATAGGCCCACTTGGCCTCTTAAACTGAGCGGACTGATTAGGCCTGAATCCAGGTCTAACCACAGCTCTTGCCTGTTCCACATGCCTCTTCCCAGCACCAATAACAGACCCCCTCCTTTGGTTCACGAGCAGCTCCTGCCTCTTGGCAGCGACCAGAACCTTCTGATAAGATTCCCGGTCAGAAGAGGTCACAAAACTCTGGAGCTCTGAAGCAAGCCCCTGCAGGAACCTCTGAGCTCTCTCCTCAGCGTCCTGCACCATCTTTGGTGCAAACCGACTCAGCCTCATGAACTCCTGGTGGTACATGTCCACCGACGAGTTCCCCTGCTTCAGATCGATAAAACGCTGCAGCATCTCCTCCTTGGCAGCCTTCGGGAAGAACTCACCCTCAAATCTGGCTTTGAAGGTAGCCCAAGCTATCGGCTCCACCAACAACTTCTCTTCCGCATCCCACCAATTCCTGGCGTTATCCTTGAGCTGCCTCTTCGCCAAATCAACCTATCCAGCCGGGGTGATCTTGGCCATCTTCAGATTGTCCTCGACGTTCCGAATCCACTCATCGGCAGCCAGAGGACCCTCAGAACCATCAAAATATGCGGGACCCAGCTCCCGAAATTGCTTCGCTCCTGGCTCAGAGCGAGGGGCATCCGGAAGAGCCCGGGCAGCTCGAGCAGGTGGAGCATTCTGGACTTGCAAAAGCACGCCCTGCTACACTTGCATCATCTGGATCATCATCCGCATCATCTCACCGCTGGTGGGTTCCCGCTCAGGCTCCTCATCATGAGGGAGCGCACCACTACCACCACCGCGGGTGAAACGTCTTCCTGCCATCTAGTGACACGGAAAACAAATCAGATTAGACTCATAGCTTATGATTCGGACGTCGAACTTAATTTATTGGACATTCTAATATCATTATCGCTATTCCAAAAGTCGCGGTTACAGAAGGACCTGCATGGGCCACCACTAAAACCTGTCACGACCCGCTTCCCTGAAATGGAGGCGAGACGTGAAAAGGTCCGCACGGGAGTGGAGCTGTGAAGCCCCAAACCCGATAAGCGTCCACAATACATAAACAGGTCCCTGTAACCACAACAGAATAACAATAATAACACAATGCGAGACTGAAATAAAATTCCACATCTCACAAATTGTCCAACATCAAAATAAGTTCAACATCTAGAAAAGCCACCAGGCTAAAAGAAAAGAGTCTAAAGGCCCAGAACAAGGCCAACAAAAGAAACGACAACAACAAAGCAAAGTATAGGTGCCACGCACCGATAACAAAACAACTGTCTAACAAAAGTAAAACACAACGAAGACACTAGGACTGGTCCCCAGTGTCCACGTACTCCCCGTCAAACACAAGCTCGGGCTCGGCGTCAGCAAACACCTCGTCCTCAACGAGGTACTCGGGCTCAGGATCTAACATGTGTCACCCAAAAGAGTAAAGGGGCACATGTCAGCAAGTCTAAAAGACTTGGGCAAGGAAACTGAAAGTAAGGCAACTAGCAACCTAGCAGTTTAGTATGATGCATGGCATGGCAGTTATAACATGAGTGCACAATTTAAAACATGGCAAGACGGTTTGTACAAGAGAACAATCATCGGGACAAGACAAGACAAGACAAGACAAGACAAGAGTAGCCACGCTACTATCAATCTCAATCAATTCACATTGTTGGTGTTTACGCCCTTCGCTGAATGGTAAACATTCAGACCGATCGGCACTAAACACGATTCACATTTCACGGTTGTTTTGTAGATGTTTGCGCCCTTCGCTGAATGGCTAGCATGTCAGTCCGATCGGCCCCAAACACTACCCCACCCCAAAGAGTTTACGCCTTACAACTGCAGTTGTTGATCAAACAGACTCCCAGTTGAATGGCCGCTTAACCCTCACCCCCTATACCCACACGTAATGGAGCCAGGGTCCCCGCATAATGAACTCAGCTAGTGAGCCTGTGGTTGCCCCGCACATTGAGCTCGCATTCTTAAACATTTGGCGTAGGGGTGCACCTAGCCGGAAACACGCAATTCGGGCATTGGCTATCAACCAACACATGGCCCGCTTCTGGAACACGAGCCAGGAACACAAGCATTTGTAGCAAAGCTACACAATCACATAAACACTTAAAGAATGCAATGACATGACATTTAATTTGCGTACCGTTAATGGAAAGTAAACATGACATGGTTATCGTGCAACATGCTAAATGTCGGAACTAGCTTCGTTGTCAAGCTAGTTCCCCAATTTGCGCCTAGGCGAGTATCATTTCGTCGCCTAGCCTCTTTTACGCCTACAACATGCAAATGGCCTAAAACATGGCCTAAACCCTAAGTGGCAAGTTTCACTTGCCTAGCACCGGGGATCGACGATCACTTCGTCACACGGATGCTATCTACGGGGGAAATCGCTGTTTTGGGGGACAATCAACAAACAACATGAAATTAATTAGGGTTTCACCAAAATTATCAATAAGTTATGAAAACAACGGTAGAACGATTTCTTACCGAGAGGAGGCGGAAGAAACACTCCGGAGAACCCTAGGATCAGATCTGGAAGAGATTGGAGAAGTTTGGGGAAACTAGGGTTTTGGGGGATTTGGGGATTTGATGGATTTGAGTGAGATTTTAGGGAAGATGAGAGGTGGAATGAGTGAATGGATGGATTGGATGATGGATTTAGGGCTTGGAATGGAGAAATGGAGCTTGGAGGAAGATGGGGGCTGAAGGGGGAAGTTTTTAGGGTTTTGGGTCGTGTTGGAGAAGAAGAAGTCGAATGGGTTGGGTTTAAATAGGCTAGGCTGGCGGCTGCCCAGAAATCAGGGTTTTAACACTGGTTAGTCGTTCAAAGAGCAACCACTGACCGACTAGTTTGGAAACTTGTCGGTCGGTCGACCAACGCATACCGACTAAGTGTAAACAGTAACTCCTGAACGAAAATAGGATTCTAGAGTTAGTCGGTCCATGAACAAGTACTGACCGACTAGTTTAGCATCTAATCGGTCGATGAACGTTCTTAGACCGACTAAGAGTAAACAGTAACTGATACAAAAATAAGATGATGAGTTAGTCGGTTCAAGAAGCATTGCTGACCGACTAGTTTGCAACCTAGTCGGTCAACCAACGTTCTTAGACCGACTAACGATAAACAGTAACTCCTGAGAAATTTAGAAAGCTAACTAGTCGGTCCAAGAAGGATTTCCGACCGACTGGATCGTCATCTAGTCGGTCGGTGGCCCTTCTTACACCGGCTAATGAGCACAGAAAAGTACCGATACGGAGCGCGGGGCCCCGGGATCGATTCCTAAGACTCCTAGGCTTGATCTAATAGTCAGATACGACCGTTATGAAGTCCGTCATGAGCGACATACTTCGAAATCGACAATCCTAAGAAAGAAGCGAGAAAATACGACGAATCGATCGAAAATGAAAACTACGGAGACGAAAACCACACATGAGGAGAAAATCCACCAAAACATATATTATAATATATAAAATCCAGATACATGAAAAGCAGTCGTTACAGCTGTCCATTGTTTTCACATACAAAAACGAACTTGGGAAGCTGGGGCCAACTTCAGACTCATCACATGGGAGCCACTTTTGGGCTTCGAGGAAACTGCTTGGTACCGTCGACCTTGATATCGATCCGATGGTGGGGGCTACGAAGGTTGGAGTACACCTGACAAAATCTATATCAGGCCACACACAGAGAGAATCCATAGTGCCTTTGCTCCTCCAAACTCTGGCCTTGGCTTCTCCTGCTCGAAGTCTTTTGAGGACGGTAGTAGACGTATTCCTCATGCTTCTAGAAGAACAGTAGAATATTGTTGTTTACGTTGTGGTTTTCCTTCTATCGATCAAGAATTTGTATTTGCATGCATGTCCGTAATTAGAGAGGATACGGCTTGGATTTGCAAAACGTGCACACCATGCTTGCTCGCATCAAATTAGAAGGTGGCTACAAACTTCCTTCGTCTTTTACTTTCTTTTTTTTCGTCTTTCCATCCTCAAATTATATGGTGGCTAGAGATGTATTCCTCATGGATGCTTCTAGAAGAACAGTAGAATATTGTTGTTTGCGTTGTGGTTTTCCTTCTATTGATCAAGCATTTGCATTTGTATGCATATCCGTATTGGCCCATTAGCGGAGGCAAAGCGGGCTTGAGGTGGCAACTGCCCCCTAATTTTTTCCCCTCCTAAACCCCAAGTATGCCCCCGTTGGCTGCTAATGAATAGTGGATGACAAAAGGGTTAGATGTCCATTGTTTTCACATACAAAAACGAACTTGGGAAGTAGGGGCCAACTTCAGACTCACCACACGGAGCCACTTTCGGGCAGCGAGGAAACTACTTGGTACCGTCGACCTTGACGTCGATCCGATGGTGGGGGCTACAAAGGTTGGAGTACACCTGACAAAATCTATATCAGGCCACACATATAGAGAATCCATTGTGCCTTTGCTCCTCCAAACGCAGGCCTTGGCTTCTCCTACTCGAAGTCATTTAAGAACGGCTGGAGACGTATTCCTCATGCTTCTTGAAGAACAGTAGAATATTCTTGTTTGCGTTGTGGTTTTTCTTCTATCGATAAAGCATTTCCATTTGCATGCATGTCCGTAATGGGAGAGAATACGGCTTGGATTTGCAAAACGTGCACACCATGCATGCTCGCATCAAATTAGAAGGTGGCTACACACTTCCTTCGTCTTTTACTTTCTTTTTTTCGTCTTTCCATCCTCAAATTATAAGGTGGCTAGAGATGTATTCCTCATGCATGCTTTTAGAAAAACAGTAGAATATTATTGTTTACCTTGTGGTTTTCCTTCTATTGATCAAACATTTGCATTTGCATGCATGTCCGTAATGGCCCATTAACAGAGGCAAAGCGGGGTTTGAAGGGGCAACTGCCCCCTAAGTTTTCCCCTCCTAAACCCCAAGTATGCCCCCGTTGGCTGCTAATGAATAGTGGATGACAAAAGGGTTAGCTGGCCATTGTTTTCACATACAAAAACGAACTTGGGAAGCAGGGGCAACTTCAGACTCATCACATGGGAGCCACTTTCGGGCAGCGAGGAAACTGCTTGGTACCGTCGACCATGACGTCGATCCGATGGTGGGGGCTACGAAGGTTGGAGTACACCTGACAAAATCTATATCAGGCCTCACACAGAGAGAATCCATAGTGCCTTTGCTCCACCAAACTCAGGCCTTGGCTTCTCCTGCTCAAAGTCTTTTGAGGATGGTTGTAGACGTATTCCTCATGCTTCGAGAAGAACAGTAGAATATTATTGTTTGCGTTGTGGTTTTCCTTCTATCGATAAAGCATTTGCATTTGCATGCATGTCCGTAATGGGAGAGGATACGGCTTGGATTTGCAAAACGTGCACACCGTGCATGCTCGAATCAAATTAGAAGGTGGCTACACACTTCCTTCGTCTTTTACTTTCTTTTTTCGTCTTTCCATCCTCAAATTATAAGGTGGCTAGAGACGTATTCCTCATGCATGCTTCTAGAAGAACAGTAGAATATTGTTGTTTACGTTGTGGTTTTCCTTCTATTGATCAAACATTTGCATTTGAATGCAGGTCCGTAATGGCCCATTAACGGAGGCAAAGCAGGGCATGAGGGGGCAACTGCCCCCTAAGTTTTTCCCGTCCTAAACCCCAAGTATGCCCCCGATGGCTGCTATTGAATAGTGGATGACAAAAGGGTTAGCTGTCCATTATTTTCACATACAAAAACAAACTTGGGAAGCAGGGGCCAACTTCAGACTCACCACATGGGAGCCACTTTCGGGCAGCGAGGAAACTGCTTGGTACCGTCGACCTTGACGTCGATCTGATGGTGGGGGCAACGAAGGTTGGAGTACACCTGACAAAATCTATATCAGGCCACACACAAAGAGAATCCAAAGTGCCTTTGCTCCTCCAAACTCAGGCCATGACTTCTCCTGCTCGAAGTCTTTTGAGGACGGTTCTAGACGTATTCCTCATGCTTCTAGAAGAACAGTAGAATATTGTTGTTTGCGTTGTGGTTTTCCTTCTATCGATCAAGCATTTACATTAGCATGCATGTCCGTAATGGGAGAGGATACTACTTGGATTTGCAAAACATGCACACCATGCATGCTCGCTTCAAATTAGAAGGTGGCTACACACTTCCTTCGTCTTTTACTTTCTTTTTTCCGTCTTTCCATCCTCAAATTATAAGGTGGCTAGTGACGTATTCCTCATGCATGCTTCTAGAAGAATAGTAGAATATTGTTGTTTGCGCTGTGGTTTTCCTTCTATTGATCAAGCATTTGCATTTGCATGCATGTCCGTAATGGCCCATTAGCGGAGGCAAATCGGGGCTTGAGGGGGCAACTGCCCCCTAAGTTTTTCCCCTCCTAAACCCCAAGTATGCCCCCGTTGGCTGCTAATGAATAGTGGATGACAAAAGGGTTAGCTGTCCATTGTTTTCACATACAAAAACGAACTTGGGAAGCCGGTGCCAACTTCAGACTCATCACATGGGAGCCACTTTCGGTCAGCGAGGAAACTGCTTGGTACCGTCGACCTTGACATCGATCCGATGGTGGGGGCTACGATGGTTAGAGTACACCTGACAAAATCTATATCTGGCCACACACAGAGAGAATCCATAGTTCCGTTGCTCCTCCAAACTCTGGCCATGACTTCTCCTGCTCGAAGTCTTTTGAGGACAGTTCTATACGTATTCATCATGTTTCTAGGAGAACAGTAGAATATTGTTGTTTGCATTGTGGTTTTCCTTCTATCGATCAAGCATTTGCATTTGTATGCATGTCCGTAATGGGAGAGGATACGGCTTGGATTTGCAAAACGTGCACACCATGCATGCTCGTATCAAATTAGAAGGTGGCTACACACTGCCTTCGTCTTTGACTATCTTTTTTTTGTCTTTCCATCCTCAAAGTATAAGGTGGCTAGAGACGTATTCCTCATGCATGCTTCTAGAAGAACAGTAGAATATTATTGTTTGCGTTGTGGTTTTCCTTCTATTGATCAAGAATTTGCATGTGCATGCATGTCCGTAATGGCCCATTAGCGGAGGCAAAGCGGGGCTTGAGGGGGCAACTGCCCCTTAAGTTTTTACCCTCCTAAACCCCAAGTATGCCCCCATTGGCTGCTAATGAATAGTGGATGACAAAAGGGTTAGCTGTCCATTGTTTTCACATACAAAAATGAACTTGGGAAGCAGGGGCCAACTTCAGACTCACCACATGGGAGCCACTTTTAGGCAGCGAGGAAACTGCTTGGTAACGTTGACCTTGACGTCGATCCGATGGTGGGGGAAATGAAGGTTGGAGTACACCTGACAAAATCTATATCAGGCCACACACAGAGAGAATCCATAGTGCCTTTGCTCCTCCAAACTCAGGCCATGACTTCTCCTGCTCGAAGTCTTTTGAGGACGGTTCTAGATGTATTCATCATGTTTCTGGAAGAACAGTAGAATATTGTTGTTTGCGTTGTGGTTTTCCTTCTATCGATCAAGCATTTGCATTTGCATGCATGTCCGTAATGGGAGAGGATATGGCTTGTATTTGCAAAACGTGCAAACCATGCTTGCTCCCATCAAATTAGAAGGTGGCTACACACTTCCTTCGTCTTTTACTTTCTTTTCTTCGTCTTTCCATCCTCAAATTATAAGGTGGCTAGAGACGTATTCCTCATGCATGCTTCTAGAAGAACAGTAGAATATTGTTGTTTGCGTTGTGGCTTTCCTTCTATTGATCAAGCATTTGCATTTTCATGCATGTCCGTAATGGCCCATTAGCGGAGGCAAAGCGGGGCTTGAGGGGGCAACTGCGCCCTAAGTTTTTCACATCCTAAACCCCAAGTATGCCCTTGTTGGCTGCTAATGAATAGTGGACGACAAAAGGGTTAGCTGTCCATTATTTTCACATACAAAAATGAACTTGGGAAGCAGGGGCCAACTTCAGACTCACAACATGGGATCCACTGTCGGGCAGCGAGGAAACTGCTTGGTACCGTTGACCTTGACGTCTATACGAGGGTGGGGGCTACGATGGTTGGAGTACACCTGATAAAATCTATATCTGGCCACACATAGAGAGAATCCATAGTGCCTTTGCTCCTCCAAACTCAGGACATGACTTCTCCTGCTCGAAGTCTTTTGAGGACAGTTCTATACGTATTCATCATGTTTCTAGGAGAACAGTAGAATATTGTTGTTTGCGTTGTGGTTTTCCTTCTATCGATCAAGCATTTGCATTTGCATGCATGTCCGTAATGGGAGAGGATACGGCTTGGATTTGCAAAACGTGCACACCATGCATGCTCGTATCAAATTAGAAGGTGGCTACACACTGCCTTCGTCTTTTACTTTCTTTTTTTCTTCTTTCCATCCTCAAAGTATAAGGTGGCTAGAGACGTATTCCTCATGCATGCTTCTAGAAGAACAGTAGAATATTATTGTTTGCGTTGTGGTTTTCCTTCTATTGATCAAGCATTTGCATATGCATGCATGTCCGTAATGGCCCATTAGCGGAGGCAAAGCAGGGCTTGAGGGGGCAACTGCCCCCTAAGTTTTTCCCCTCCTAAACCCCAAGTATGCCCCCGTTGGCTGTTAATGAATAGTGGATGACAAAAGGGTTAGCTGTCCATTGTTTTCACATACAAAAACGAACTTGGGAAGCAGGGGCCAACTACAGACTCACCACATGGGTGCCACTTTCGGGCAGCGAGGAAACTTCTTGGTACCGTCGACCTTGATGTTGATCTGATGGTGGGGGCAACGAAGGTTGGAGTACACCTGACAAAATCTATATCACGCCACACACAGAGAGAATCCACAGCGCCTTTGCTCCTCCAAACTCAGGCCATGACTTCTCCTGCTCGACGTCTTTTGAGGACGGTTCTAGACGTATTCCTCATGCTTCTAGAAGAACAGTAGAATATTGTTGTTTGCGTTGTGGTTTTCCTTCTATCGATCAAGCATTTGCATTTGCATGCATGTCCGTAATGGGAGAGTACACGGCTTGGATTTGCAAAACGTGCACACCATGCATACTCGCATCAAATTAGAAGGTGGCTACACACTTCCTTCGTCCTTTACTTTCTTTTTTTCGTCTTTCCATCCTCAAATTATAAGGTGGCTAGAGACGTATTCCTCATGCATTCTTCTAGAAGAACAGTAGAATATTGTTGTTTGCGCGGTGGTTTTCCTTCTATTGATCAAGCATTTGCATTTGCATGCATGTCCGTAATGGCCCATTAGCGGAGGCAAAGCGGGGCTTGAGGGGGCAATTGCCCCCTAAGTTTTTCCCCTCCTAAACCCCAAGTATGCCCCCATTGGCTGCTAATGAATGGTGGATGACAAAAGGGTTAGCTGTCCATTGTTTTCACATACAAAAACGAACTTGGGAAGCATGGGCCAACTTCAGACTCATCACATGGGAGCCACTTTCGGGCAGCAAGGAAACTGCTTGGTACCGTCGACCGTGACGTCGATCCGATGGTGGGGGCTACGAAGGTTGGAATACACCTGACAAAATCTATATCAGGCCACACACAAAGAGAATCCATAGTGCCTTTGCTCCTCCAAACTCAGGCATTGGCTTCTCCTGCTCGAAGCCTTTTGCGTATGGTTGTAGTCGTATTCCTCATGCTTCTAGAAGAACAGTAGAATATTGTTGTTTGCATTGTGGTTTTCCTTCTATCGATCAAGCATTTGCATTTGCATGCATGTAAGTAATGGGAGAGGATACGGCTTGGATTTGCAAAACATGCACACCCTGCATGCTCCCATCAAATTAGAAGGTGGCTACACACTTCCTTCGTCTTTTACTTTCTTTTTTCTTCTTTCCATCCTCAAATTATAAGGTGGCTAGAGACGTATTCCTCATGCATGCTTCTAGAAGAACAGTAGAATATTGTTGTTTGAGTTGAGTTTTTCCTTCTATTGATCAAGCATTTGTATTTGCATGCATGTCCGTAATGGCCCATTAGCGGAGGCAAAGAGGGGCTTGAGAGGGCTACTGCCCCCTAAGTTTTTCCCCTTCTAAACCCCAAGTATGCCCCCGTTAGTTTTTCCCCTCCTAAACCCCAAGTATACCCCCGTTGGCTGCTAATGAATAGTGGATGACTAAAGGGTTAGCTGTCCATTGTTTTCACATAGAAAAACGAACTTGGGAAGCAGGGGCCAACTTAAGACTCACCACATGGGAGCCACTTTCCGGCAGCGAGGAAACTTCTTGGTACCGTCGACCTTGACGTCGATCCGATGGTGGGGGCTACGAAGGTTGGATTACACCTGACAAAATCTATATCAGGCCACACACAAAGAGAATCCATAGTGCCTTTGCTCCTCCAAACTCTGGCCTTGGCTTCTCCTGCCCGAAGTCTTTTGAGGACGGTTGTAGACGTATTCCTCATGCTTCTAGAAGAACAGTAGAATATTGTTGTTTGCGTTGTGGTTTTCCTTCTATCGATCAAGCATTTGCATTTGCATGCATGTCCGTAATGGGAGAGGATACGGCTTGGATTAGCAAAACGTGCACACCATGCATGCTCGCATCAAATTAGAAGGTGGCTACACACTTTCTTCGTCTTTTACTTTCTTTTTTCGTCTTTCCAACCTCAAATTATAAGTTGGCTAGAGACGTATTCCTCATGCATGCTTCTTGAAGAACAGTAGAATATTGTTGTTTGCGTTGTGGTTTTCCTTCTATTGATCAAGCATTTGCATTTGCATGCATGTCCGTAATGGCCAATTAGCGGAGGCAAACCGGGGCTTGAGGGGGCAACTGCCCCCTTAGTTTTTCCCCTCCAAAACCCCAAGTATGCCCCCGTTGGCTGCTAATGAATAGTGGTTGACAAAAGGGTTAGATGTCCATTGTTTTCACAAACAAAAACGAACTTGGGAAGCATGGGCCAACTTCAGATTCACCACATGGGAGCCACTTTCGGGCAACGAGGAAACTTATTGCTACCGTCGACCTTGACGTCGATCCGATGGTGGGGGCTACGAAGGTTGTATAACACCTGAAAAAATCTATATCCGGCCATACACAGAGAGAATCCATAGTGCCTTTGCTCCTCCAAACTCAGGCCTTGACTTCTCCTGCTCGATTTCTTTTGAGGACGGTTGTAGACGTATTCCTCATGCTTCTAGAAGAACTGTAGAATATTGTTATTTGCGTTGTGGTTTACCTTCTATCGATCAAGCATTTGCATTTGCATTGATATCCGTAATGGGAGAGGATACGGCTTGGATTTGCAAAACGTGCACACCATGCATGCTCGCATCAAATTAGAAGGTGGTTACACACTTCCTTCGTCTTTTACTTTCTTTTTTTCGTCTTTCCATCCGCAAATTATAAGGTGGCTAGAGACGTATTCCTCATGCATGCTTCTAGAAGAACAGTAGAATATTGTTGTTTGCGGTGAGTTTTTCCTTCTATTGATCAAGCATTTGCATTTGCATGCATGTCTGTAATGGCCCATTAGCGGAGGTAAAGCGGGGCTTGAGGGGGCTACAGCCCCTTAAGTTTTTCCCCTTCTAAAACCCAAGTATGCCCCCGTTGGCTGCTAATGAATAGTGGATGACAAAAGGGTTAGCCGTCCATTGTTTTCACATACAAAAACGAACTTGGGAAGCAGGGGCCAACTTTAGACTCTTCACGTGGGAGCCACTTTTGGGCAGCAAGGAAACTGCTTGGCACCGTCGACCTTGACGTCGATCCGATGGTGGGTGCTACGAAGGTTGGAGTACACCTGACAAAATCAATATCAGGACACACACGGAGAGAATCCATAATGCCTTTGCTCCTCCAAACTCAGGCCTTGGCTTCTCCTGCTCGAAGTCTTTTGAGGACGGTTCTAGACGTATTCATCATGTTTCTAGGAGAACAGTAGAATATTATTGTTTGCGTTGTGGTTTTCCTTCTATCGATCAAGCATTTGCATTTGCATGCATGTCTGTAAAGGGAGAGGATACGGCTTGGATTTGCAAAACGTGCACACCATGCATGCTCGCATCAAATTAGAAGGTGGCTACACACTTCCTTCGTCTTTTACTTTCATTTTTTCGTCTTTCTATCCTCAAATTATAAGGTGGCTAGAGACGTATTCCTCATGCATGCTTCTAGAAGAACAGTAGTATATTGTGGTTTGCATTAGTGGAGGCAAAGCGGGGCTTGAGGGGGCTACTGACCCCTAAGTTTTTCCCCTTCTAAACCCCAAGTTTGCCCCCGTTATTTTTTCCCCTCCTAAACCCCAAGTATGCCCCCATTGGCTGCTAATGAATAGTGGATGACAAAAGGGTTAGATGTCCATTGTTTTCACATACAAAAATGAACTTGGGAAGCAGGGGCCAACTTAGGACTCACCACATTGGAGCCACTTTCGGGCAGCGAGGAAACTGCTTGGTACTGTCGACCTTGACGTCGATCCGATGGTGGGGGCTACGAAGGTTGGAGTACACCTGACAAAATCTATATCAGGGCACACACAGAGAGAATCCATAGTGCCTTTGCTCCTCCAAACTCAGGCCTTGGCTTCTGCTGCTCGAAGTCTTTTGAGGACGGTTGTAGACGTATTCCGCATGCTTCTAGAAGAACAGTAGAATATTGTTGTTTGCGTTGTGGTTTTCCTTCTATCGATCAAGCATTTGCATTTTCATGCATGTCCGTAATGGGAGAGGATACGGCTTGGATTGGCAAAACGTGCACACCATGCATGCTCGCATCAAATTAGAAGGTGGCTACACACTTCCTTCGTCTTTTACTTTCTTTTTTTCGTCTTTCCATCCTCAAATTATAAGGTGGCTTGAGACGTATTCCTCATGCATGCTTCTAGAAGAACAGTAGAACATTATTGTTTTTCCTTCTATTGATCAAACATTTGCATTTGCATGCATGTCCGTAATGGACCATTAGAGGAGGCAAAGTGGGGCTTGAGGGGGCAACTACCCCCTAAGTTTTTCCCCTCATAAACCCCAAGTATGCCCCCGTTGGCTGCTAATGAATAGTGGATGACAAAAGGGTTAGCTGTCCATTGTTTTCACATACAAAAATGAACTTGGGAAGCAGGGGCCAACTTCAGACTCACCACATGGGTGCCACTTTTGGGCAGCGAGGAAACTTATTGGTACCGTCGACCATGACGTCGATCCGATGGTGGGGGCTACGAAGGTTGGAGTACACCTGAAAAAATCTATATCAGGCCACACAGAGAGAGAATCCATATTGCATTTGCTCCTCCAAACTCAGGCCTTGACTTCTCCTGCTCGAAGTCTTTTGAGGACGGTTGTAGACGTATTCCTTATGCTTCTAGAAGAACAGTAGAATATTGTTGTTTGCGTTGTGGTTTTCCTTCTATCGATCAAGCATTTGCATTTGCATGCATGTCCGTAATGGGAGAGGATACGGCTTGGATTTGCAAAACGTGCACACCATGCACGCTCGCATCAAATTAGAAGGTGGCTACACACTTCCTTCGTCTTTTACTTTCTTTTTTTCATCTTTCCATCCTCAAATTATAAGGTGGCTAGAGACGTATTCCTCATGCATGCTTCTAGAAGAACAATAGAATATTGTTGTTTACGTTGAGTTTTTCCTTTTATTGATCACGCATTTGCATTTGCATGCATGTCCATAATAGCCCATTAGCGGAGGCAAAGCGGGGCTTGAGGGGGCTACTGCCCACTAAGTTTTTCCCCTTCTAAACCCCAAGTATGCCCTCGTTGGCTGCTAATGAATAGTGGATGACAAAAGGGTTAGATGTCCATTGTTTTCACATACAAAAACGAACTTGGGAAGCAGGGGCCAACTTCAGACTCATCACATGGGAGCCACTTTTGGGCAGCGAGGAAACTTCTTGTACCGTCGACCTTGACGTCGATCTGATGGTGGGGGCTATGAAGGTTGGAGTACACCTGACAAAATCTATATCAGGACACACACTGAGAGAATCCATAGTGCCTTTGCTCCTCCAAACTCAGGCCTTGGCTTCTCCTGCTTGAAGTCTTTTGAGGATGGTTCTAGACGTATTCATCGTGTTTCTAGGAGAACAGTAGAATATTTTTGTTTGCGTTGTGGTTTTCCTTCTATCGATCAAGCATTTGCATTTGCACGCATGTCCGTAATGGGAGAGGATACGGCTTGGATTTGCAAAACGTGCACACCATGCATGGTCGCATCAAATTAGAAGGTGGCTACACACTTCCATCGTCTTTTACATTCTTTTTTTTCGTCTTTCCATCCTCAAATTATAAGGTGGCTAGAGACGTATTCCTCATGCATGCTACTAGAAGAACAGTAGAATATTGTCGTTTGTGTTGTGGTTTCCCTTCTATTGATCAAGCATTTGCATTTGATGCATGTCTGTAATGGCCCATTAGCGGAGGCAAAGCGGGGCTTGAGGGGGCAACTGCCCCCCCTAAGTTTTTCCCCTCCTAAACCCCAAGTATGCCCCCGTTGGCTGCTAATGAATAGTGGAAGACAAAAGGGTTAGCTGTCCATTGTTTTCACATACAAAAACGAACTTGGGAAGCTGGGGCCAACTTCAGACTCACTACATGGGAGCCACTTTCGGGCAGCGAGGAAACTGCTTGGTACCGTCGACCTTGACGTCGATCCGATGGTGGGGGCTACAAAGGTTGGAGTACACCTGACAAAATCTATATTAGGCCACTCACAGAGAGAATCCATAGTGCCTTTGCTCCTCCAAACTCAGGCCTTGAATTCTCCTGCTCGAAGTCTTATGAGGACGGTTGTAGACGTTTTCCTCATGCTTCTAGAAGAACAGTAGAATATTGGTGTTTGCGTTTGTGGTTTTCCTTCTATCGATCAAGCATTTGCATTTGCATGCATGTCCGTAATGGGAGAGGATACGGCTTGGATTTGCAAAACGTGCACACCATGCAAGCTCGCATCAAATTAGAAGGTGGCTAAACACTTCCTTCATCTTTTACTTTCATTTTTTCGTCTTTCTATCCTCAAATTATGACGTGGCTAGCGACGTATTCCTCATGCATGCTTCCAGAAGAACAGTAGAATATTATTGTTTGCGTTGTGGTTTTCCTTCTATTGATCAAGCATTTGCATTTGCATGCATGTCCGTTATGGCCCATTAGCGGAGGCAAAGCGGGGCTTGAGGGTGCAACTGCCCCCTAAGTTTTTCCCCTCATAAACCCCAAGTATGCCCCCGTTGGCTGCTAATGAATAGTGGATGACAAAAGGGTTAGATGTCCATTGTTTTCACATACAAAAATGAACTTGGGAAGCAGGGGCCAACTTTAGACTCACCACATGGGAGCCACTTTCGGGCAGCGAGGACACTGCTTGGTACCGTCGACTTTGACGTCGATCCGATCGTGGGGGCTACGAAGGTTAGAGTACACCTGACAAAATCTATATCAGGCCACACAGAGAGAATCCATAGTGCCTTTGCTCCTCCAAACTCAGGCCTTGGCTTCTCCTGCTCGAAGTCTTTTGAGGAAGGTTGTAGACGTATTCCTCATGCTTCTAGAAGATCAGTAGACTATTGTTGTTTGCGTTGTGGTTTTCCTTCTATTGATCAAGCATTTGCATTTGCATGCATGTCCGTAAGGGGAGAGGATACAGCTTGGATTTGCAAAACGTGCACACCATGCATGCTCGCATCAAATTAGAAGGTGGCTACACACTTCCTTCGTCTTTTACTTTATTTTTTTCGTCGTTCCATCCCCAAATTATAAGGTCGCTAGAGACGTATTCCTCATGCACGCTTCTAGAAGACAGTAGAATATTGTTGTTTGTGTTGTGATTTTCCTTCTATTGATCAAGCATTTGTATTTGCATGGATGTCCGTAATGGCCCATTAGCGGAGGCAAAGCGGGGCTTGAGGGGGCAACTGCCCCCCTAAGTTTTTCCCCTCCTAAACCCCAAGTATGCCCCCGTTGGCTGCTAATGAATAGTGGATGACAAAAGGGTTAGCTGTCCATTGTTTTCACATACAAAAATGAACTTGGGAAGCAGGGGCCAACTTCAGACTCACTACCTGGGAGCCACTTTCGGGCAGCGAGGAAACTGCTTGGTACCATCGACCTTGACGTCGATCCGATGGTGGGGGGCGACGAAGGTTGGAGTACACCTGACAAAATCTATATCAGGCCACACACAGAGAGAATCCATAGTGCCATTACTCCTCCAAACTCAGGCCTTGAATTCTCCTGCTCGAAGTCTTTTGAGGACGGTTGTAGACGTATTCCTCATGCTTCTAGAAGAACAGTAGAATATTGTAGTTTGCGTTGTGCTTTTTCTTCTATCGATCAAGCATTTGCATTTGCATGCATGTCCGTAATGGGAGAGGATACGGCTTGGATTTGCAAAACGTGCACACCATGCATGCTCGCATCAAATTAGAAGGTGGCTACACACTTCCTTCCTCTTTTACTTTCTTTTTTTCGTCTTTCCATCCTCTAATTATAAGGTGGCTTGAGACGTATTCCTCACGCATGCTTCTAGGAGAACAGTAGAACATTATTGTTTTTCCTTCTATTGATCAAACATTTGCATTTGCATGCATGTCCGTAATGGACCATTAGAGGAGGCAAAGTGGGGCTTGAGGGGGCAACTGCCCCCTAAGTTTTTCCCCTCATAAACCCCAAGTATGCCCCCGTTGGCTGCTAATGAATAGTGGATGACAAAAGGGTTAGCTGTCCATTGTTTTCACATAGAAAAACAAACTTGACGTCGATCCGATGGTGGGGGATACGAAGGTTGGAGTAAACTTGACAAAATCTATATCTGGCCACACACAGAGAGAATCCATAGTGCCTTTGCTCCTCCAAACTCAGGCCTTGGCTTCTCCTGCTCGAAGTCTTTTGGGGATGGTTGTAGACGTATTCCTCATGCTTATGAACGAACAGTAGAATATTGTTGTTTGCGTTGTAGTTTTCCTTCTATCGATTAAGCATTTGCATTTGGATGCATGTCCGTAATGGGAGAGGATATGGCTTGGATTTGCAAAACGTGCACACCATGCATGCTCGCATCAAATTAGAAGGTGGCTACACACTTCCTTCGTCTTTTACTTTCTTTTTGTCTTCTTTCTATCCTCAAATTATAAGGTGGCTAGAGACGTATTCCTCATGCATGCTTCTACAAGAATAGTAGAATATTATTGTTTGCGTTGTGGTTTTCCTTCTATTGATCAAGCATTTGCATTTGCATGCATGTCCGTAATGGCCCATTAGCGGAGGCAAAGCGGGGCTTGAGGGGGCAACTGCCCCCTAAGTTTTTCCCCTCCTAAACCCCAATTATGCCCCCGTTGGCTGCTAATGAATAGTGGATGACAAAAGGGTTAGATGTCCACTGTTTTCGCATACAAAAACAAACTTGGGAAGCAGGGGCCAACTTCAGACTCACCACATGGGAGCCACTTTTGGGCAGCGAGGAAACTGCTTGGTACCGTCGACCTTGACGTTGATCCGATGGTAGGGGCTACGAAGGTTGGAGTACACCTGACGAAATCTATATCAGGCCACACACAGAGAGAATCCATAGTTCCTTTGCTCCTCCAAACTCAGGCCTTGACTTCTCCTGCTCAAAGTCTTTTGAGTACGGTTGTAGACGTATTCCTCATGCTTCTAGAAGAACAGTAGAATATTGTTGTTTACGTTTTGGTTTTCCTTCTATCGATCAAGCATTTGCATTTGCATGCATGTCAGTAATGGGAGAGGATACGGCTTGGATTTGCAAAACATGCACACCATGCATGCTCGCATCAAATTAGAAGGTGGCTACACACTTCCTTTGTCTTTTACTTTCTTTTTTTCGTCTTTCCTTCCTCAAACTATAAGGTGGCTAGAGACGTATTCCTCATGCATGCTTCTAGAAGAACAAAAGAATATTATTGTTTTTCCTTCTATTGATCAAGCATTTGCATTTGCATGCATGTCCGTAATGGCCCATTAGCGGAGGCAAAGCGGGGCTTGCGGGGGCATTTGCCCCCTAAGAGTTTCCCCTCCTAAACCCTAAGTATGCCCCCGTTGGCTGCTAATGAATAGTGGATGACAAAAGGGTTAGCTGTCCTTTGTTTTAACATACGAAAACGAACTTGGGAAGCAGGGGCCAACTTCAGACTCATCACATGGGAGCCACTTTTGGGTAGCTAGGAAACTGCTTGGTACCGTCGACCTTGACGTCGATCCGATGGTGGGAGCTACGAAGGTTGGAGTACACCTGACAAAATCAAATCAGGCAACACACAGAGAGAATCCATAGTGCCTTTGCTCCTCCAAACTCGGGCCTTGGCTTCTCCTGCTCGAAGTCTTTTGAGGATGGTTGTAGACGTATTCCTCATGCTTCTAGAAGAACAGTAGAATATTGTTGTTTGCGTTGTGGTTTTCCTTCTATCGATCAAGCATTTGCATTTGCATGCATGTCCGTAATGGGAGAGGATACGGCTTGGATTTGCAAAACGTGCACACCGTGCATGCTCGCATCAAATTAGAAGGTGGATACACACTTCCTTCGTCTTTTACTTTCTTTTTTCGTCTTTCCATCCTCAAATTATAAGGTGGCTAGAGACGTATTCCTCATGCATGCTTCTAGAAGAACAGTAGAATATTGTTGTTTGCATTGTGGTTTTCCTTCTATTGATCAAGCATTTGCATTTGCATGCATGTCCGTAATGGCCCATTAGCAAAGGCAAAGCGGGGCTTGAGGGGGCAACTGCCCCCTAAGTTTTTCCCCTCCTAAACCCCAAGTATGCCCCTGTTGGCTGCTAATGAATAGTGGATGACTAAATGGTTAGATGTCCCTTGTTTTCACATACAAAAACGAACTTCAGACTCACCACATGGGAGCCACTTTCGGGCAGCGAGGAAACTGCTTGGTACAGTCGACCTTGAAGTCGATCCGATGGTGGGGGCTGTGAAGGTTGGAGTACACCTGACGAAATCTATATCAGGCCACACACAGAGAGAATCCATAGTGCCTTTGCTCCTCCAAACTCAGACCTTGACTTCTCGTGCTCGAAGTCTTTTGAGGACGGTTGTAGATGTATTCATCATGCTTCTAGAAGAACAGTAGAATATTGTTGTTTGTGTCACGCTCCGCTTCCCTAAAATGGAGGCGAGACGTGAGAAGGTCCGCTCAGACTTAGAGCTGTGAGGTTCCAGTCTGTAAAGCATCTAGATTTAAACCTAGTAGAGGTCACTGTAAGTGTGATACGGAACAAAAATAATAATAAAGAAAGAGGAATAAAATAACCAATCTCAGAATGTCCGACTTAAATTAAAACATCACAGAAAAGCCACCAGGCTAAAGAGAAGAGTCTAAAGGCCCACGCATGGCCAACAGTAATATCGAACGTACAAAAGGAAAGGTGTTACGCACCGACAACTAACTAAACAAAAAGGCGACACAAAATTAGTCTCTACGACTGGTCGCCGGTGTCCACAAACTCCTCGTCAAACGTGGGCTCAAATTCGTCGTCGGCAATGTAGGATCCTGTCCAAAACAGAGTTAGGATCGATAATATGAAGTTTAGACTTACGCTTGCGTACGAGGCACGGTAGTCTACGAACTTCGCCTTCGGATTCGCCACGACGGATCGAGTCTACTCACGAACGGAGTAAGGCTACTAAATCCACAATCTAAATCTCTACTTTAGATTAAGAACTTGGATAGAGGAAGAGAAAGGATTTCTGCAGAGCTTCGCTAGAATGAAGTTGCATACATGAATTCCATGAAAAAGAAGTGTAAGAAATGGCTTACCCTTGGGTCTTATTTATAGCCCCCAAGGTAGTTATTTTAGGGTAAGTTGTTCCTTTGGAACAACTTAATTAAGGTGTACCATGATACATGGCACATTATAAGCTTAAGTTGTACCATATGCATGGTACAACATAAGCTTAAGATATTCCCCCTTTATAAGCCATATGTCGCATGCACTTATGCATATATAATGCGACTTTCCCACTCATCCAGAGATCCTCTCCGCAAGGGAACAGATTCCCTTTGTACACGACTTCGTGTACGCGACGTTCGAGGTCCGTTTTCCCTCGTACATCCCCCACAAGGGTGTACAAACGTCTTCCATATCCAACATCTCCCACTCACACTTGAGGTGATTGTAAGAGAACGTCTTTCCCTTAGTTCTTTCATCTATCATACCGAGAAATAGACCGTGCAACCGTCATGCGCGTAGAGTCTGTTGTTATGCACTTGTTAGAGATACACAACGACCTCGAAGGTGCAAAGTTGAGTAGTTCAACGCATGCTTTACCCTAGATTATTTCTTCACATTTCTTATACTTTATATTCAACAATTGAATCCCATCTGGATTACAATTGGCTGGCCAGCTTTGAATCATTAAAGTCCAAATGCGAATATGAAATCAATCTTCCTCTTCTTACGAACCTTCTGATCTTGACTAGACTCGCTTTTCTAACGTGCCCCGCCGAGCCGAATTATCATAGCCCATAAGTAACACGCTAAGATAGCGATCATTTCGTCAAATCTAAAGGAACCAATTGGAGTCCTTGAGGGTAAGAGTTAAGGCCCATGTGGCCTTTGAGTCTCACATAATAGCAAACACTATTGCTACTAACTCAGTGGTCGAAATGCATACGCGGTATGAACACGTATTACAACATCACTCCTTTCCCAGGGAGAGTATGTCTTAATGATGTTGTACGGATGAAAGATCAGACACCACAGTGCCTATCTTTTGAGTCCCTTTACTACCCTTGAAATATTCCTGGACTCTCATCCTGCATAAGACAGATAGGATTTAAAAAATCCAATGCGATCTTTATATCCTTGTGATACAGATCTCAGATCTTTTGTAAGCATACATATGATGCAGATCTTTCATTCGACTATCTTGTTAAAGTCATGACTCTAAATCATTCGTCTAATGATTTTGACTTTAAACTAGTCTCATCTCTATCTTATCCATCTGATAAGATAAGGCGGTTGCTCATGTGAGAGAGCCAACCTTAATCTGTCCGACATACACACAATTCAGCTGAGATTTCAAAAATGTACACAAACATTTCTTAAGAAATTCATATGCAATGTTGGAAAAAGAACTTATTCTTTTATTAATTTTGATCATTTACAGACATGGGAATTTACATTGGTACAACTCAGCTCTTACGCAATCCTTGAGATGATAAGTGTTTGTAAAACACATCTCTGGGGATCGCCTTCGTAAGCGGATCCGCTATCATCTCATGCGTAGATATGTACCTTATGTCTACCTTCTTGGTCTTATCATAGTCTTTTGCAAATTTGTAGCGGATATCTATGTGTTTGGTCTTACAATGGAATTTCGGATCTTTGACATAGGCTATAGATGCTTGATTGTCGCTGTGTATAGGTACAGCACCTAAGTCACTTGCATTAATTAGCCTGTCTAAGAACTTCCTAAGCCAAACAGCCTCTTGGACTGCCATGCTAAATGCTACAAACTCGGCTTCCATGGTTGAAAGTGCGATGCAGGATTGTTTCTTGCTACTCCAGGATATTGCACCAGATCCGAGTAGAAAAACATATCCTGAGGTCGATCATCGCTCATCGAGATCACCTGCCCAATCAGCATCAGTGTAGCCTTCGAGCCTCAAGGCATCTCCTTGATAGCATAAAGCAAAGTCTGCAGTTCCTTTGAGATACCGCATTATCCTCTTAACCGCTTTCCAGTGTACTTGCCCTGGGTTGGATTGGTAACGACTTACCATTCCAACGGCAAAACAGATGTCCGGTCTTGTACACATCATAGCGTACATTAGACTACCAACTGCACTGGAATATGGAAATTTTTCCATAATCTCCTTCTCTTTTTGGTTCTTCGGACATGATTTCAGACATAAATTGTCGCACTTGCTTATTGGAGTATCAATGGACTTGCAGTCCTGCATATTAAAACGTTCTAGAACCTTCTTTATATAAGTCTCCTGTGAAAGAGAAAGAAGTTTCTTCGAACGATTCCTTGAAATCTTAACTCCAAGGATATATGCGGCTTCTTCCATGTCTTTCATCTCAAAAACTGATGAAAGCCAAGCCTTGATATCCATCACATAGCCCTTGTCATTTCCGGCTATTAAGATGTCATCTACATATAGAGACATAATAACATACTTGTTCTTATTCCTCTTGATATATACACAGTTATCTTCATCAAGCATGGAAAATCCATTTGATAAGACAACCTCTTGAAATCGTATATACCACTGCCTCAAGGATTGTTTAAGACCATATATGGATTTAAGAAGTTTACAAACCTTATGTTCGTTTCCTTCTTTTACAAACCCTGTTGGTTGTTCCATATAGATCTCCTCGTCCAATTCTCCATTGAGAAAGGCAGTCTTTACATCCATTTGATGTAATTCGAGGTCTAAGCAAGCTACCATTGCCAGAATCAGGCGAATTGAGGTAAAACGAACAACAGGTGAGAAGGTCTCTTCGTAGTCTATCCCTTCCTGTTGCGTAAAACCTTTCGCGACAAGGCGAGCTTTATATCTGTCAATAGAGCCATCAGCCTTATGCTTGATCTTGAGAACCCATTTGTTCCCAATAGCTCTACGTCCTCTGGGTAAGTCAACTAAGTCCCAGACTTGGTTAACTTTCATGGATTCTAACTCCTCTTGCATCGCTTCCATCCATTTGTCTTTAGCAGGGCAAGATACGGCCTGTTTGAAAGTAGCAGGCTCGTCATCTTCTTGTAGTAAAGTCATAAAGGTGTGCGGAAATTCATCCTCAAATCTTAGAGGAGCCAACCTTGTACGACTACTACGTCTTATTTGAGATTCTTCAAGTCCTTGTTGACTTGAATTTAGATCAATTCTAATATCACTCCCACTTGGAATGTCGTTAGAATTGCTCCCACTTGGATCATTATTCCCGTATGGAATAGGATAATCGTCATTCGTATAATCCATTGGTGAAGGTTGAAACGTATTTTCATTTTCACCAAGAATTCTCCCACTCGAATGAGGTAATCCTTCTTGATCATAAATCTCAAATAGAGATAAGTCCTGACTTATCTCGCCCTGTCTTGGAAACTCGTTTTCCAAGAAAGTGACATCCCTCGACTCAAACTCAATTAGCCCACCATTGTCTTCCTGACTAACAAAAACATAACCTTTGGAGTTTTCTGCGTATCTTATAAAGATACATTTCCTTCCCCTTGGCCCAAGTTTGCCATACTTATGGGAGGAAATATGTGCATAGGATGCACAACCCCAAGGTTTTAAAATGTTTAAGTCAGGAGACCTTTGGTTCCACAACTCATAAGGAGTGGAGCTAACTGATTTCGAGGGTACACGGTTTAAAATGAATGTGGCCGTCAATAATGCATCTCCCCAAAAGGTGATTGGCAAGTTAGCTTGCGCCATCATTGAACGGACCATTTCCATTAAAGTCCTATTTCTCCTTTCTGCAACACCGTTTTGTTGAGGAGTATAAGGCATAGTTACCTGATGTACTATGCCTTTTTCATCACAAAGTTCCTTAAAACTTATTGATTGATATTCACCGCCCCTATCGGTTCGCAAGACCTTAATCTTGCGATCTAATTGATTCTCCACTAAACTCATATAGTTTTTAAAGCAAGCCAAAGCTTCACTTTTGTGGGATATCAAATAGATATGTCCGAATCGGGTGAAATCATCAATAAAAGTGATGAAATAGGACTTTCCACGTCTTGTCTTGACATTCATCGGACCACATATGTCCGAATGGATAAGCTGTAATGGAACCTCGGCCCTTGTGCCGGTTCCAAACGGCTTGCGACAAGATTTCCCCATAAGGCAATGTTCGCAGGTCGACATTTCAACCTTTGAAACATTGGATAGAAGGCCACGTTTGGCAAGTCTATCCATACGCGTTGGTCTAATATGACCAAGCCTTGCGTGCCAACAATTCACATCAGACTCATAAGTCTTAGAATTTGCAATAAGGAAATTTTCATTACATGAGGAATCATACATTATACTCATTATAATAAATCCTTTAAATACAAACCCAGTACCAATAAGAGTATTATTACAGCTTAAGTCCACATTACAATCATGAAAAAACCAGTTATAGCCAAGACGCATTAATACAACCACAGAAATTATATTCCTTCGAATATCTGGAGCGAAGAGGACATCATGAAGTAGGAGAGTGCGGCCGTTGTCCAAGACTAGCTTGCAAGTCCCAACGCCTTTCACTTCAACACGTGTGTTGTTTCCTACATAGATCCACTTCGTTCCTTGGGGTATCCGGTGATACTCCACGAAGGACCGTCTGTCCCTTGCTATGTGGTCGGTGGCACCTGAATCAATTATCCAAAACGGATTAGATTCCACAAGAAATATCGAACTAGAAACACATATGTAACTAGTATATTTACAAGTTACCTCGTCCCCTCCACTCGTACACGAACGAGCATAGTGACCGAGCTTGTTGCACTTGAAGCACTTGATCCTCTTCAAGTCTTTCTTCTTGTGCCCACCCTTATGTTTGGGTTTCTTGGTAGACTCAGGTTGCTTATTACGTTCATTAGTGAACTTCGAACGATTTTTCCGTTTCTTTCCCCCGTGTGAGGAACTAGCAACCATGTGCACTTCTGCATTTGGTTTGGCAGCCGCAAGCCGCTCTTCCTCTAATTCGAGGTGCTTGGAAACATCGCTGAAGGTCTTGATGCTCTCATTGTGAGTGAGATGCATCTTCATTTGATCCCACCCAGTTGGTAGGGAACGTATGACTGCTTGTATTTGTTGCTCATCAGTGAGCACATGACCTGCGTCCTTTAACTCCGAGATAAGGTTCGCCATATGTCGCAGATGTTTCCCCATGGAATGATCTGGACGTTTCTTATATGTATCGAACCTTATAGTTAAGGCGCGAAGTTTGGACACCGATGTGCCACCGAACTTCTCCTCTAGCTTGGACCATATGTCCATGGCTAGGTCATGTTCTCGGAAGATGCGCATTATGTCATCAGCCATACTGCTTAATAACGTAATGCGCGCTATCATATTCTTCCGAGACCAAGCATCAAAAGCTTCCTTGTCTCGTCTGTGTTGGGCCGTAGTGCCCAACTCGGGTTCAATCATTACGTTCTTTAGAGTTTCGAGCACTTCTTGCTCCTCTAAAACGTATTGTATCTTAATGGACCAAAGTTTGTAATTATCGCCGTTGAGTTTTTCACCTTTGTTTAACTCAGCGACGATATTCTTTTAAGCGGAAGACATTTTACTTTTAAAATGCTGCAAAAGACACAAAACCGAAGGTTCGATCAAAACATTGAATAAAAGTTCTTAAAATATATAACTCCCACTTGAAATGATAATAGAGTATCCCATTTGGATAGTTCTAAAAAATTCAAATCCCACTTGGAATTATATTATATTTGATAAGTTACTTTCGAAAAATATTGAAGATGTTGTTCTAGAATCGAAAAGGTCTCTATGATTCCAATCATCATCTAGAACAACCTTCAATATTCCCCCATCACTTATCAAACAATAGTACTCTTATAGTACTAGCAGCGAAAAAACGAGTTTGAAAACGTATTTTTTCAAATATAATTCCCACTTGAAATGATAATAGAATATCCCATATGGATAGTTCTAAAATCAACTCCCACTTGGAATGATATTCATAATTTGATAAGTTACTTTCGAAAAATATTGAAGATGTTACTCTAGAGTCGGAAAGGTCACTATGTTTCCAATCACCATCTAGAGTAACTTTCAATATTTCTCCCTCACTTTATCAAATGTTAGTACTCTTATAGTACTTTGCAGCGGAAAAGCGTTTTTGAAAAACGTATTTTTCAAAAATTTAAAATACATTGGCTAATCTCCGTAGAGTAGAGCACAACGTCATAAGTACATTGGCTAATCTCCGTAGAGTAGAGCACAATGACATGGCTAATCTCGCATGAAGTAGAGCACTAAGGCTAATCTTCAAGGAGTAGAGCACAATTTCATAAGTACATTGGCTAATCTCCGTAGAGTAGAGCACAATGACTTGGCTAATCTCGCATGAAGTAGAGCACTATGGCTAGTCTTCAAGGAGTAGAGCCCAAAGAAAAACTTCATTAAAACGTTAGTCCCGTATGAACTAGTCGGCACTGTGGTTAGCCCCGTATGGACTAATCGACACATTCGAATTTGACCAAGGCCTTTTGTTACCCCGTATAGGTCATTTGGCAAGTTTGCAATCGACCCAGACCTTTTGTCGGATTGGTCGACCAAAAACACCAAATTGGTCGACCAATTTTTTTTGGTCTACAACTTCTTCCCGGCCAGGACCTCTGCCCTGGCCGGGGCTTGGCCAAGGGCCGGCCAGGGCCTCTGCCCTGGCCGGCCAGGGGCCTTGGCCCCCTCGGCCAGGGCCTCTGCCCTGGCCGAGGCCGGCCAAGGCCGGCCAGGCCCTGGCCTCTGCCAGGGCAGGCCAGCCGGCCCTGGCCCCTGCCAGGGCAGGCCAGCCGGCCCTGGCCCCTGCCAGGGCCGGCCAGGCCCTGGCCGGCCAGGGCCGGCCCTGGCCACTGCCAGGGCCGGCCAGGCCGGCAGGCCTTGGCCAAGGCCGGCCATTGCCGGCCTGGCCTTGGCCGGCCACTGCCGGCCTGGCCATGGCCGGCCATGGCTTGGCCATGGCCGGTCATGGCCATGGCCATTTGGCATTGGCCGGCCATGGCCCCTTTGGCCATGGCCGGCCACCCACTTTGAATGGGGTTGCCGCACATACTCCTCCCCCTTGATGGGGTGGTCGCCGGTGGTTATTGGCCGTAGCCAACCCCCTCCGCAAGTGGAGGGGGGGTGCATAGCCTTCATAGCCCATTTGGCCATGGTGCACATGCACCAATTTCCTCTTACCCGATGGAAATAACTACCATCATCTTCCTCGATGAAGCACCCGTTCGTCGATGAAGCACCCATTCGTCGAGAAATTAGTTATTTCCTAATGGCCGTGTGCCAAAAATGAAAAATAACATACTACGTGAACGGTCGGTTCTTCCCGTCACGGAGAGTTCCTACCATATCCGTAATGATAGGAGACCCTAACGTGAAAAGAACAACCGCTGCGTTCTCTCCGTCACGAAGCGTTCCTACTATATCCGTAATAGTAGGAGACCCATTCGTGAAAAAGACAACGACTCGTTCATAGTTTCGACGGGGCAGTGGTTTGACCGGGGCGAACCCACATGGCTCTGATACCAATGTAGGATCCTGTCCAAAACAGAGTTAGGATCGATAATATGAAGTTTAGACTTACGCTTGCGTACGCGGCACGGTAGTCTACGAACTTCGCCTTCGGATTCGCCACGACGGATCGAGTCTACTCACGAACGGAGTAAGGCTACTAAATCCACAATCTAAATCTCTACTTTAGATTAAGAACTTGGATAGAGGAAGAGAAAGGATTTCTGCAGAGATTCGCTAGAATGAAGTTGCATGCATGAATTCCATGCAAAAGAAGTGTAAGAAATGGCTTACCCTTGGGTCTTATTTATAGCCCCCAAGGTAGTTATTTTAGGGTAAGTTGTTCCTTTGGAACAACTTAATTAAGGTGTACCATGATACATGGCACATTATAAGCTTAAGTTGTACCATATGCATGGTACAACATAAGCTTAAGATATTCCCCCTTTATAAGCCATATGTCGCATGCACTTATGCATATATAATGCGACTTTCCCACTCATCCAGAGATCCTCTCCGCAAGGGAACAGATTCCCTTTGTACACGACTTCGTGTACGCGACGTTCGAGGTCCGTTTTCCCTCGTACATCCCCCACAAGGGTGTACAAACGTCTTCCATATCCAACAGGCAAACACCTCGTCCTCAGTAACGGTCTCTGGCTCAGGGTCTAACATGTGACACCCAAAAGAGAGAGGGGCACATGTCAGCAAGTCTACAAGAGACTTGTACAAGTAACTAAAAGAAAGAAAAGCAACCTAGCAGTTCTAAAATATGCAATGACATGGCAGTTTATAGTATGGATGCAACTAGTAAGAAAGTGCAGTAAGAATGACATGGCAATAGGTATAACATGGCAGCAAGTATAACATGGCAAGTGTAGCAAAGCTACTAAAGACAATCACAATGAATTTTACAAGTCTAGTAAACACATCGTGCTCAGAGATTACGCCTTTTGGCTGGAGTGGCTGCACGGGCCAACTCCTAAGCTCAAGTGATCGCCTATCCCTACCCCTCCACATGTATCGGGCATTAGCTTTTGACCAACACAAGTAGCCCGCCTCTGGATCATGAGCCAGGAAGTGCATTTGGCATAGGGTTGTGCCTGCTACGCAGGTGCCTAGACTGAACAAGGAAGTACAAGTATTGTAGCGTGTGCTACGAATGCAACATTCAAACTTGGATGACATGTAGGATGCAATGCATGGCAGATAATAGTTTAAGTGTGTACATATAAGCAATTTAAATGTGGCAGGCAACAATGCATGAATGACCTGGCAGGGTGACAGATCTAGCTTCGTTGTCAAGCTAGATATTAAAGTTGCGCCTAGACAGCTATCATTTCACTGTCTAGTCTCTTTTATGCTAAAAACAAGGAAGTGGCCTAAAACATGGCCTAAAGCAAAAGTTGGCAAGTTTCACTTGCATGTTTCCGGTGATGTCGGTTGACGTGGGTTCGTCTCGTCAAGCGTTACATTATGGGACGACTGGTTCACTGTTTCGATTAAATATATCTGAATTAATATCACTCCAACATATTAAATAATAAATCATCTTATTAGGTTCTCTAACCTATGGATGTTCATGTCATATCATTCATCATCAAATATTACCGTACATGTGCTGTTATAACATATAGAATTACCAATAATAGCTCATAATCGGATTATAATCTTATAGCAACGATACTCGTTTAGTCCACTAGCTTGTCTATGTGTAGCATGCCATCACAGATTATTAGGGTCAACATGATTAACATCGATGTTCTAGGTCCAAGATTGTCCATTAACACTGACCAAAATACGTATACAACTGAAATTAACATAATAATAACGTGCACACTTCAGATCTTATAATATTGGAGGATACCTAACAAATATGAGTCAGAGAACTAACAATGTATTTATTTTATCATGTACTAATCTAACTTCTCCATTTAACAACTAACTCAAAAAGATTTCATGACAGAGGTGATAAAACAATAACCCTAATGCACCAAGCCCTAACAACACTAGCTGCAAACAACTATAAACAATAACCTGATAATGAACACAGTTCAATACATATATATAAACCCAAACATTTTATCATTAACAACTAAACTTAAGCTTTTAAAAGTAAACTTGCAGGTAAGCAAAACACCAAAATCTAAGTAAGCATCCTACTACATTTAACAACTAATAGATTAACTATAATTCATCACTTATAAGAGAAACTAACCTAACAAATGATCTAGCAGTACTAACCTAACAATAACCCATCACTTACAAAAAACCCAACCTTATATAAGCTTACCTCGTCGTTGTGGCTGCAGGTGGACGCGAGGATGGCTGCGGGGGCTACTCACGGCGACAGGGGGCACGGCGACGGCGGCTGTCGCTAGCTGATGCTGCTGCTTGCGAGTTCTACAGGCGTTTCGGTAGTTTGCGACGGAGCAGCGGGGACCCACGGCACCGACGAGGGAGCAGGGAGGTCAGGGATGGTCGGAGACCGGTCGGCGATGAGCTACAGGTCGGAGAGCGCAAGAATGGCGGTTTAGGGTTGTTTGCGTGAGTATGATGTCGGTGGCGGCGTGTTTGAATTTTGGATGCTGTGAAAAACTAGAACCTAGGTTATATTAAATAGGTTAGTGCTGATAACGTGGGCTGAGAACGTGGGTAGAGGGCTAGGTCTTAGGGTTAGTTATAAAAAATTGTTATATGATTGTTATAAAAAGAAAAGCCCAAAGCTTCTCTCTCACCTTCATGCGTGAGTAGGGTGCGGCCAAAACAAGTATGGGCTGAGTCAAAACAATGGGTGATGTTTAATATAATAATAATAATAATAGGGGATAAAAAGCCAATTTAATCTTAGGGTTAAACCGTTATCTAAACTGGGGAAAAATGTGAAGGTAGGTCAAACGAAGCCCGAAAATTATAAGATAAATATTGGGGGACGACGAGAGAAAGAAGACAGAAAAGAAGGATCACAATTTCGATGATGAGAAATGAAATTAAAAATAGAAAGTCCTCGCGACAAAAGTGAAAATCGTAACGTCCCATCAAATAAGGTCAAATCGTGGAAGAACGATCCGTGCAATGACGTTCCAAATCAACACCAAAATTTTAAACCTCTCAGAGAGGGTCACAACGACATATCACACCATAGGGTTTGGATACAGACAACGTCTAACATAAATACGTGCACGAACAAGACTACGTGCACGACAAGGAGTACAAGCGAAAACAGACCGTTACAGTTTGTGTTGTGGTTTTCCTTCTATCGATGAAGCATTTGAATTTGCATGCATGTCTGGAATGGGAGAGGATACGGCTTGGATTTACAAAACGTGCACACCATGCATGCTCGCATCAAATTAGAAGGTGGCTACACACTTCCTTCGTCTTTTACTTTCTTTTTTTCGTCTTTCCATCCACAAATTATAAGGTGGCTAGAGACGTATTCCTCATGCATGCTTCTAGAAAAACAGTAGAATATTATTGTCTGCGCTGTGGTTTTCCTTCTATTGATCAAGCATTTGCATTTGCATGCATGTCCGCAATGGCCCATTAGCGGAGGCAAATCGGGGCTTGAAGGGGCACCTGCCCCGTAAGTTTTTCCCCACCTAAACCCCAAATATGCCCCTGTTGGCTGCTAATGAATAGTGGATGACAAAAGGGTTAGCTGTCCATTGTTTTCACATACAAAAACAAACTTGGGAAGCATGGGCCAACTTCAGACTTACCACATGGGAGCCACTTTCGGGCAGCGAGGAAACTGCTTGGTACCGTCGACCTTGACGTCGATCCGATGGTGGGGGCTACGAAGGTTGGAGTACACCTGACAAAATCTATATCAGGCCACACACAGAGAGAATCCATAGTGCCTTTGCTCTTCCAAACTCAGGCCTTGACTTCTCCTGCTCGAAGTCTTTTGAGGATGGTTATAGACGTATTCCTCATGCTTCTAGAAGAACAGTAGAATATTGTTGTTTACGTTGTGGTTTTCCTTCTATCGATCAAGCATTATCATTTACATGCATGTCCGTAATGGGAGAGGATACGGCTTGGATTTGCAAAAAGTGCACACCATGCATGCTCGCATCAAATTAGAAAGTGGCTACACACTTCCGTCGTCTTTTTTCTTCTTTCCATCCTCAAATTATAAGGTGGCTAGAGACGTATTCCTCATGCAAGCTTCTAAAACAACAGTAGAATATTGTTGTTTGCGTTGTGGTTTTCCTTCTATTGATCAAGCATTTGCATTTGCATGCGTGTCCGTAATGCCCCATTAGTGGAGGCAAAGCGGGGCTTGAGGGGGCAACTGCCCCATAAGTTTTTCCCCTCCTAAACCCCAAGTACGCCCCCGTTGGCTGCTAATGAATAGTGGATGAAAAAATGGTTAGCTGTCCATTGTTTTCACATACAAAAACGAACTTGGAAAGCAGGGGCCAACTTCAGACTCACCACATGGGAGCCACTTTCAGACAGCGAGGAAACTGCTTGGTACCGTCGACCTTGATGTCGATCCGATGGTGGGGGCTATGAAGGTTGGAGTACACCTGACAAAATCTATATCCGGACACACACAGAGAGAATCCATAGTGCCTTTGCTCCTCCAAACTCAGGACTTGGCTTCTCCTGCTCGAAGTCTTTTGAGGACGGTTGTAGACGTATTCCTCATGCTTCTAGAAGAACAATAGAATATTGTTGTTTACGTTGTGGTTTTCCTTCTATCGATCAAGCATTTGCATTTGCATGCATGTACGTAATGGGAGAGTATACGGCTTGGATTTGCAAAACGCGCACACCATGCATGCTCGCATCAAATTAGAAGGTGGCTACACACTTCCTTCGTCTTTTACTTTCTTTTTTTCCTCTTTCCATCCTAAAATTATAAGGTGGCTAGAGACGTATTCCACAAGCATGTTTCTAGAAGACAGTTGAATATTGTTGTTTGCGTTGTGGTTTTCCTTCTATTGATCAAGCATTTGCATTTGCATGCGTGTCCGTAATGGCCCATTAGTGGAGGCAAAGCGGGGCTTGGGGGGGCAACTGCCCCCTAAGTTTTTCCCCTCCTAAACCCCAAGTACGCCCCCGTTGGCTGCTAATGAATAGTGGATGACAAAAGAGTTAGCTGTCCATTGTTTTCACATACAAAAATGAACTTGGGAAGCAGGGGCCAACTTCAGACTCATCACATGGGTGCCACTTTCGGGCAGCGAGGAAACTGTTTGGTACTGTCGACCTTGACGTCAATCCGATGGTGGGGGCTACGAAGGTTGGAGTACACCTGACAAAATCTATATCAGGCCACACACAGAGAGAATCCATAGTGCCTTTGCTCCTCCAAACTCAGGCCTTGGCTTCTCCTGCTCGAAGTCTTTTGAGGACGGTTGTAGACGTATTCCTCATGCTTCTAGAAGAACAGTAGAATATTGTTGTTTACGTTGTGGTTTTCCTTCTATCGATAAGGCATTTGTATTTGCATGCTTGTCCGTAATGGGAGAGGATACGTCTTGGATTTGCAAAAAGTGCAAACCATGCATGCCCGCATCAAATAAGAGGGTTGCTACACACTTCCTTCGTCTTTTACTTTCTTTTTTCGTCTTTCCATCCTCAAATTATAAGGTGGCTAGAGACGTATTCCTCATGCATGCTTCTAGAAGAACAGTAGAATATTGTTGTTTGCGTTTTTGTTTTCCTTATATTGATCTAGCATTTACATTTGCTTGTATGTCCGTAATGGCCCATTAGCGGAGGCAAAGCGGGCTTGAGGGGGCAACAGCCCCCTAAGTTTTTCCCCTCCTAAACCCCAAGTATGCCCCCGTTGGCTGCTAATGAATAGTGGATGACAAAAGGGTTAGCTGTCCATTGTTTCACATACAAAAACGAACTTGGGAAGCAGGGGCCAACTTCCGACTCACCACATGGGAGCCACTTTCGTGCAGCGAGGAAACTGCTTGGTACCGTCGACCTTGACGTCGATCCGATGGTGGGGGCTACGAAGGTTGGAGTACACCTGACAAAATCTATATCAGGCCACACAGAGAGAGAATCCATAGTGCCTTTGCTCCTCCTAAGTCAGGCCTTGGCTTCTCCTGCTCGAAGTATTTTGAGGACGGTTGTAGATGTATTCCTCATGCTTTTAGAAGAACAGTAGAATATTGTTGTTTGCGTTGTGGTTTTCTTTCTACTGATCAAGCATTTGCATTTGCATGCATATCCGTAATGGACCATTAGCGGAGGCAAAGCAGGCTTGAGGGGGCAACTGCCCCCTAAGTTTTTCCCCTCCTAAACCCCAAGTATGCCCCAGTTGGCTGCTAATGAATAGTGGAAGACAAAAGGGTTAGCTGTCCATTGTTTTCACATACAAAATCGAACTTGGGAAGCAGGGGCCAACTTCAGACTCATCACATGAGAGCCACTTTTGGGTAGCGAGAAAACTTCTTGGTACCGTCGACCTTGACGTCGATCCAATGGTGGGGGCTACGAAGGTTGGAGTACACCTGACAAAATCTATATCAGGCCACACACAGAGAGAATCCATAGTGCATTTGCTCCTCCAAACTCAGGCCTTGGCTTCTACTTCTCGAAGTCTTTTAAGGACGGTTGTAGACGTATTCCTCATGCTTCTAGAAGAACAGTATAATATTCTTGTTTACGTTGTGGTTTTTCTTCTATCGATCAAGCATTTGTATTTGCATGCATCTCCGTAATGGGAGAGGATACGGCTTGGATTTGCAAAACGTGCACACCATGCATGCTCGCATCAAATTAGAAGGTGGCTACACATTTCCTTCGTCTTTTACTTTTTATTTCGTCCTTCCATCCTCAAATTATAAGGTGGCTAGAGACGTATTCCTCATGCATGCTTCTAGAAGAACAGTATAATATTGTTGTTTGCGTTGTGGTTTTCCTTCTATTGATCAAGCATTTACATTTGCATGCATGTCCGCAATGGCCCATTAGCGGAGGCAAAGCGGGGCTTGAGGGGGCAACTACCCCATAAGTTTTTCCCCTCCTAAACCCCAAGTATGCCCCCGTTGGCTGCTAATGAATAATGGATGGCAAAAGGGTTAGCTGTCCATTGTTTTCACATACAAAAATGAACTTGGGAAGCAGGGCCCAACTTCAGACTCACCACATGGGTGCCACTTTCGGGCAGCGAGGAAACTGCTTGGTACCGTCAACCTTGACGTCGATCTGATGGTGTGGGCTACGAAGGTTGGAGTACACCTGACAAAATCTATATCAGTCCACACACAGAGAGAATCCATAGTGCCTTTGCTCCTCCAAACTCAGGCCTTGGCTTCTATTGCTTGAAGTATTTTCAGGACGGTTGTAGACGTATTCCTCCTGCTTCTAGAAGAACAGTAGAATATTGTTGTGTGCGTTGTGGTTTTCCTTCTATCGATCAAGCATTTGCATTTGAATGCATTTCCGTAATGGGAGAGGATACAGCTTGGATTTGAAAAACGTGCACACCATGCATGCTCGCATCAAATTAGAAGGTGGAAACACACTTCCTTCGTCTTTTACTTTCTTTTTTTCTTCTTTCCATCCTCAAATTATAAGGTGGCTAGAGACGTATTCCTCATGCATGCTTCTAGAAGAACAGTAGAATATTGTAGTTTGCGTTGTGGTTTTCCTTCTATTGATCTAGCATTTGCATTTGCATGCATGTCTGTAATGGCCCATTAGCGGAGGCAAAGCGGGGCTTGAGGGGGCAACTGCCCCCTAAGTTTTTCCCCTCCTAAATCCCAAGTATGCCCCCGTTGGCTGCTATTGAATAGTGGATGACAAAAGGGCTAGCTGTCCATTGTTTTCACATACAAAAATGAACTTGGGAAGCAGGGACCAACTTCAGACTCACCACATTGGAGCCACTTTTGGGCAGCGAGGAAACTTCTTGGTACCGTCAACCTTGACGTCGATCCGATGGTGGGGGCTACGAAGGTTGGAGTACACCTGACAAAATCTATATCAGGCCACACATAGAGAGAATCCATAGTGCCTTTGCTCCTCTGATTCGGGTTCAATATTACATATTTAACCCCCAATTTAGCCCTATTTTGTGCTCATGAGATGCTATATTGTTCTCAAATATATTCGTATTTTCTACACAATTATTTATTAGAGAAATCACTTTATTTGAGCACAAAACAGAAATTAATGGAGTATTTCTGCACTTTTTATATTTTTCATGGCTTGGTTTCGATCTCACGATTCCAACGACTATTTATTTGTATTTTTCTGAGATCTGTGCTAATTACTGTGAATTTTTGAATGCAGAATACCAATAAAATGAAGAAATACGCTCAAAATACGAGAAATACGGTCGCAGCCCAATCAGAAGGAGACACGTGGCATCCATCCGTTCGCGGCCGCTCGATCCAACTCTCCTCAGTGAAGGGTGATGCGGCTGGGTTGCATCCGTCGATCTCAAATCGCACTGCTCGTATTCAAGATCAACGGAATGAAGCGACAGCGATCTTGAGGGACACGTGGAGCGATCTGGATGATTCCAACCCTCATCTGATGGCTCAAACGAAAGGGTGACGTGGCCTTCTCTGTGCTGCACGATCGTGATCAGACGGACCATATTGAAGCGGAGCGATTCGAATACGAAGGCAAACGCTGCGGGCGACGTGGCACAATCAAGAGCGTTGATAACGAATCCAACGGCCACTACTTCGTCCGCTCGATCTCGAAGAGCACAGCTTCTGCATGGTGACGTGGCCTCTCCGCAGCGCTTGGATGCTCGATCCGACGGACGAGACTCAATCAGATGCGAACTCGGTTTCGAGCGATGCGGAGTGGGCGCACGGTTTTTAAAGCGCCACATGGCCTCCCCTTGTTCTATCCAGCAAGATCGGACGGTCCTGATTTGCAGCGCTCGGCTGGTTGGGTTTAAGCGGGTTTGAACCCGTTAACGCACAGTAAACCCGCAATGTTAGTATTGAAGCGTATTCTAGGGTTTGCTGGCGTATTCTGGGCGTATTGGAGGCTCTAGGAGCCGTATTTCTCCTCTGAAAAATTCTGTAAAATTTCAGAGGCTGTTCTTAGTATTTCCAGAGAGTTTTGGGGCCTAACTTAGAGATTTGGTGATAGAATTCTAAACTTCTACCCCGTATTTGATGCTTTTCTATCGTATTTGGCTATTAGGAAGAAGTATTTTGCTATGAACTTTGATTTTTCTTGCATTATGCGTAGCTAAATCTTATTTGTGCATGGTATGGAGTAGTTAGGGGATGTCAATCGTGTTAGTTTGGTTGAATATTCGTTGTGCTTAGTCGTTAACGTTGATAAAGTTGTGAACTTTGGTATTAAATCGTCTTTTTCATCTTCCAAAAGAAGTGATTGAGTTGATGATCGCCCCAAAAGGGTGAGTTTTGATCTCTCCGAAAGAGAGTTTCATACCGTAGTTATAAGATTATAACTTTAGCAATGATTTTATTCACATTGTGCTTTAGCCCCCAAAAGGGCATCTTCCGATAAATTGCTCCCAAAAGGAGAATTCATTGAGTTATATTGGGTATTTTCCGGTGAATTGCTCTCAAAAAGAGAATTCTTTGTGTTATATTCGTCAACCAAGTTAATACGAATTATTGATCCTAACGAACCCATACCATGTGCATACTTTTCGTCGATACTTTCATACACGACTTTTCTTTGTTCGTATTGTTTGCACGTCACCATCACGTACTATCAACTCCATTCACATCACCATCATTATTGAAGTGGTTAGTTTCTCTTTGTTGGATTTCTATTTGATTTGAGCTGTGGTTGCAACAGATTTCCTCCCGAGGATTCGACATCTGGACTCCCATATTATATTACTTTTACGGACTCTTGCGCTTGAGAGAAGCACTATTTTGGGCCTACCAAGTTTTTGGCGCCGTTACCGGGGAGAACGGTTTGTTACTACGGTTTATTTCATTCAGAGGACCTTCGGTGAGATCTTTCCACTTTATTGTATATAAACTTTTGTTTGCTTTCACATATATAAAAAAAATATTTGTGCTAGTTTATGTGGCATAGGACTCCTAGGACACATAGGTTGACTCGAAGTTTTGATATGGCTAATAATAATATGGATGAAAATTTTAGCAACAATAACGAGAATAATGCGCAACCTGGAGTTCCTAGGACATTAAAAGATTTACTCAGACCCACTAAGACTAGCACAGCTTCATGCTTTGTTTTACCTACCGATGCAAATTCTTTCAATTTTAAACCTGGGGTGATCCAACTCTTACCCACCTTTCATGGGTTAGACAAGGAAAACCCATATCTTCATATAAAAGGATTTGAGGAGGTGTGCTTGACATGCTTTGATGGGAAAACTAGCGAGGATACGGTATATCTTAAACTGTTCCCATTTTCATTGAAAGACAAAGCTAAAAATTGGTTGAATGCATTGCCATCACGTTCTATTACTACATGGATTGATTTGCAGGCTAAATTTCTAAAGAAGTTTTTTCCTATCCACAGGACACATGGATTGAAGCGGCAGATCATGAACTTTGCCCATAAAAGCGAGGAGACATTCTACCAGGCATTTGAAAGGTTCAATGAGCTGTTGCTTGCATGCCCACACAATGGCTTCGATAAAAGCAGGATTATTGGCTTCTTCTACGATGGACTGCAGCCGCAGATGAAGCAATTTGTAGAGATGATGTGTAATGGAGGATTCTTTGATAAAGAGCCAGATGAAGCTTGGACGTACCTGGAGGACATAGCAGAAAATGCACAAACATGGGACACTACTTCAGACTACGAGAGAGGGGGCCACTCTGCACCATCTCAGCCTACACGAGGAGTGGTATTCAATTTGAAGCCAGAGGATGCACTGGAGGCAAAGATGGAGGACATGATCACGAACAAGCTTCATGCAGGGATTTGAAAGAGGCCAAGGCAGTTGAGATAGAGCAAATTTGTGCACTTTATGACGTTGGTGGCCACGACACTAGTGCTTGTCCTACACTTCCAGCTTTGAAGAGCATGCTAGGAAATCCAACGGGGGTGAATCAAGTGTCATCAAACTACCAGAACTTAAATTCCAACAATAAGGGGTGGCGCAACAATCCAAACTTAAACTGGGGCCCCAATCAGCAACCTCAGCAGTAAGCTCCACCGCCGTTCAGATAAAATCAATATAACAACAATTATCAAGGTGGGAACCAAAGGAGGGACCATGAGCCAGTGCAACAACAGCAGATGCAACCATTTGGCGATACGCTTCAGCAGCTTATTCAATTACAGCAAGCCCAAATGCTGCAACAACAGGCTCAATTTCAAGCTCAGCAGACTCAAAATCAGCAGATGAGCGAGAGCTTGGCAAGGCTTACAGCGACATTGGAGAAAGGTAAGCTTCCATCTCAGTCAATTCCAAATCCTAATATGGGCTCATCTTCTTCTGCAGGTAACAATATGAAGCCGTGCCAAGCTGTGTCCACTTTGAGGAGTGGAAAAGAGATTCAGAAGCCTGACCCACCAAGCAGAGAAGCTAAGCAAGAAGAGGGAATTCCGATCCAAGAAGAGGAAATTCAAGAGCAAGAGGAGGTGCAGGAAAAGAGCACAGAAGTGGGTTTGAGCAAAAATGTCATTAAAGAGAAGGAACCCGCAGCATATGTACCTGCAGCACCTTTCCCTCATCGGCTACTTCAGAAAAACAAAGATAAGTATCAAACTGAGATTCGTGAAATTTTTCAGAAGTGCCAGATAAATATTCCATTGCTTGATGCTATTAATCAAATACCTGCCTATGCTAAATTTCTGAAAGACTTGTGCACTGTTAAGAGAAAATTGAATGTGAAAAAGAAAGCATTTTTGACTGAACAGGTTAGTTCTATCGTGCAACAAAATACACCACCTAAATTTAGAGATCCTAGATCACCCACCATCACTTGCACCATTGGCACTAAAAAGATTGGAAATGCTTTATTGGATCTAGTGTCTAGTGTCAATATCTTGCCATATCCTATTTTTGTGCAGCTTGGGTTAGGACAGCTAAAACCTACATCTGTCATATTGCAACTAGCTGATAGATCTATTAAAGTTCCAAAGGGATGCATTGATGATGTCCTCGTTCAGGTGGACAAATTTTACTACCCCGCAGACTTTATAGTTCTAGACATCCAAGGACCCCAAACTGCCAATGCTACTCCTATCATCCTAGGTAGACCATTCCTAGCGACATGCAATGCTTTAATAAATTGTAGTGATGGTCAACTGAAAATTACTTTTGGCAACATGACTTTGGATTTGAATATTTTTAATACTTGCAAGTTGACACATGTGGATGATGAGATTGAGAGGGTGCATATGATTGATTCATTGGTGGATGACTATATTTGCTCTGAATTTTGTGCTGATACTTCTATTGCTGAGACTATTATTTGTGATTCTGATGACATCTCTTTTGTGCAGGAGAACATGAAGGCGCTTAACGTGGTATGGGAGCCTAGGTTCGAGGCTTTGCCACCTAATGCATCAATTCAAATTTCATCAGAGGTGGAGGATCCAAAGCCCGAATTGAAGCCACTTCCTAAATATCTCAAGCATGCCTTCCTAGGAAACGAAAACAGCTTCCCTGTGGTAATATCTTCTAAACTCTCTTTAGAACAGGAATGCTCTTTACTTGATGTGCTAAAAAAGCATAGAGGTGCTATTGGTTTGTCCATTGCTGACATAAAAGGTATTAGCCCTATTGTATGCATGCATCACATTTATTTGGAGGGTGACGCCAAACCCACTAGAGAAATGCAACGTAGGTTAAATCCAACAATAAAAGAAGTGGTGAAAGGCGAGGTACTAAAACTATTGGATGCAGGCATTATATATCCTATTTCTGACAGCAAGTGGGTTAGCCCTACACAGGTTGTTCCTAAAAAATCTGGCCTCACCGTGGTTAAAAATGAGAATAATGAGCTTATCCCAGTTAGAGCCACCACAGGTTGGACGATGTGCATAGACTATAGGAAATTGAACTATCGAACTAGAAAAGATAATTTCCCTCTTCCATTTTTTGACCAAATTTTAGAGAGGGTGGCTGGACATGAGTACTATTGCTTTCTAGACGGTTATTCAGGTTATTATCAGATTGAGATTGCACCTGAAGATCAGGAAAAGACCACATTTACCTGTCCCTTTGGTACTTTTGCTTTTAAAAGAATGCCGTTTGGTTTATGTAATGCTCCAGCTACTTTTCAGCGATGCATGCTCAGTATTTTTGATGATATGGTTGAGAAAATTGTTGAGGTATTTATGGATGATTTTTCGGTATATGGTAGCTCTTTTGATGATTGTTTAACTAACTTGGCTCATGTTCTTGACAGGTGCATTGAAAAGAATCTCCTATTGAATTGGGAGAAGTGTCATTTTATGACCACAGAGGGACTTGTCCTTGGTCACCTGGTTTCTAAAGATGGTATATAGGTAGACAGAGCCAAGGTCGCAGTAATTGAGAAGCTACCAAGTCCTAAATGCGTGAAGGACATCAGATCATTTTTGGGACAAGCAGGATTTTATAGGCGATTCATCAAAGATTTTAGCGTCATATCTCGCCCTCTTTGCAACTTACTAACTCTAAATGTAGATTTTATTTGGACACCTGAGTGTCAACATTCTTTTGAAACTTTAAAGAAGTTGCTGATTTCTGCTCCCATTTTCCAGGTACCAGACTGGTCCCTACCATTTGAAATAATGTGTGACGCAAGTAATTACGCAGTTGGTGTAGTCCTAGGCCAAAGAAAAGACAAAGTTCCAGTAGTGATTTACTACGCCAGTAAGACATTAAATGACGCTCAGAGGAACTATACGACCACAGAGAAGGAGTTACTGGCTGTAGTATTCGCGTTGGAAAAATTCAGGAGCTATATTTTGGGATCACCTATTTTGATTTATACTGATGACTCTGCTTTAAAATATTTATTGTCTAAAAAAGATGCTAAGCCTCGATTGATACGATGGATTTTATTGTTGCAGGAGTTCAATGGCATAATCAAGGAAAAGAAAGGCATGGAGAATCTAGTAGCTGACCACTTATCACGATTGACAGTAGGCCGTGATTCGGCAGATGTGCCTTTGTAGGACTCCTTTCCTGACGAGCATCTTTTTAGCATTTCCACCTCTCCATGGTATGCTGATATAGTAAATTATCTCGTGACTGGTAAGACCCCTGACACTTGGTCTCTTCAAGACTCTAAAAGTTTCAAGTATGAGGTAAAATATTTCTTCTTTGATGATCCGTACCTCTATAAATATTGTAGTGACCAAATTGTTAGGAGATGCATTCCTGACCATGAAATAACCAGTGTGATACAATTTTGTCATGATGGAGTGTGTGGTGGACATTTTTCTGCGAACAAAACTGTGGCAAAAATCTCGCAATGTGGCTTTTATTGGCCAACTATGTTTAAAGATACATTTCATTATTGCAAGACTTGCGCTGCATGCCAACAATTAGGGGGTATTACTAGACGTAACATGATGCCTTTAAACCCCATTTTAGAAATTGAAATATTTGATTGTTGGGGCATAGACTTCATGGGACCTTTCTCACCTTCTTTTGGATATGCTTATATATTGGTTTGTATCGATAATGTTTCTAAATGGGTGGAAGCTATTCCTTGCAGGTCGAACGACACTTCCGTTGTGCTTAAGTTCCTCAAAGAGAACATTTTCTCTAGATTTGGAGTGCCTAAGGTCGTGATCAGCGATGGAGGGTCTCAATTTTGCAACCGCATGTTCGCTACTTTAATGAAGAGGTTTGGGGTCACACATAAAGTTTCTACGCCATATCACCCCCAAACCAATGGTCAAGCAGAGTTGGCAAATAGAGAGATCAAAGGAATTCTACAGAAAACGGTGAATCCATCAAGAAAAGATTGGAGTTTGCGCTTACCTGAAGCGTTGTGGGCCTACAGGACGGCCTGCAAAACAATTTTGGGGATGTCACCTTGCCGTCTTGTTTTTGTGAAGTTTTGTCACTTACCTGTTGAATTGGAACATAGATCTTATTGGGCTATAAAGAAATTGAATTTTGATACTGATTCATCTTTTTCTTCTCGCAGGTTACAATTGTTGGAGCTATAGGAGTTGAGGAGAAATGCGTACGAAAATGCCAAAATATCAAAAGAGAGGATGAAATCCGTCGACGAAATGATGATCCTACGGAGGGAGTTCACCCCAGGCCAAAAAGTACTGCTATACAATTCCAGGCTTCACATCTTTCCCGGGAAGCTTCGCTCTAGGTGGTATAGACCCTTCACAGTCAAAGAAGTTTTCCCACATGGCGCAGTGCTATTATTGAATGAAAAAGATGGAAGTGAGTTCAAGGTGAATGGCCAAAGATTGAAGCATTTTCACGAGCCTTGGACCAAGGAAGCGAGCACCATGGATCTTACAGACCCACCTTCGGGTGGGAACTAATCAGGTGTGTTCTTTCCTTGATTCCCTCTTCCTAACATTGAGGACAATGTCTATTTTAAGTTGGGGGGAGGGTATAACTTTTAGGAGTTTTATTTTTTCTCTTTTTTCTTTTTCTTTTAGGATTTTATTTTTTTTAGTTTCCTTTTTGCATTGAAAAAAAAAATTTGAGTTAAGATATATCACCAAAATCTATTTTACCTAGAGATGACCCTCATGTGATGAAATTTCTCGAAGTATACTCACCACCGTACACATATGATTTATTTTCCTCCACCACTATTGTTAAATATTTCAGTCTCCTTTTACATGAATGCGAGTACTTGTGGTAAATTCCTTTGATATATCTCAATGGCAAGATTAATTGACGACTTAATGAATCTAGAAATTATGGATTAGCAAGTAGTTTGCTTTCATTGGAACACACCAAAGTTCATGCATCAATAATTCATAAAATAACTGGAGTATTGCTTTTTATCTCGTACTCATTGCTACTTGCATGCTTGGTATGATTTTGGGTAGAAAAATGTACCCCGTATTTTGAAATGATTAAGATAACCCATTCTTGTGAAAGATTAAAGAAAAGGAAGCTATCTTGCTAAGTTGTTTATGCACACACAAAAGAGGCAAAAATGAGATGAATGAAGAAAAAAAGAAATGAATAAATGTATTACCAAAGAAATAACTTGGTTGGCTCGAGTAGTACAGTCCGAGTGGCCCTTCTTGGCCAAATGCCCTATTATCGTCTGATTTGGAAGCCATTGACCGAATCCTCAATCATTTGATGGAGCGATCCAAGTTATACATTTTTCTGCGAATGTTGCTTGAAGCGCGTTACGCGGAACTATTAAATAAGCGAAAGAAAAGAGAGGATAAGTGTGCATAATTAGCACGGCAAGAGAACTTCCAAAGCTTAAAGAAAACACAAGATGTGGTGTGATCTCTTATGAATGATATTGACGTGTGTATGTTTTAATACCATTTTATTTTTTATGCTTGCTTTGCATGAAACATCTACGCTCCAACTTTGAACATTTGATTGAACGGTGTGAGCCATTGATTTTGTACACTACGAACTATGAAGTAATGAATAGTGAAGTTGAGTCTATTTTATAACCATTTGAGATACTTGATCTTCATTTTTAAACCCACAAGCACCATTATTTTTGAGATTGAAATATTGATATTAGTGTGTGGTTAACTTCTTTTGTCGTAGTAGTATGGTGGTGAGTGATTTGAGATCTGATAAGGTGATCTAGGTGCATATTTGATATTATATTTCGCTCACTTTGCTAGAGACTAGCAAATCGCTCGTTGGGGGATGTGATTCGGGTTCAATATTACATATTTAACCCCCCATTTAGCCCTATTTTGTGCTCACGAGATGTTATATTGTTCTCTAATATATTCGTATTTTCTACATAATTATTTATTAGAGATATCTTTTTATTTGAGCACAAAACAGTAATTAATGGAGTATTTCTGCACTTTTTATATTTTTCATGGCTTGGTCTCGATCTCACGATTCCAACGACTATTTATTTGTATTTTTCTGAGATCTGTGCTAATTACTGTGAATTTTTGAATGCAGAATACCAATAAAATGAAGAAATACGCTCAAAATACGAGAAATACGGTCGCAGCCCAATCAGAAGGAGACACGTGGCATCCATCCGTTCGCGGCCGCTCGATCCAACACTCCTCAGCGAAGGGTGACGCGGCTGAGTTGCATCCGTCGATCTCAAATCGCACGGCTCGTATTCAAGATCAACGGAATGAAGCGGCAGCGATCTTGAGGGACACGTGGAGCGATCTGGATGATTCCCGCCCTCATCTGATGGCTCAAACTAAAGGGCAATGTGGCCTTCTCTGTGCCGCACGATCGTGATCAGACTGACCATATTGAAGCGGAGCGATACGAATACGAAGGCAAACGCTGCGGGCGACGTGGCACAATCAAGAGCGTTGATAAGGAATCCAAAGGCCACTACTTCGTCCGCTCGATCTCGAAGAGCACAGCTTCCGCATGGTGACGTGGCCTCTCCGCAGCGCTTGGATGCTCAATCCGACGGACGATACTCAATCAGATGCGAACTCGGTTTCGAGCGATGCGGAGCGGGCGCCCGATTTTTAAAGTGCCACGTGGCCTCCCCTTGTTCGATCCCGCAAGATCAGACGGTCCTGATTTGCAGCGCTGGGCGGGTTGGGTTTTAAGCGGGTTTGAACCCGTTAACGCACAGTAAACCCGCAATGTTAGTATTGAAGCATATTCTAGGGTTTGTTGGCGTATTCTGGGCGTATTGAAGGCTCTAGGAGCCGTATTTCTCCTCTGAAAAATTCTGTAAAATTCCAGAGGCTGTTCTTAGTATTTCCAGAGAGTTTTGTGGCCTAACTTGGAGATTTTGTGATAGAATTCTAAACTTATACCATGTATTTGATGGTTTTCTATCGTATTTGGCTATTAGAATGAAGTATTTTGCTGTGAACTTTGATTTTTTCTTGCATTATGAGTAGCTAAATCTTATTTGTGCATGGTATGGAGTAGTTAGGGGATGTGAATCGTGTTAGTTTGGTTGAATATTTGTTGTGCTTAATCGTTATCGTTGATAAAGTTGTGAACTTTGGTATTAAATCGTCTTTTTTATCTTCCAAAAGAAGTGATTAAGTTGATGATCGCCCCAAAAGGGCGAGTTTTGATCTCTCCAAAAGAGAGTTTTATACCGTAGTTGTAAGATTATAACTTTAGCAACGATTTTATTCACATTGTGCGTTAACCCCCAAAAGGGCATCTTCCGATAAATTGCTCCCAAAAGGAGAATTCATTGAGTTATATTGGGTATTTTTCGGTGAATTGCTCTCAAAAAGAGAATTCATTGTGTTATATTCGTCAACCAAGTTAATACGAATTATTGATCCTAACGAACCCATACCATGTGCATACTTTTCGTCGATACTTTCATACACGACTTTTCTTTGTTCGTATTGTTTGCACGTCACCATCACGTACTATCAACTCCATTCACATCACCATCATTATTGAAGTGGTTAGTTTCTCTTTGTTGGATTTCTATTTGATTTGAGCTGTGGTTGCAAATGATTTCCTCCCGAGGATTCGACATCTGGACTCCCATATTATATTACTTTTACGGACTCTTGCGCTTGAGAGAAGCATTATTTTGGGCCTACCAAGTTTTTGGAAAAAAATAAAAAAAGATATAAAAAATAAAAATAAAAATAAAAATAAAAATTAATAAAATAAAATAAAATAAAATAAAAAGAAAAAAATAATAAAACAAATAAAAGAAGATTAAAAAAAATCTTTTGAGCCCCAAATCCTCCAAACTCAGGCATTGACTTCTCCTGCTCGAAGTCTTTTGAGGACGGTTGTAGACATATTCATCATGCTTCTAGAAGAACAGTAGAATATTGTTGTTTGTGTTGTGGTTTTCCTTCTATCGATCAACCATTTGCATTTGCATGCATGTCTGTAATGGGAGAGGATACGGCTTGGATTTGCAAAACGTGCACACCATGCATGCTCGCATCAAATTAGAAGGTGGCTACACACTTCCTTCATCTTTTACTTTCTTTTTTTCATTTTTCCATCCTCAAATTATAAGGTGGCTAGAGACGTATTCCTCATGCATGCTTCTAGAAGAACAGTAGAATATTGTTGTTTGTGTTGTGGTTTTCCTTCTATTGATCAAGCATTTGCATTTGCACGCATGTCCGTAATGGCCCATTAGCGGAGGCAAAGCGGGGCTTGAGGAGGCAACTGCCCCCTAAGTTTTTCCCCTCCTAAACCCCAAGTATACCCCCATTGGTTGCTAATGAATAGTGGATGACAAAAGGGTTAGCTGTCCATTGTTTTCACATACAAAAATGAACTTGGGAATTAGGGGCCAACTTCTGACTCACCACATTGGAGCCACTTTCGGGCAGCGAGGAAACTGCTTGGTACCGTCGACCTTGACGTCGATCCGATGGTGGGGGCTACGAAGGTTGGAGTACACCTGACAAAATCTATATCAGGCCACATATAGAGAGAATCCATAGTGCCTTTGCTCCTCTAATTCGGGTTCAATATTACATATTTAACCCCCCATTTAGCCCTATTTTGTGCTCATGAGATGCTATATTGTTCTCTAATATATTCGTATTTTCTACACAATTATTTATTAGAGAAATCACTTTATTTGAGCACAAAAAAGTAATTAATGGAGTATTTCTGCACGTTTTATATTTTTCATGGCTTGGTCTCGATCTCACGATTCCAACGACTATTTATTTGTATTTTTCTGAGATCTGTGCTAATTACTGTGAATTTTTGAATGCAGAATACCAATAAAATGAAGAAATACGCTCAAAATACGAGAAATACGGTCGCAGCCCAATCAGAAGGAGACACATGGCATCCATCCGTTCGTGGCCGCTCGATCCAACGCTCCTCAGCGAAGGGTGACGCGGCTGAGTTGCATCCGTCGATCTCAAATCGCACGGCTCGTATTCAAGATCAACGGAATGAAGCGGCAGCGATCTTGAGGGACACGTGGAGCGATCTGGATGATTCCCGCCCTCATTGGATGGCTCAAACGAAAGGGCGACGTGGCCTTCTCTGTGTCGCACGATCGTGATCAGACGGACCATATTGAAGCGGAGCGATTCGAATACGAAGGCAAACGCTGCGGGCGACGTGACACAATCAAGAGCGTTGATAACGAATCCAACGGCCACTACTTTGTCCGCTCGATCTCGAAGAGTAAAGCTTCCGCATGGCGACGTGGCCTCTCCACAGCGCTTGGATGCTCGATCCGACGGACGAGACTCAATCAGATGCGAACTCGGTTTCAAGCAATGCGGAGCGGGCTCAAGGTTTTTAAAGCGCCACGTGGCCTCCCCTTGTTCGATCCCGCAAGATCGGACGGTCATGATTTGCAGCGCTCGGCGGGTTGGGTTTTAAGCGGGTGTGAACCCGTTAACGCACAGTAAACCCGCAATGTTAGTATTGAAGCGTATTCTAGGGTTTGCTGGCGTATTCTGGGCGTATTGGAGGCTCTAGGAGCCGTATTTCTCCTCTGAAAAATTCTGTAAAATTCCAGATGCTGTTCTTAGTATTTCCAAAGAGTTTTGGGGCCTAACTTGGAGATTTGGTGATAGAATTCTAAACTTCTACCCCGTATTTGATGCTTTTCTATCGTATTTGGCTATTAGAATGAAGTATTTTGCTATGAACTTTGATTTTTCTTGCATTATGAGTAGCAAAATCTTATTTGTGCATGGTATGGAGTAGTTAGGGGATGTGAATCGTGTTAGTTTGGTTGAATATTCGGTGTGCTTAATCATTATCGTAGATAAAGTTGTGATCTTTGGTATTAAATCGTCTTTTTTATCTTCCAAAAGAAGTGATTGAGTTGATGATCGCCCCAAAAGGGCGAGTTTTGATCTCTCCAAAAGAGAGTTTCATACCGTAGTTGTAAGATTATAAGTTTAGCAACGATTTTATTCACATTGTGCTTTAACCCCCAAAAGGGCATCTTCCGATGAATTGCTCCCAAAAGGAGAATTCATTGAGTTATATTGGGTATTTTCCGGTGAATTGCTCTCAAAAAGAGAATTCATTATGTTATATTCATCAACAAAGTTAATACGAATTATTGATCCTAACGAACTCTTACCATGTGCATACTTTTCGCCGATACTTTCATACACGACTTTTCTTTGTTCGTATTGTTCGCACGTCACCATCACATACTATCAACTCCATTCACATCACCATCATTATTGAAGTGGTTAGTTTCTCTTTGTTGGATTTCTATTTGATTTGAGCTGTGGTTGCAACAAATTTCCTCCCGAGGATTCGACATCTGGACTCCCAGATTATATTACTTGTACGGACTCTTGCGCTTGAGAGAAGCACTATTTTGGGCCTACCAAGTTTTTGGAAAAAAAATAAAAAAAAGATATAAAAAATAAAAATATTAAATAAAAATAAATAAAATAAAATAAAATAAAATAAAATAAAAATAAAAGAAAAAAAATAAAAATAAAAATAAAAGAAGAAAAAAAAATCTTCTGAGCCCCAAATCTTTTGAGTCCCAAATCCTCCAAACTCAAGCATTGACTTCTCCTGCTCGAAGTCTTTTGAGGACGGTTGTAGACATATTCCTCATGCTTCTAGAAGAACAGTAGAATATTGTTGTTCGCGTTGTGGTTTTCCTTCTATCGATCAACCATTTGCAATTGCATGCATGTCTGTAATTGGAGAGGATACTGCTTGGATTTGCAAAACGTGCACACCATGCATGCTCGCATCAAATTAGAAGGTGGCTACACACTTCCTTCATCTTTTACTTTCTTCTTTTCGTTTTTCCATCCTCAAATTATAAGGTGGCTAGAGACGTATTCCTCATGCATGCTTCTAGAAGAACAGTAGAATATTGTTGTTTGCGTTGTGGTTTTCCTTCTATTGATCAAGCATTTGCATTTGCATGCATGTCCGTAATGGCCCATTAGCGGAGGCAAAGCGGGGCTTGAGGGGGCAACTGCCCCCTAAGTTTTTCCCCTCCTAAATCCCAAGTATGCCCCCGTTGGCTGCTATTGAATAGTGGATGACAAAAGGGTTAGCTGTCCATTGTTTTCACATACAAAAACGAACTTGGGAAGCAGGGACCAACTTCAGACTCACCACATTGGAGCCACTTTCGGGCAGCGAGGAAACTGCTTGGTACCGTCGACCTTGACGTCGATCCGATGGTGGGGGCTACGAAGGTTGGAGTACACCTGACAAAATCTATATCAGGCCACATACAGAGAGAATCCATAGTGCCTTTGCTCCTCTGATTCGGGTTGGTTTTTAAGCGGGTTTGAACCCGTTAACGCACAGTAAACCCGCAATGTTAGTATTGAAGCGTATTCTAGGGTTTGCTGGCGTATTCTGGGCGTATTGGAGGCTCTAGGAGCCGTATTTCTCCTCTGAAAAATTTATAAAATAAAATAAATAAAATAAAATAAATATTTTATTTTATAAATAAAAATAAATAAAATAAAATAAAAAGAAAAGAAAGGAAAAAAATAAAAATAAAAATAAAAGAAGATAAAAAAATCTTTTGAGCCCCAAATCCTCCAAACTCTGGCATTGACTTCTCCTGCTCGAAGTCTTTTGAGGACGGTTGTAGACATATTCCTCATGCTTCTAGAAGAACAGTAGAATATTGTTGTTCGCGTTGTGGTTTTCCTTCTATCGATCAAGCATTTGCATTTGCATGCATGTCTGTAATGGGAGAGGATACGGCTTGGATTTGCAAAACGTGCACACCATGCATGCTCGCATCAAATTATAAGGTGGCTACACACTTCCTTCATCTTTAACTTTCTTCTTTTCGTTTTTCCATCCTCAAATTATAAGGTGGCTAGAGACGTATTCCTCATGCATGCTTCTAGAAGAACAGTAGAATATTGTTGTTTGCGTTGTGGTTTTCCTTCTATTGATCAAGCATTTGCATTTGCATGCATGTCCGTAATGGCCCATTAGCGGAGGCAAAGCGGGGCTTGAGGGGGCAACTGCCCCCTAAGTTTTTCCCCTCCTAAATCCCAAGTATGCCCCCGTTGGCTGCTATTGAATAGTGGATGACAAAAGGGTTAGATGTCCATTGTTTTCACATACAAAAACAAACTTGGGAAGCAAGGACCAACTTCAGACTCACCACATTGGAGCCACTTTCGGTCAGCGAGGAAACTGCTTGGTACCGTCGACCTTGACGTCGATCCGATGGTGGGGGCTACGAAGGTTGGAGTACACCTGACAAAATCTATATCAGGCCACATACAGAGAGAATCCATAGTGCCTTTGCTCCTCTGATTCGGGTTCAATATTACATATTTAACCCCCATTGAGCCCTATTTTGTGCTCATGAGATGCTATATTGTTCTCTAATATATTCGTATTTTCTACACAATTATTTATTAGAGAAATCACTTTATTTGAGCACAAAACAGCAATTAATGGAGTATTTCTGCACTTTTTATATTTTTCATGGCTTGGTCTCAATCTCACGATTCCAACGACTATTTATTTGTATTTTTCTGAGAACTGTGCTAATTACTGTGACTTTTTGAATGCAGAATTCCAATAAAATGAAGAAATACGCTCAAAATACGAGAAATACGGTCGCAGCCCAATCAGAAGGAGACACATGGCATCCATCCGTTCGCGGCCGCTCGATCCAACGCTCCTCAGCGAAGGGTGACGCGGCTGAGTTGCATCCGTCGATCTCAAATCGCACGGCTCGTATTCAAGATCAACAGAATGATGCGGCAGCGATCTTGAGGGACACGTGGAGTGATCTGGATGATTCCCGCCCTCATCTGATGGCTCAAACGAAAGGTCGATGTGGCCTTCTCTGTGCCGCACGATCGTGATCAGACGGACCATATTGAAGCGGAGCGATTCGAATACGAAGGCAAACACTGCGGGCGACGTGGCACAATCAAGAGCGTTGATAACGAATCCAAAGGCCACTACTTCGTCCGCTCGATCTCGAAGAGCACAGCTTCTGCATGGTGACATGGCCTCTCCGTAAAGCTTGGATGCTCGATCCGACGGACGAGACTCAATCAGATGCGAACTCGGTTTCGAGCGATGCGGAGCGGGCGCCCGGTTTTTAAAGTGCCACGTGGCATCCCCTTGTTCGATCGCGCAAGATCAGACGGTCCTGATTTGCAGCGCTCGGCGGGTTGGGTTTTAAGCGGCTTTGAACCCGTTAACCCACAGTAAACCCGCAATGTTAGTTTTGAAGCGTATTCTAGAGCTTGCTGGCATATTTTAGGCATATTGGAGGCTCTAGGAGCCGTATTTCTCCTCTGAAAAATTCTGTAAAATTCCAGAGGCTATTCTTAGTATTTCTAGAGAGTTTTTGGGCCTAACTTGGAGATTTGGTGATAGAATTCTAAACTTCTACCCCGTATTTGATGCTTTTCTATCGTATTTGGCTATTAGAAAGAAGTATTTTGCTATGAACTTTGATTTTTCTTGCATTATGAGTAGCTAAATCTTATTTGTGCATGGTATGGAGTAGTTAGGGGATGTGAATCGTGTTAGTTTGGTTGAATATTCGTTGTGCTTAGTCGTTAACGTTGATAAAGTTGTGAACTTTGGTATTAAATCGTCTTTTTCATCTTCCAAAAGAAGTGATTGAGTTGATGATCGCCCCAAAAGGGTGAGTTTTGATCTCTCCAAAAGAGAGTTTCATACCGTAGTTGTAAGATTATAACTTTAGCAACGATTTTATTCACATTGTGCTTTAACCCCCAAAAGGGCATCTTCCGATGAATTGCTCCCAAAAGGAGAATTCATTGAGTTATATTGGGTATTTTCCGGTGAATTGCTCTCAAAAAGAGAATTCATTGTGTTATATTCGTCAACCAAGTTAATACGAATTATTGATCCTAACGAACCCATACCATGTGCATACTTTTCGTCGATACTTTCATACACGACTTTTCTTTGTTCGTATTATTCGCACGTCACCATCACATACTATCAACTCCATTCACATCACCATCATTATTGAAGTGGTTAGTTTCTCTTTGTTGGATTTCTATTTGATTTGAGCTGTGGTTGCAACAGATTTCCTCCCGAGGATTCGACATCTGGACTCCCATATTATATTACTTTTACGGACTCTTGCGCTTGAGAGAAGCACTATTTTGGGCCTACCAAGTTTTTGGAAAAAAAATAAAAAAAAGATATAAAAAATAAAAATATTAAATAAAAATAAATAAAATAAAATAAAATAAAAAGAAAAGAAAAAAATAAAAATAAAAATAAAAGAAGATAAAAAAAAATCTTCTGAGCCCCAAATCTTTTGAGTCCCAAATCCTCCAAACTCAGGCATTGACTTCTCCTGCTCGAAGTCTTTTGAGGACGGTTGTAGACATATTCCTCATGCTTCTAGAAGAACAGTAGAATATTGTTGTTCGCGTTGTGGTTTTCCTTCTATCGATCAAGCATTTGCATTTGCATGCATGTCTGTAATGGGAGAGGATACTGCTTGGATTTTCAAAACATGCACACCATGCATGCTCGCATCAAATTAGAAGGTGGCTACACACTTCCTTCATCTTTTACTTTCTTCTTTTCGTTTTTCCATCCTCAAATTATAAGGTGTCTAGAGACGTATTCCTCATGCATGCTTCTAGAAGAACAGTAGAATATTGTTGTGTGCGTTGTGGTTTTCCTTCTATTGATCAAGCATTTGCATTTGCATGCATGTCCGTAATGGCCCATTAGCAGAGGCAAAGAGGGGCTTGAGGGGGCAACTGCCCCCTAAGTTTTTCCCCTCCTAAATCCCAAGTATGCCCCCATTGGCTGCTATTGAATAGTGGATGACAAAAGGGTTAGCTGTCCATTGTTTTCACATACAAAAACGAACTTGGGAAGCAGGGGCCAACTTCAGACTCACCACATTGGAGCCACTTTCGGGCAGCGAGGAAACTGCTTGGTACCGTCGACCTTGACGTCGATCCGATGGTGGGGGCTACGAAGGTTGGAGTACACCTGACAAAATCTATATCAGGCCATATACAGAGAGAATCCATAGTTCCTTTCCTCCTCTGATTCGGGTTCAATATTACATATTTAACCTCCCATTGAGCCCTATTTTGTGCTCATGAGATGCTATATTGTTCTCTAATATATTCGTATTTTCTACACAATTATTTATTAGAGAAATCACTTTATTTGAGCACAAAACAGCAATTAATAGAGTATTTCTGCACTTTTTATATTTTTCATGGCTTGGTCTCGATCTCACGATTCCAACGACTATTTATTTGTATTTTTCTGAGATCTGTGCTAATTACTGTGAATTTTTGAATGCAGAATACCAATAAAATGAAGAAATACGCTCAAAATACGAGAAATACGGTCGCAGCCCAATCAGAAGGAGACACGTGTCATCCATCCGTTCGCGGCCACTCGATCCAACGCTCCTCAGCGAAGGGTGACGCGGCTGAGTTGCATCCGTCGATCTCAAATCGCACGGCTCGTATTCAAGATCAACAGAATGAAGCGGCAGCGATCTTGAGGGACACGTGGAGTGATCTGGATGATTCCCGCCCTCATCTGATGGCTCAAACAAAAGGGCGACGTGGCCTTCTCTGTGCCGCACGATCGTGATCAGACGGACCATATTGAAGCGGAGCGATTCGAATACGAAGGCAAACACTGCGGGCGACGTGGCACAATCAAGAGCGTTGATAATGAATCCAAAGGCCAATACTTCATCCGCTCGATCTCGAAGAGCACAGCTCCTGCATGGTGACATGGCCTCTCCGCAGCGCTTGGATGCTCGATCCGACGGACGAGACTCAATCAGATGCGAACTCGGTTTCGAGCGATGCGGAGCGGGCGCCCGGTTTTTAAAGTGCCACGTGGCCTCCCCTTGTTCGATCCCGCAAGATCGGACGGTCCTGATTTGCAGCGCTCGGCGGGTTGGGTTTTAAGCGGCTTTGAACCCGTTAACCCACAGTAAACCCGCAATGTTAGTTTTGAAGCGTATTCTAGGGCTTGCTGGCGTATTTTAGGCATATTGGAGGCTCTAGGAGCCGTATTTCTCCTCTGAAAAATTCTGTAAAATTCCAGAGGCTGTTCTTAGTATTTCCAGAGAGTTTTTTGGCCTAACTTGGAGATTTGGTGATAGAATTCTAAACTTCTACCCCGTATTTGATGCTTTTCTATCATATTTGGCTATTAGAAAGAAGTATTTTGCTATGAACTTTGATTTTTCTTGCATTATGAGTAGCTAAATCTTATTTGTGCATGGTATGGAGTAGTTAGGGGATGTGAATAGTGTTAGTTTGGTTGAATATTCGTTGTGCTTAGTCGTTAACGTTGATAAAGTTGTGAACTTTGGTATTAAATCGTCTTTTTCATCTTCCAAAAGAAGTGATTGAGTTGATGATCGTCCCAAAAGGGTGAGTTTTGATCTCTCCAAAAGAGAGTTTCATACCGTAGTTGTAAGATTATAACTTTAGCAACGATTTTATTCACATTGTGCTTTAACCCCCAAAAGGGCATCTTCCGATGAATTGCTCCCAAAAGGAGAATTCATTGAGTTATATTGGGTATTTTCCGGTGAATTGCTCTCAAAAAGAGAATTCATTGTGTTATATTCGTCAACCAAGTTAATACGAATTATTGATCCTAACGAACCCATACCATGTGCATACTTTTCGTCGATACTTTCATACACGACTTTTCTTTGTTCGTATTGTTCGCACGTCACCATCACATACTATCAACTCCATTCACATCACCATCATTATTGAAGTGGTTAGTTTCTCTTTGTTGGATTTCTATTTGATTTGAGCTGTGGTTGCAACAGATTTCCTCCCGAGGATTCGACATCTGGACTCCCTTATTATATTACTTTTACGGACTCTTGCGCTTGAGAGAAGCACTATTTTGGGCCTACCAAGTTTTTGGCGCCGTTGCCGGGGAGAACGGTTTGTTACTACGGTTTATTTCATTCAGAGGACCTTCGGTGAGATCTTTCCACTTTATTGTATATAAACTTTTGTTTGCTGTCACATATATTAAAAAATATTTGTGCTAGTTTATGTGGCATAGGACTCCTAGGACACATAGGTTGACTCGACGTTTTGATATGGCTAATAATAATATGGATGAAAATTTTAGCAACAATAACGAGAATAATGCGCAACCTGGAGTTCCTAGGACTCTAAAAGATTTACTCAGACCCACTATGACTAGCACAGCTTCATGCTTTGTTTTACCTACCGATGCAAATTCTTTCAATTTTAAACCTGGGGTGATCCAACTCTTACCCACCTTTCATGGGTTAGACAAGGAAAACCCATATCTTCATATAAAAGGATTTGAGGAGGTGTGCTTGACATGCTTTGATGGGAAAACTAGCGAGGATACGGTATATCTTAAACTGTTCCCATTTTCATTGAAAGACAAAGCTAAAAATTGGTTGAATGCATTGCCATCACGTTCTATTACTACACGGATTGATTTGCAGGCTGAATTTCTAAAGAAGTTTTTTCCTATCCACAGGACACAGGGATTGAAGCGGCAGATCATGAACTTTGCCCAGAAAAGCGAGGAGACATTCTACCAGGCATTTGAAAGGTTCAATGAGCTGTTGCTTGCATGCCCACACAATGGCTTCGACAAAAGCAGGATTATTGGCTTCTTCTACGATGGACTGCAGCCGCAGATGAAGCAATTTGTAGAGATGATGTGCAATGGAGGATTCTTTGATAAAGAGTCAGATGAAGCTTGACGTACCTGGAGGAGATAGCAGAAAATGTGTAAACATGGGACACTACTTCAGACTACAAGAGAGGGGGCCACTCTGCACCATCTCAGCCTACACGAGGAGTGGTATTCAATTTGAAGCCAGAGGATGCACTGGAGGCAAAGATGGAGGCCATGATCATGAACAGCTTCATGCCATGAATTTGAAAGAGGCCAAGGCAGTTGAGATAGAGCAAATTTGTGCACTTTGCGACGTTGGTGGCCATGACACTAGTGCTTGTCCTATACTTCCAGCTTTGAAGAGCATGCTAGGAAATCCAACGGGGGTGAATCAAGTGTCATCAAACTACCAGAACTTCAATTCCAACAATAAGGGGTGGCGCAACAATCCAAACTTAAACTGGGGCCCCAATCAGCAACCTCAGCAGCAAGCTCCACCACCGTTCAGACAAAATCAATATAACAACAATTATCAAGGTGGGAACCAAAGGAGGGACCATGAGCCAGTGCAACAACAGCAGATGCAACCATTTGGCGATGCGCTTCAGCAGCTTATTCAATTACAACAAGCCCAAATGCAGCAACAACAGGCTCAATTTCAGGCTCAGCAGACTCAAAATCAGCAGATGAGCGAGAGCTTGGCAAGGCTTACAGTGAAATTGGAGAAAGGTAAGCTTCCATATCAGTCAATTCCAAATCCTAATATGGGCTCATCTTCTTCTGCATGTAATATGAAGCCGTGCCAAGCTGTGTCCACTTTGAGGAGTGGAAAAGAGATTCAGAAGCCTGACCCACCAAGCAGAGAAGCTAAGCAAGAAGAGGGAATTCCGATCCAAGAAGAGGAAATTCAAGAGCAAGAGGAGGTGCATGAAAAGAGCACGGAAGTGGGTTTGAGCAAAAATGTCATTAAAGAGAAGGAACCCGCATCATATGTACCTGCAACACCTTTCCCTCATCGGCAACTTCAGAAAAACAAAGATAAGTATCAAACTGAGATTCGTGAAATTTTTCAGAAGTGCCAGATGAATATTCCATTGCTTGATGCTATTAATCAAATACCTGCCTATGCTAAATTTCTGTAAGACTTGTGCACTGTTAAGAGACAATTGAATGTGAAAAAGAAAGCATTTTTGACTGAACAGGTTAGCTCTATCGTGCAACAAAATACACCACCTAAATTTAGAGATCCTGGATCACCCACCATCACTTGCACCATTGGCACTAAAAAGATTGGAAATGCTTTATTGGATCTAGGGTCTAGTGTCAATATCTTGCCATATCCTATTTTTGTGCAGCTTGGGTTAGGAGAGCTAAAACCTACATCTGTTATATTGCAACTAGCTGATAGATCTATTAAAGTTCCAAAGGGATGCATTGAGGATGTCCTCGTTCAGGTGGACAAATTTTACTACCTCGCAGACTTTATAGTTCTAGACATCCAAGGACCCCAAACTGCCAATGCTACTCCTATCATCCTAGGTAGACCATTCCTAGCGACATGCAATGCTTTAATAAATTGTAGGGATGGTCAACTGAAAATTACTTTTGGCAACATAACTTTGGATTTGAATATTTTTAATACTTGCATGTTGCAACATGTGGATGATGAGATTGAGAGGGTGCATATGATTGATTCATTGGTGGATGATTATATTTGCTCTGAATTTTGTGCTGATACTTCTATTGCTGAGACTATTGTTTGTGATTCTGATGACATCTCTTTTGTGCAGGAGAACATGAAGGCGCTTAACGCGGTATGGGAGCCTAGGTTCGAGGCTTTGTCACCTAATGCATCAATTCAAATTTCATCAGAGGTGGAGGATCCAAAGCCCGAATTGAAGCCACTTCCTGAATATCTCAAGTATGCCTTCCTAGGAAACAAAAACAGCTTCCCTGTGGTAATATCTTCTAAACTCTCTTTAGAATAGGAAAGCTCTTTACTTGATGTGCTAAAAAAGCATAGAGGTGCTATTGGTTGGTCCATTACTGACATAAAAGGTATTAGCCCTATTGTATGCATGCATCACATTTATTTGGAGGGTGACGCCAAACCCACTAGAGAAATGCAACGTAGGTTAAATCCAACATTAAAAGAAGTGGTGAACGGCGAGGTACTAAAACTATTGGATGCATGCATTATATATCCTATTTCTGACAGCAAGTGGGTCAGCCCTACACAGGTTGTTCCTAAAAAGTCTGGCCTCACCGTGGTTAAAAATGAGAATAATGAGCTTATCCCAGTTAGAGCCACCACAGGTTGGAGGATGTGCATAGACTATAGAAAATTGAACTCCCAAACTAGAAAAGATCATTTCCATCTTCCATTTCTTGACCAAATTTTAGAGAGGGTGGCTGGACATGAGTACTATTGCTTTCTAGACGGTTATTCAGGTTATTATCAGATTGAGATTGCACCTGAGGACCAAGAAAAGACCACCTTTACATGTCCCTTTGGTACTTTTGCTTTTAAAAGAATGCCGTTTGGTTTATGTAATGCTCCAGCTACTTTTCAGCGATGCATGCTCAGTATTTTTGATGATATGGTTGAGAAAATTGTTGAGGTATTTATGGATGATTTTTCAATATATGGTATCTCTTTTCATGATTGTTTAACTAACTTGGCTCATGTTCTTGACAGGTGCATTGAAAATAATCTCCTATTGAATTGGGAGAAGTGTCATTTTATGACCACAGAGGGACTTGTCCTTGGTCACCTAGTTTCTAAAGATGGTATATAGGTAGACAGAGCCAAGGTAGCAGTAATTGAGAAGCTACCAAGTCCTAAATGCGTGAAGGACATCAGATCATTTTTGGGACATGCAGGATTTTATAGGCGATTCATCAAAGGTTTTAGCGCCATATCTCACCCTCTTTGCAACTTACTAACCCTAAATGTGGATTTTATTTGGACACCTGAGTGTCAACATTCTTTTGAAACTTTAAAGAAGTTGCTGATTTCTGCTCCCATTTTCCAGGTACCAGACTGGTCCCTACCATTTGAAATAATGTGTGACGCAAGTAATTACGCAGTTGGTGCAGTCCTAGGCCAAAGAAAAGACAAAGTTCCAGTAGTGATTTACTACGCCAGCAAGACATTAAATGACGATCGGAGGAACTATACGACCACATAGAAGGAGTTGCTGGCTGTAGTATTCGCGTTGGAAAAATTCAGGAGCTATATTTTAGGATCACCTATTTTGATTTATACTGATCACTCTGCTTTAAAATATTTATTGTTTAAAAAAGATGCTAAGCCTCGATTGATACGGTGGATTTTATTGTTGCAGGAGTTCAATGTCATAATCAAGGACAAGAAAGGCATGGAGAATCTAGTAGCTGACCACTTATCACGATTGACAGTAGGCCTTGATTCAGCAGATGTGCCTTTGAAGGACTCCTTTCCTGATGAGCATCTTTTTAGCGTTTCCACCTCTCCATGGTATGCTGATATAGTAAATTATCTCGTGACTGGTAAGACCCCTGACACTTGGTCTCTTCAAGACTCTAAAAGGTTCAAGTATGAGGTAAAATATTTCTTCTTTGATGATCCGTACCTCTATAAATATTGTAGTGCCCAAATTGTTAGGAGATGCATTCCTGACCATGAAATAACCAGTGTGATACAATTTTGTCATGATGGAGTGTGTGGTGGACATTTTTCTGCGAACAATACTGTGGCAAAAATCTCGCAATGTGGCTTTTATTGGCCAACTATGTTTAAAGATACGTTTCATTATTGCAAGACTTGTGCTGCATGCCAACAATTAGGGGGTATTACTAGACGTTACATGATGCCTTAAAACCCCATTTTAGAAATTGAAATATTTGATTGTTGGGGCATAGACTTCATGGGACCTTTCCCACCTTCTTTTGGATATGCTTATATATTGGTTTGTTTCGATTATGTTTCTAAATGGGTGGAAGCTATTCCTTGCAGGTCGAACGACACTTCCGTTGTGCTTAAGTTCCTCAAAGAGAACATTTTCTCTAGATTTGGAGTGCCTAAGGTCTTGATCAGCGATGGAGGGTCTCAATTTTGCAACCGCATGTTCGCTACTTTAATGAAGAGGTTTGGGGTCACACATAAAGTTTCTACGCCATATCACCCCCAAACCAATGGTCAAGCAGAGTTGGCAAATAGAGAGATCAAAGGAATTCTACAGAAAACGGTGAATCCATCAAGAAAAGATTGGAGTTTGCGCTTACCTGAAGCGTTGTGGGCCTACAGGACGGCCTGCAAAACAATTTTGGGGATGTCACCTTGCCGTCTTGTTTTTGTGAAGTTTTGTCACTTACCTGTTGAATTGGAACATAGATCTTATTGGGCTATAAAGAAATTGAATTTTGATACTGATTCATCTTTTTCTTCTCGCAGGTTACAATTGTTGGAGCTATAGGAGTTGAGGAGAAATGCGTACGAAAATGCCAAAATATCAAAAGAGAGGATGAAATCCGTCGACGAAATGATGATCCTACGGAGGGAGTTCACCCCAGGCCAAAAAGTACTGCTATACAATTCCAGGCTTCACATCTTTCCCGGGAAGCTTCGCTCTAGGTGGTATAGACCCTTCACAGTCAAAAAGCTTCGCTCTAAGTGATTGAGTTGATGATCACCCCAAAAGGGTGAGTTTTGATCTCTCCAAAAGAGAGTTTCATACAGTAGTTGTAAGATTATAACTTTAGCAACGATTTTATTCACATTGTGCTTTAACCCCCAAAAGGGCATCTTCTGATGAATTGCTCCCAAAAGGATAATTCATTGAGTTATATTGGGTATTTTCCGGTGAATTGCTCTCAAAAAGAGAATTCATTGTGTTATATTCGTCAACCAAGTTAATACGAATTATTGATCCTAACGAACCCATATCATGTGCATACTTTTCGTCGATACTTTCATTCACGACTTTTCTTTGTTCGTATTGTTCGCACGTCACCATCACGTACTATCAACTCCATTCACATCACCATCATTATTGAAGTGGTTAGTTTCTCTTTGTTGGATTTCTATTTGATTTGAGCTGTGGTTGCAACAGATTTCCTCCCGAGGATTCGACATCTGGACTCCCATATTATATTACTTTTACGGACTCTTGCGCTGGAGAGAAGCACTATTTTGGGCCTACCAAGTTTTTGGCGCCGTTGCCGGGGAGAACGGTTTGTTACTACGGTTTATTTCATTCAGAGGACCTTCAGTGAGATCTTTTCACTTTATTGTTTATAAACTTTTGTTTGATTTCACATATATAAAAAAGTATTTGTTCTAGTTTATGTGGAATAAGACTCCTAGGACACATAGGTTGACTCGACGTTTTGATATGGCTAATAATAATATGGATGAAAATTTTAGCAACAATAACGAGAATAATGCGCAACCTGGAGTTCCTAAGACTTTAAAAGATTTACTCAGACCCACTAAGACTATCACAGCTTCATGCTTTGTTTAACTACCGATGCAAATTCTTTCAATTTTAAACCTGGGGTGATCCAACTCTTACCCACCTTTCATGGGTTAGACAAGGAAAACCCATATCTTCATATAAAAGGATTTGAGGAGGTGTGCTTGACATGCTTTAATGGGAAAACTAGCGAGGATACGGTATATCTTAAACTGTTCCCATTTTCATTAAAAGACAAAGCTAAAAATTGGTTGAATGCATTGCCATCACGTTCTATTACTACATGGATTGATTTGCAGGCTGAATTTCTAAAGAAGTTTTTTCCTATCCACAGGACACATGGATTGAAGCGGCAGATCATGAACTTTGCCCAGAAAAGCGAGGAGACATTCTACCAGGCATTTGAAAGGTTCAATGAGCTGTTGCTTGCATGTCCACACAATGGCTTCGACAAAAGCAGGATTATTGGCTTCTTCTACGATGGACTGCAGCTGCAGATGAAGCAATTTGTAGAGATGATGTGCAATGGAGGATTCTTTGATAAAGAGCCAGATGAAGCTTGGACGTACCTGGAGGAGATAGCAGAAAATGCGCAAACATGGGACACTACTTCAGACTACGAGAGAGGGGGCCACTCTGCACCATCTCAGCCTACACGAGGAGTGGTATTCAATTTGAAGCTATAGGATGCACTGGAGGCAAAGATGGAGGCCATGATCACGAACAGCTTCATGCCATGAATTTGAAAGAGGCCAAGGCAGTTGAGATAGAGCAAATTTGTGCACTTTGCGACGTTGGTGGCCACGACACTAGTGCTTGTCCTTCACTTCCAGCTTTGAAGAGCATGCTAGGAAATCCAACGGGGGTGAATCAAGTGTCATCAAACTACCAGAACTTCAATTCCAACAATAAGGGGTGGTGCAACAATCCAAACTTAAACTGGGGCCCCAATCAGCAACCTCGGCAGCAAGCTCCACCGCCGTTCAGATAAAATCAATATAACAACAATTATCAAGGTGGGAACCAAAGGAGGGACCATGAGCCAGTGCAACAACAGCAGATGCAACCATTTGGCGATGCGCTTCAGCAGCTTATTCAATTACATCAAGCCCAAATGCAGCAACAACAGGCTCAATTTCAGGCTCAGCAGACTCAAAATCAGCAGATGAGCGAGAGCTTGGCAAGGCTTACAGCGACATTGGAGAAAGGTAAGCTTCCATCTCAATCAATTCCAAACCCTAATATGGGCTCATCTTCTTCTGCAGGTAACAATATGAAGCCGTGCCAAGCTGTGTCCACTTTGAGGAGTGGAAAAGAGATTCAGAAGCCTGACCCACCAAGCAGAGAAGCTGAGCAAGAAGAGGGAATTCCGATCCAAGAAGATGAAATTCAAGAGCAAGAGGAGGTGCAGGAAAAGAGCACGGAAGTGGGTTTGAGCAAAAATGTCATTAAAGAGAAGGAACCCGCAGCATATGTACCTGCAGCACCTTTCCCTCATCGGCTACTTCAGAAAAACAAAGATAGGTATTAAACTGAGATTCGTGAAATTTTTCAGAAGTGCCAGATAAATATTCCATTGCTTGATGCTATTAATCAAATACCTGCTTATGCTAAATTTCTGAAAGACTTGTGCACTGTTAAGAGAAAATTGAATGTGAAAAATAAAGCATTTTTGACTGAACAGGTTAGCTCTATCGTGCAACAAAATACACCACCTAAATTTAGAGATCCTGGATCACCCACCATCACTTGCACCATTGGCACTAAAAAGATTGGAAATGCTTTATTGGATCTAGGGTCTAGTGTCAATATCTTGCCATATCCTATTTTTGTGCAGCTTGGGTTAGGACAGCTAAAACCTATATCTGTTATATTGCAACTAGCTGATAGATCTATTAAAGTTCCAAATGGATGCATTGAGGATGTCCTCGTTCAGGTGGACAAATTTTACTACCCCGCATACTTTATAGTTCTAGACATCCAAGGACCCCAAATTGCCAATGCTACTCCTATCATCCTAGGTAGACCATTCCTAGCGACATGCAATGCTTTAATAAATTGTAGGGATGGTCAACTGAAAATTACTTTTGGCAACATGACTTTGGATTAGAATATTTTTAATACTTGCAAGTTGCCACATGTGGATGATGAGATTGAGAGGGTGCATATGATTGATTCATTGGTGTATGATTATATTTGCTCTGAATTTTGTACTGATACTTCAATTACTGAGACTATTATTTGTGATTCTGATGACAACTCTTTTGTGCAGGAGAACATGAAGGCGCTTAACGCGGTATGGGAGCCTAGGTTCGAGGCTTTGCCACCTAATGCATCAATTCAAATTTCATCATAGGTGGAGGATCCAAAGCCCGAATTGAAGCCACTTCCTGAATATCTCAAGTATGCCTTCCTAGGAAACAAAAACAGCTTCCCTGTGGTAATATCTTCTAAACTCTCTTTAGAACATGAAAGCTCTTTACTTGATGTGCTAAAAAAAGCATAGAGGTGCTATTGGTTGGTCCATTGCTGACATAAAAGGTATTAGCCATATTGTATGCATGCATCACATTTATTTGGAGGGTGACGCCAAACCCACTATAGAAATGCAACGTAGGTTAAATCCAATATTAAAAGAAGTGGTGAAAGGCGAGGTACTAAAACTATTGGATTCAGGCATTATATATCCTATTTCTGACAGCAAGTGGGTTAGCCCTACACAGGTTGTTCCTAAAAAGTTTGGCCTCACCGTGGTTAAAAATGAGAATAATGAGCTTATCCCAGTTAGAGCCACCACAGGTTGGAGGATGTGCATAGACTATAGGAAATTGAACTCCCGAACTAGAAAAGATCATTTCCCTCTTCCATTTCTTGACCAAATTTTAGAGAGGGTGGCTGGACATGAGTACTATTGCTTTCTAGACGGTTATTCAGGTTAATATCAGATTGAGATTGCACTTGAGGACCAGGAAAAGACCACCTTTACCTGTCCCTTTGGTACTTTTGCTTTTAAAAGAATGTCGTTTGGTTTATGTAATGCTCCAGCTACTTTTCAGCGATGCATGCTCAGTATTTTTGATGATATGGTTGAGAAAATTGTTGAGGTATTTATGGATGATTTTTCAGTATATGGTATCTCTTTTCATGATTGTTTAACTAACTTGGCTTATGTTCTTGACAGGTGCATTGAAAAGAATCTCCTATTGAATTGGGAGAAGTGTCATTTTATGACCACAGAGGGACTTGTCCTTGGTCACCTGGTTTCTAAAGATGGTATATAGGTAGACAGAGCCAAGGTAGCAGTAATTGAGAAGCTACCAAGTCCTAAATGCGTGAAGGACATCAGATCATTTTTGGGACATGCATGATTTTATAGGCGATTCATCAAAGATTTTAGCGCCATATCTCGCCGTCTTTGCAACTTACTAACTATAAATGTGGATTTTATTTGGACACCTGAGTGTCAACATTCTTTTGAAACTTTAAAGAAGTTGCTAATTTCTGCTCCCATTTTCCAGGTACCAGACTGGTCCCTACCATTTGAAATAATGTGTGACGCAAGTAATTACGCAGTTGGTGCAGTCCTAGGCCAAAGAAAAGACAAAGTTCCAGTAGTGATTTACTACGCCAGCAAGACATTAAATGACGCTCAGAGGAACTATATGACCACATAGAAGGAGTTGCTGGCTGTAGTATTCGCGTTGGAAAAATTCAGGAGCTATATTTTGGGATCACCTATTTTGATTTATACTGATCACTCTGCTTTAAAATATTTATTGTCTAAAAAAGATGCTAAGACTCGATTGATACGGTGGATTTTAATATTGCAGGAGTTCAATGTCATAATCAAGGACAAGAAAGGCATGGAGAATCTAGTAGCTGACCACTTATCACGATTGACAATAGGCATTAATTCAGCAGATGTGCCTTTGAAGGACTCCTTTCCTGACGAGCATCTTTTTAGCGTTTCCACCTCCCCATGGTATGCTAATATAGTAAATTATCTCGTGACTGATAAGACCCCTGACACTTGGTCTCTTCAAGACTCTAAAAGGTTCAAGTATGAGGTAAAATATTTCTTCTTTGATGATCCGTACCTCTATAAATATTGTAGTGACCAAATTGTTAGGAGATGCATTCCTGACCATGAAATAACCAGTGTGATACAATTTTGTCATGATGGAGTGTGTGGTGGACATTTTTCTGCGAACAAAACTGTGGCAAAAATCTCGCAATATGGCTTTTATTGGCCAACTATGTTTGAAGATACGTTTCATTATTGCAAGACTTGCGCTGCATGCCAACAATAAGGGGGTATTACTAGACGTAACATGATGCCTTTAAACCCTATTTTAGAAATTGAAATATTTGATTGTTGGGGCATAGACTTCATGGGACCTTTTCCACCTTCTTTTGGATATGCTTATATATTGGTTTGTATCAATTATGTTTCTAAATGGGTGGAAGCTATTCCTTGCAGGTCGAACGACACTTCCGTTGTGCTTAAGTTCCTCAAAGAGAACATTTTCTCTAGATTTGGAGTGCCTAAGTTCTTGATCAGCGATGGAGGGTCTTAATTTTGCAACCGCATGTTCGCTACTTTAATGAAGAGGTTTGGGGTCACACATAAAGTTTCTACGCCATATCACCCCCAAACCAATGGTCAAGCAGAGTTGGCAAATAGAGAGATCAAAGGAATTCTACAGAAAACGGTGAATCCATCAAGAAAAGATTGGAGTTTGCGCTTACCTGAAGCGTTGTGGGCCTACAGGACGGCCTACAAAACAATTTTGGGGATGTCACCTTACCGTCTTGTTTTTGGGAAGTCTTGTCACTTACCTGTTGAATTGGAACATAGATCTTATTGGGCTATAAAGAAATTGAATTTTGATACTGATTCATCTTTTTCTTCTCGCAGGTTACAATTGTTGGAGCTATAGGAGTTGAGGAGAAATGCGTACGATAATGCCAAAATATCAAAAGAGAGGATGAAATCCATCTACGACATGATGATCCGACGGAGGGAGTTCACCCCATGCCAAAAAGTACTGCTATACAATTCCAGGCTTCACTTCTTTCCCAGGAAGCTTCGCTCTAGGTGGTATGGACCCTTCACAGTCAAAGAAGTGTTCCCACATGGCGCAGTGCTATTATTGAATGAAAAAGATGGAAGTGAGTTCAAGGTGAATGGCCAAAGATTGAAGTATTTTCACGAGCCTTGGACCAAGGAAGCGAGCACCATCGATCTTACAGACCCACATTCGAGTGGGAACTAATCAGGTGTGTTCTTTCCATGATTCCCTCTTCCTAACATTGAGGACAATGTCTATTTTAAGTTGGGGGGAGGGTATAACTTTTAGGATTTTTATTTTTTTCTCGTTTTTCTTTTTCTTTTATGATTTTATTTTTTAGTTCCCTTTTTGCATTGAAAAAAAATTTTGAGTTAAGATATATCACCAAAATCTATTTTACCTAGAGATGACCCTCATGTGATGAAATTTCTCGAAGTATACTCACCACCGTACACATATGATTTATTTTCCTCCACCACTATTGTTAAATATTTCAGTCTCCTTTTACATGAATGCAAGTACTTGTGGTAAATTCCTTTGATATATCTCAATGGCAAGATTAATTGACGACTTAATGAATCTAGAAATTATGGATTAGCAAGTATTATGCTTTCATTGGAACACACCAAAGTTCTTGAATCAATAATTCATAAAATAACGGGAGCATTGCTTTTTATCTCGTACTCATTGCTATTTGCATGCTTGGTATGATTTTGGGTAGAAAAATGTAACCCGTCTTTTGAAATGATTAAGATAACCCATTCTTGTGAAAGATTAAAGAAAAGGAAGCTATCTTGCTAAGTTGTTTATGCACACACAAAAGAGGCAAAAATGAGATGAATGAAGAAAAAAAGAAATGAATAAATGTATTACCAAAGAAATAACGTGGTTGGCTCGAGTAGTACAGTCCGAGGGGCCCTTCTTGGCCTAATGCCATATTATCGTCTGATTTGGGAGCCATTGACCGGAACCTCAATCATTTGATGGAGCGATCCAAGTTATACATTTTTTTTGCGAATGTTGCTTGAAGCGCGTTACGCGGAACTATTAAATAAGCGAAAGAAAAGAGAGGATAAGTGTGCATAATTAGCAAGGCAAGAGAACTTCCAAAGCTTAAAGAAAACACAAGATGTGGTGTGATCTCTTATGAATGATATTGACGTGTGTATGTTTTAATACCATTTTATTTTTGATGCTTGCTTTGCATGAAACATCTACGCTCCAAGTTTGAACATTTGATTGAACGGTGTGAGCCATTGATTTTGTACACTACGAACTATGAAGTAATGAATAGTGAAGTTGAGTCTATTTTATAACCATTTGAGATACTTGATCTTCATTTTTAAACCCACAAGCACCATTATTTTTTAGATTGAAATATTGATATTAGTGTGTGGTTAACTTCTTTTGTCGTAGTAGTATGGTGGTGAGTGATTTGAGATCTGATAAGGTGATCTAGGTGCATATTTGATATTATATTTCGCTCACTTTGCTAGAGACTAGCAAATCGCTAGTTGGGGGGTGTGATTCGGGTTCAATATTATATATTTAACCCCCCATTTAGCCTTATTTTGTGCTCATGAGATGCTATATTGTTCTCTAATATATTCGTATTTTCTACACAATTATTTATTAGAGAAATCACTTTATTTGAGCACACAACAGCAATTAATGGAGTATTTCTGCACTTTTTATATTTTTCATTTCTTGGTCTCGATCTCACGATTCTAACGACTATTTATTTGTATTTTTCTGAGATCTGTGCTAATTACTGTGAATTTTTGAATGCAGAATACCAATAAAATGAAGAAATACGCTCAAAATACGAGAAATACGGTCGCAACCCAATCAGAAGGAGATACGTGGCGTCCATCCGTTCGCAGCCGCTCGATCCAACGCTCCTCAGCGAAGGGTGACGCGGCTGAGTAGCATCCGTCGATCTCAAATCGCACGGCTCGTATTCAAGATCAACGGAATGAAGCGGCAGCGATCTTGAGGGACACGTGGAGCGATCTGGATGATTCCTGCTCGCATCTGATGGCTCAAACGAAAGGGCGATGTGGCCTTCTCTGTGCCGCACGATAGTGATCAAACGGACCATATTGAAGCGGAGCGATTCGAATACGAAGGCAAACGCTGCGGGCGACGTGGCACAATCAAGAGCGTTGATAACGAATCCAACGGCCACTACTTCGTCCGCTCGATCTCGAAGAGCACAGCTTCCGCATGACGACGTGGCCTCTCCGCAGCGCTTGGATGCTCGATCCGATGGACGAGACTCAATCAGATGCGAACTCGGTTTCGAGCGATGCGGAGCGGGCGCCCGGTTTTTAAAGCGCCACGTGGCCTCCCCTTGTTCGATCCTGCAAGATCGGACGGTCCTAATTTACAGCGCTCGGTGGGTTGGGTTTTAAGCGGGTTTGAACCCGTTAACGCACAGTAAACCCGCAATGTTACTATTGAAGCGTATTCTCGGGTTTGCTGGCATATTCTGGGCGTAATGGAGGCTCTAGGAGCCGTATTTCTCCTCTAAAAAATTCTGTAAAATTCCAGAGGCTGTTCTTAGTATTTCCAGAGAGTTTTGTGGCCTAACTTGGAGATTTGGTGATAGAATTCTAAACTTCTACCCCGTATTTGATGCTTTTCTATCGTATTTGGCTATTAGAATGAAGTATTTTGCTATGAACTTTGATTTTTCTTGCATTATGAGTAGCTAAATCTTATTTGTGCATGGTATGGAGTAGTTAGAGGATGTGAATCGTGTTAGTTTGGTTGAATATTTGTTGTGCTTAATCGTTAACGTTGATAAAGTTGTGAACTTTGGTATTAAATCGTCTTTTTTATCTTCCAAAAGAATTCATTGAGTTGATGATCGCCCCAAAAGGGCGAGTTTTGATTCCCCAAAAGAGAGTTTGATACCGTAGTTCTAAGATTATAACTTTAGCAACGATTTTACTCACATTGTGCTTTAACCCCCAAAAGGGCATCTTCCGATGAATTGCTCCCAAAAGGAGAATTCATTGAGTTATATTGGGTATTTTCCGGTGAATTGCTCTCAAAAAGAGAATTCATTGTGTTATATTCATCAACCAAGTTAATACGAATTATTGATCCTAACGAACCCATACCATGTGCATACTTTTCGTCGATACTTTCATACACGACTTTTCTTTGTTCGTATTGTTCGCACGTCACCATCACGTACTATCAACTCCATTCACATCACCATCATTATTGAAGTGGTTAGTTTCTCTTTGTTGGACTTCTATTTGATTTGAGCTGTGGTTGCAACAGATTTCCTCCCGAGGATTCGACATCTGGACTCCCATATTATATTACTTTTACGGACTCTTGCGCTTGAGAGAAGCACTATTTTGGGCCTACCAAGTTTTTGGAAAAAATAAAATAAAAAAAGATATAAAAAAATAAAAATAAAAATAAAAATAAAAATAAAAATAAATAAAATAAAATAAAATAAAATAAACAGAAAAAAAATAAAAATAAAAATAAAAGAAGATAAAAAAAATCTTTTGAGCCCCAAATCCTCCAAACTCAGGCATTGACTTCTCCTGCTCGAAGTCTTTTGAGGACGGTTGTAGACATATTCCTCATGCTTCTAGAAGAACAATAGAATATTGTTGTTTGCGTTGTGGTTTTCCTTCTATCGATCAAGCATTTGCATTTGCATGCATGTCCGTAATGGGAGAGGATACGACTTGGATTTGCAAAACGTGCACACCATGCATGCTCGCATCAAATTAGAAGGTGGCTACACACTTCCTTCGTCTTTTACTTTCTTTATTTCGTCTTTCCAACCTCAAATTATAAGGTGGCTAGAGACGTATTCCTCATGCATGCTTCTAGAAGAACAGTAGAATATTGTTGTTTGCGTTGTGGTTTTCCTTCTATTGATCAAGCATTTGAATTTACATGCATGTCCGTAATGGCCCATTAGCGGAGGCAAAGCGGGGCTTGAGGGGGCAACTGCCCCCTAAGTTTTTCCCCTCCTAAACCCCAAGTATGCCCCCGCTGGCTGCTAATGAATAGTGGATGGCAAAAGGGTTAGCTGTACATTGTTTTCACATACAAAAACAAACTTGGGAAGCAGGGGCCAACTTCAGACTCACCACATAGGAGCCACTTTGGGGCAGCGAGGAAACTGCTTGGTACCGTCGACCTTGACGTCGATCCGATGGTGGGGGCTACGAAGGTTGGAGTACCCCTGACAAAATCTATATCAGGAGACACACAGAGAGAATCCATAGTGCCTTTGCTCCTCCAAACTCAGGCCTTGGCTTCTCTTGCTTGAAATCTTTTGAGGACGGTTGTAGATGTATTCATCATGCTTCTAGAATAACAGCAGAATATAGTTGTTTACATTGTTGTTTTCCTTCTATTGATCAAGCATTTGTATTTGCATGCATGTCCGTAATGGGAGAGGATACGGCTTGGATTTGCAAAACGTGCACACCATGCATGCTTGCATCAAATTAGAAGGTGGCTAAACACTTCCTTCGTCTTTTACTTTCTTTATTTCGTCTTTCCATCCTCAAATTATAAGGTGGCTAGAGACGTATTCCTCTTGCATGCTTTTAGAAGAACAGTAGAATATTGTTGTTTGCGTTGTTATTTTCCTTCTATTGATCAAGCATTTGCGTTTGCATGCATATCCTTAATGGCCCATTAGCGGAGGCAAAGCGGGCTTGAGGGGACAACTACCCCCTATGTTTTCCCCACCTAAACCCCAAGTATGCCCCCCGTTGGCTGCTAATGAATAGTGGATGACAAAAGGGTTAGCTGTCCATTATTTTCACATACAAAAACGAACTTGGGAAGCATGGGCCAACTTCAGACTCACAACATGGGAGCCACTTTCGGGCAGCGAGGAACTGCTTGGTACCGTCGACCTTGACGTCGATCCGATGGTGGGGGCTACAAAGGTTAGAGTACACCTGACAAAATCTATATCAGGCCACACAAAGAGAGAATCCATAGTGCCTTTGCTCCCCCAAACTCAGGCCTTGGCTTCTCCTGCTCGAAGTCTTTTGAGAACGGTTGTAGACGTATTCCTCATGCTTCTAGAAGAACGGTAGAATATTGTTGTTTGCGTTGTGGTTTTCCATCTATCGATCAAGCATTTGCATTTGCATGCATGTCCGTAAGGGGAGAGGATACGGCTTGGATTTGCAAAACGTGCACACCAAGCATGCTCGCATCAAATTAGAAGGTGGCTACACACTTCCTTCGTCTTTTACTTTCTTTTTTCGTCTTTCCATCCTCAAATTATAAGGTGGCTAGAGACGTATTCCTCATGCATGCTTCTAGAAGAACAGTAGAATATTGTTGTTTGCGTTGTGGTTTTCCATCTATCGATCAAGCATTTGCATTTGCATGCATGTCCGTAAGGGGAGAGGATACGGCTTGGATTTGCAAAACGTGCACACCAAGCATGCTCGCATCAAATTAGAAGGTGGCTACACACTTCCTTCGTCTTTTACTTTCTTTTTTCGTCTTTCCATCCTCAAATTATAAGGTGGCTAGAGACGTATTCCTCATGCATGCTTCTAGAAGAACAGTAGAATATTGTTGTTTACGTTGTGGTTTTCCTTCTATTGATCAAGCATTTGCATTTGCATGCATGTCCGTAATGGCCCATTAGGGAAGGCAAAGCGGGCTTGAGGGGGCAACTGCCCCCTAAGTTTTTCCCCTCCTAAACCCTAAGTATGTCCCCGTTGGCTGCTAATGAATAGTGGATGACAAAAGGGTTAGCTATCCATTGTTTTCACATACAAAAATGAACTTGGGAAGCAGGGGCCAACTTCAGACTCACCACATGGGAGCCACTTTCGGGCAGCGAGGAAACTACTTGGTACCGTCGACCTTGACGTCGTTCCGATGGTGGGGGCTACGAAGGTTGGAGTACACCTGACAAAATCTTTATCAGGCCACACACAAAGAGAATCCATAGTGCCTTTGCTCCTCCAAACTCAGGCCGTGGCTTCTCCTGCTCGAAGTCTTTTGAGTACGGTTGTAGACGTATTCCTCATGCTTCTAGAAGAACAGTAGAATATTGTTGTTTGCGTTGTGGTTTTCCTTCTATCGATCAAGCATTTGCATTTGTATGCATGTCTGTAATAGGAGAGGATACTGCTTGGATTTGTAAAACGTGCACACCATGCATGCTCGCATTAAATTAGAAGGTGGCTACACACTTCCTTTGTCTTTTACTTTCTTTTTTTCGTCTTTCCATCCTCAAATTATAAGGTGGCTAGAGACGTATTCCTCATGCATGCTTCTAGAAGAACAGTAGAATATTGTTGTTTGTGTTGTAGTTTTCCTTTTATTGATCAAGCATTTGCATTTGCTTGCATGTCCGTAATGGCCCTTTGCGGAGTCCAAGCGGGGCTTGAGGGGGCAACTGCCCCCTAAGTTTTTCCCCTCCTAAACCCCAAGTATGCCCCTGTTGGCTGCTAATGAATAGTGGATGACAAAAGGGTTAGCTGTCCATTGTTTTCACATACAAAAACGAACTTGGGAAGCAGGGGCCAACTTCAGACTCACCACATGGGAGCCACTTTCGGGCAGCGTGGAAACTGCTTGGTACCGTCGACCTTGACGTCGATCCGATGGTGGGGGCTACGAAGGTTGGGGTACACCTGAAAAAATCTATAGCATGCCACACACAGAGAGAATCCATAGTTCCTTTGCTCCTCCAAACTCAGGCATTGCCTTCTCCTGCTCAAAGTCTTTTGAGGACGGTTGTAGACGTATTCCTCATGCTTCTAGAAGAACGGTAGAATATTGTTCTTTGCGTTGTGGTTTTCCTTCTGTCGATCAAGCATTTGCATTTGAATGCATGTCTGTAATGGGAGAGGATACGGCTTGGATTTGCAGAACGTGCACACCATGCATGCTCGCATCAAATTAGAAGGTGGCTACACACTTCCTTCGCCTTTTACTTTCTTTTTTCGTCTTTCCATCCTCAAATTATAAGGTGGCTAGAGACGTATTCCTCATGCATGCTTCTAGAAGAATAGTAGAATATTGTTGTTTGTGTTGTGGTTTTCCTTCTATTGATCAAGCATTTGAATTTGCATGTATGTCCGTAATGGCCCATTAGCAGAGGCAAAGCGGGGCTTGAGGGGGCAACTGCCCCCTAAGTTTTTCCCCTCCTAAACCCCAACTATGCCCCCCGTTGGCTGCTAATGAATAGTGGATGACAAAAGGGTTAGCTGTCCATTGTTTTCCCAAACAAAAACAAACTTGGGAAGCAGAGGCCAACTTCAGACTCACCACATGGGAGCCACTTTCGGGCAGGGAGGAAACTGCGTTGTGCCGTCGACCTTGACGTCGATCCGATGGTGGGGGCTAAGAAGGTTGGAGTACACCTGACAAAATCTATTTCATGCCACACACAGAGAGAATCCATAATGCCTTTGCTCCTCCAAACGCAGGCCTTGGCTTCTACTGCTCAAAGTCTTTTGAGGACGTTTGTAGACGTTTTCCTCATGCTTCTAGAAGAACAGTAGAATATTGTTGTTTGTGTTGTTGTTTTCCTTCTATCAATCAAGCATTTGCATTTGCATGCATGTCCGTAGTGGGAGAGGATACAGCTTGGATTTGCAAAACGTGCACACCATGCATGCTCGCATCAAATTAGAAGGTGGCTACACACTTCCTTCGTATTTTACTTTCTTTTTTTCGTCTTTCCATCCTCAAATTATAAGGTGGCTAGAGACGTATTCCACATGCATGCTTCTAGAAGAACAGTAGAATATTGTTGTTTGCGTTGTGGTTTTCCTTCTATTGATCTTGCATTTGCATTTGCATGCATGTCCGTAATGGCCCATTAGCGAAGGCAAATCGGGGCTTACGGGGGCAACTGCCCCCTAAGTTTTTTCCCTCCTAAACCCCAAGTATGCCCTCGTTGGCTGCTAATGAATAGTGCATGACAAAAGGGTTAGCTGTCCATTGTTTTCACATACAAAAACGAACTTAGGAAGTAGGGGCCAACTTCAGACTCACCACATTGGAGCCACTTTCGGGCAGCGAGGAAATTTCTTGGTACCGTCGACCTTGACGTCAATCCGATGGTGGGGGCTACGAAGGTTGGAGTACATCTGAAAAAATCTATATCAGGCCACACACAGAGAGAATCCATAGTGACTTTCCTCCTCCAAACTTTGGCCTTGACTTCTCCTGCTCGAATTCTTTTGAGGACGGTTGTAGACGTATTCCTCATGCTTCTAGAAGAACTGTAGAATATTGTTGTTTGCGTTGTGGTTTTCGTTCTTTCGATCAAGCATTTGCATTAGCATGCATGTCCGTAATGGGAGAGGATACGGCTTGGATTTGCAAAACGTGCACACCATGCATGCTCGCATCAAATTAGAAGGTGGCTACACACTTCCTTCGTCTTTTACTTTCTTTTTTTCGTCTTTCCATCCTCAAATTATAAGGTGGCTAGAGATGTATTCCTTATGCATTCTTCTCGAAGAACAGTAGAATATTGTTGTTTGCGTTGTGGTTTTCCTTCTATTGATCAAGCATTTGAAATTGCATACATGTCCATGATGGCCCATTAGCGGAGGCAAATCGGGGCTTGAGGGGGCAACTGCCCCTTAGTTTTTCCCCTCCTAAACCCCAAGTATGCCTCTGTTGGCTGCCAATGAATAGTGGATTACAAAAGGGTTAGCAGTCCATTGTTTTCACATACAAAAACGAACTTGGGAAGCAGGGTCCAACTTCAGACTCACCACATTGGAGCCACTTTCGGGCAGCGAGGAAACTGCTTGGTACCATCGACCTTGACGTCGATCCGATGGTGGGGGCTACGAAGGTTGGAGTACTCCTGACAAAACCTATATCAGGCCACACACAGAGAGAATCCATAGTGCCTTTGCTCCTCCAAACTCAGACCTTGGCTTCTCCTGCTCGAAGTCTTTTAAGGACGGTTGTAGAGATATTCCTCATGCCTCTAGAAGAACAGTAGAATATTGTTGTTTGCGTTGTGGTTTTCCTTCTATCGATCAAGCATTTGCATTAGCATGCATGTCTGTAATGGGAGAGGATACGGCTTGGATTTGCAAAACGTGCACACCATGCATGCTCGCATCAAATTAGAAGGTGGCTACACACTTCCTTCGTATTTTACTTCCTTTTTTTCGTCTTTTCATCATCAAATTATAAGGTGGCTAGAGACGTATTCCTCATGCATGCTTCTAGAAAAACAGTAGAATATTGTTGTTTACGTTGTGGTTTTCCTTCTATTGATCAAGCATTTGCATTTGCATGCATGTCCGTAACGGCCCATTAGCGGAGGCAAAGCGGGGCTTGAGGGGGCAACTGCCCCCTAAGTTTTTACCCTCCTAAACCCCAAGTATGCTCACGTTGGCTGCTAATGAATAGTGGATGACAAAATGTTTAGATGTCCATTGTTTTCACATACAAAAACGAACTTGGGAAGCAGGGGCCAACTTCAGACTCACCACATGGGAGCCACTTTCAGGCAGCAAGGAAACTGATTGGTACCGTCGAACTTGACGTCGATCCGATGGTGGGGGCTACGAATTTTGGAGTACACCTGACAAAATCTATATCTGGCTACACACAGAGAGAATCCATAGCGCCTTTGCTCCTCCAAACTCAGGCCTTGGCTTCTCCTACTCGAAGTCTTTTGAGGACGGTTGTAGACGTATTCCTCAAGCTTCTAGAAGAACAGTAGAATATTGGTGTTTGCGTTGTGGTTTTCCATCTATCGATCAAGCATTTGCATTTGCATGCATGTCCGTAATGGGAGAGGATACGGCTTGGATTTGCAAAATGTGCACACTATGCATGCTCGCATCAAATTAGAAGGTGGCTACACACTTCCTTCCTCTTTTACTTTCTTTTTTTCGTCTTTCCATCCACAAATTATAAGGTGGCTAGAGACGTATTCCTCATGCATGCTTCTAGAATAACAGTAGAATATTGTTGTTTGCGTTGTGGTTTTCATTCTATTTAGCAAGCATTTGCATTTGCATGCTTGTCCGTAATGGCCCATTAGCGGAGGCAAAGCGGGGCTTGAGGGGGCAACTGCCCCCTAAGTTTTTACCCTCCTAAACCCCAAGTATGCCCCCGTTGGCTGCTAATGAATAGTGGATGACAAAAGGGTTAGCTGTCCATTGTTTTCACATACAAAAATGAACTTGGGAAGGCGGGGCCAACTTCAGACTCACCACATGGGAGCCACTTTCAGGCAGCGAGGAAACTGCTTGGTACCGTCGACCTTGACGTCGATCCGATGGTGGGGGCTACGAAGGTTGGAGTACACCTGACAAAATATATATCAGGCCACACCCAGAGAGAATCCATAGTGCCTTTACTCCTCCAAACTCAGGCCTTGACTTCTCCAGATCGAAGTCTTTTGAGGACGGTTGTAGACGTATTCCTCATGCTTCTAGAAGAACAGTAGAATATTGTTGTTTGTGTTTTGGTTTTCGTTCTATCGATCAAGCATTTGCATTTGCATGCATGTCCATAATGGGAGAGGATACGACTTGGATTTGCAAAACGTGCACACTATGCATTCTCGCATCAAATTAGAAGGGGGCTACACACTTCCTTCGTCTTTTACTTTCTTTATTTCATCTTTCCATCCTCAAATTATAAGGTGGCTAGAGACATATTCCTTATGCATGCTTCTAGAAGAACCGTAGAATATTATTGTTTTCGTTGTGGTTTTCCTTCTATTGATCAAACATTTGCATTTGCATGCATGTCCGTAATGGTCCATTAGCGGAGGCAAAGAGGGGCTTGAGGGGACAACTGCCCCCTAAGTTTTTCCCCTCCTAAACCCCAAGTATGCCCCCGTTGGCTGCTAATGAATAGTTGATGACAAAAGGGTTAGCTGTCCATTGTTTTCACATACAAAAATGAACTTGGGAAGCATGGGCCAACTTCAGACTCACCACATAGGAGCCACTTTCGGGCAGCGAGGAAACTGCTTGGTACCGTCGACCTTGACGTCGATCCGATGGTGGGGGCTACGAAGGTTGGAGTACACCTGACAAAATCTATATCAGGCCACACACTGAGAGAATCCATAGTGCCTTTGCTCCTCCAAACTCAGGCCTTGGCTTCTCCTACACGATGTCTTTTAAGGACGGTTGTAGACGTATTCCTTATGCTTCTAGAAGAACAGTAGAATATTGTTGTTTGTGTTTTGGTTTTTCTTCTATCGATCAAGCATTTGCATTTGCATGCATGTCTGTAATGGGAGAGTATACTGCTTGGATTTGCAAAACGTGCACACCATGCATACTCGCATCAAATTAGAAGGTGGCTACTCACTTCCTTCGTCTTTTACTTTCTTTTTTTCGTCTTTACATTCTCAAATTATAAGGTGGCTAGAGACGTATTCATCATGCATGCTTCTAGAAGAAAAGTAGAATATTGTTGTTTGCGTTGTGGTTTTCCTTCTATTGATCAAGCATTTGCATGCATGTCCGTAATGCCCCATTAGCAGAGGTAAAGCAGGGCTTGAGGTGACAAATGTCCCCTAAGTTTTTCCCCTCATAAACCCCAAGTATGCCCCCGTTGGCTGCTAATGAATAGTGGATGACAAAAGGGTTAGCTATCCATTGTGTTCACATAGAAAAACGAACTTGGGAAGCAGGGGCCAACTTCAGACTCACCACATGGGAGCCACTTTCGGGTAGCGAGGAAACTGATTGGTACCGTCGAACTTGACGTCGATCCGATGGTGGGGGTTACGAAGGTTGGAGTACACCTGACAAAACCTATATCCGGCCACACACAGAGTTAATCCATAGTGCCTTCGCTCCTCCAAACTCAGGCCTTGGCTTCTCCTGCTCGAAGTCTTTTGAGGACAGTTGTAGACGTATTCCTCATGCATCTAGAAGAACAGTAGAATATTGTTGTTTGCGTTGTGGTTTTCCTTCTATCGATCAAGCATTTGCATTTGCATGCATGTCCGTAATGGGAGAGGATACGGCTTGGATTTGCAAAACGTGCACACCATGCACGCTCGCATCAAATTAGAAGGTGGCTACACACTTCCTTCCTCTTTTACTTTCTTTTTTTTCGTCTTTCCATCCTCAAATTATAAGGTGGCTAGAGACGTATTCCTCATGCATGCTTCTAGGATAATAGTAGAATATTGATGTTTGCGTTGTGGTTTTCATTCTATTAATCAAGAATTTGCATTTGCATGCATGTCCGTAATGGCCCATTAGCGGAGGCAAAGCGGGGCTTGAGGGGGCAATTGCCCCCTAAGTTTTTCCCCTCCTAAACCCCAAGTATGCCCCCGTTGGCTGCTAATGAATAGTGGATGACAAAAGGGTTACTTTGGCCTTGACTTCTCCTGCTCGAATTCTTTTGAGGACGGTTGTAGACGTATTCCTCATGCTTCTAGAAGAACTGTAGAATATTGGTGTTTGCGTTGTGGTTTTCCTTCTATCGATCAAGCATTTGCATTAGCCTGCATGTCTGTAATGGGAGAGGATACGGCTTGGATTTGTAAAACGTGCACACCATGCATGCTCGCATCAAATTAGAAGGTGGCTACACACTTCCTTCGTCTTTTACTTTCTTTTTTTCGTCTTTCCATCCTCAAATTATAAGGTGGCTAGAGACGTATTCATTATGCATTCTTCTCGAAGAACTGTAGAATATTGTTGTTTGCGTTGTGGTTTTCCTTCTATTGATCAAGCATTTGAAATTGCATACATGTCCATGATGGCCCATTAGCGGAGGCAAAGCAGGGCTTGAGGGGGCAACTGCCCCTTAGTTTTTCCCCTCCTAAACCCCAAGTATGCCTCTGTTGGCTGCTAATGAATAGTGGATGACAAAAGGGTTAGCTGTCTATTGTTTTCACATACAAAAACGAACTTGGGAAGCAGGGGCCAACTTCAGACTCACCACATGGGAGCCACTTTCGGGCAGCGAGTAAACTGCTTGGTACTGTCGACCTTGACGTCGATCCGATGGTGGGGGCTACGAAGGTTGGAGTACACCTGACAAAATCTATATCAGGCCACACACAGAGAGAATCCATAGTGCCTTTGCTCCTCCAAACTCAGGCCTTGACTTCTCCTGCTCGAAGTCTTTTGAGGACGGTTGTAGACGTATTCCTCTTGCTTCTAGAAGAACGGTAGAATATTGTTGTTTGCGTTGTGGTTTTCCTTCTATCGATCAAGCATTTGCATTTGCATGCATGTCCGTAATGGGAGAGGATACGGCTTGGATTTGCAAAACGTGCACATCATGCATTCTCGCATCAAATTAGAAGGTGGCTACACACTTCCTTCGTCTTTTACTTTCTTTTTTTCGTCTTTCCATCCTCAAATTATAAGGTGGCTACAGACGTATTCCTCATGCATGCTTCTAGAAGAACAGTAGAATATTTTTGTTTACGTTGTGGTTTTCCTTCTATTGATCAAGCATTTGCATTTGCATGCATATCCGTAATGGCCCATTAGCGAAGGCAAAGCGCGCTTGAGGGGGCAACTGCCCCTAAGTTTTTCCCCTCCAAAACCCTAAGTATGCCCCCGTTGACTGCTAATGAATAGTGGATGGCAAAAGGGTTAGCTATCCATTGTTTTCACATACAAAAACGAACTTGGGAAGCAGGGGCCAACTTCAGACTCACCACATGGGATGCTTGATCAATTCCTTAAACTTGCTAACAACAGACGGCAAATTGATTCTTTTGATGAAATGGGCATCGAAATGTTGCCTGATATTCAAACTAGAAGGAATACAGGCTGACATCTCCTCTCTCATCCACGGTTCGTCGAAAAAAGATACCGCCCTTGAAACAGATGCCTTCAAGGAATCAAGAAGCTATTTCTGGTGACTTTTCAAATCTAGAGATCATGTCCTACCCATGCATCTACTGTCTAATATTAGGTTTGATGTTTATGATATGTGTATAATTATATTTCTTTCTCTAACACAGACACACATCTGTAAAAATTTTGTACTAGATATATGGCTTTTAGTACCTTCACAATCATCTGTAAAAATTTTGTGACTTGCAAGAAGCCTTTGAAGTATTATGTAATCTGTGTTAAATTTGTACTGAACTATACCTTTTAAAAATGAAAAGTTTTTTTGGTTGCTTCCTGAGATTGCTCTGATCACCTCTCTCTGGATTTCATGGTCAATAGAAACTGGAGAGCATTGGTTTGGTTTACAAGTTTTTATCATCTCTGGAGTTCATTATGAACAAGGCCGTGTGTGCTGGTATGAGAATTTGCTTTATAATTGATGCTAGTTATATACTGCTCATGATTTCAATTTGCTTTAAATACCTTAAGCTGCACTTGTAACAAGTGATCAAATGCATGGTGATAATCGAGGAACAACCTGTAAGATCTATATCTCATGTTTCCTCTTTATTCTTTACTTTTCCTTTTTTAGCGGAAATATATACGTGCATTTGTAAGTTGTAAGACTGAAAGCTGGTTTGATCCATTCACATACAATATGGTGGAAAATGCACTGTTGGAAAGCTTGAATTGTGTTTGGCTTCTTAACTAAGATGATGTAACAGTGTAGTGCAACATATCATGTAACTAAGATTTGGAGGGATTGCTATTATATTGTGGGAATTGGGTAGTATGAGTTGAGATATTTTCTTTGCAGGGTAATTTTTGCCATGGTAGCAAATCTACCAGTTGGTCTGTGAGATATGCGTTAGTGTTATGAATCAACGGTTTGAAGAGGAGCCCCAACTCTGTATTTATAGGCAAAGTGGAGAATACAAAATGGGTTTACAAAGATATGTGCCTATCTCTAGGATATCCCAGAATCTCAACCAACCCGGTTAATTAACCGTTCACAACACTCCCCCTTATCCAGCCATTGGTGTGGACTCTGCGTGTGAATGCTTCAGGATTCCGAGCGTAGGAGAGTCTCACAAGGGGTGGATACTTCAGGATCCTGAGTTGGTGAGATTTGCCTCGTTAAAACCTTTAGCTATGGAAAACCCAGTGGGAAAAACCATAGTTAAGGAAAAAGAGTACAAACTCTTCCAAACTCCCCCTGATCTGTACAAGCCCTCAAGCTTGCAGATCTCTTAGGCGTCTCATTCCAATCCTATGTACAAGTTTCCTAAAAGTGGCAGTAGGAAGGGCTTTAGTGAACAAATCTGCCAAATTGTCACATGATTGCACTTGTCTGATGTCGATCTTGCCATCTCTCTGTAGCTCGTGCGTCCAGAAGAACTTTGGTGAAATGTGCTTCGTTCTGTCACCTTTGATGAAGCCACCTCATAACTGAGCTATGCAAGCAGCATTGTCCTCGAACATTGTAGTAGGTTCGGGATCTCCAGTCTTCAGTCCGGTGGTAGACAGGATGTGGTGGACAACTGAGCGTAGCCAAACGCATTCTCTGCTTGCTTCATGGATGGCAATGATCTCAGAGTGATTGGATGAGGTTGCCGTCAAGGTTTACTTGATGGATCTCCAGGAAATGGCTGTCCCTCCATAGGTAAACACGTACCCAGTCTGTGACTTCGCTTTGTGGGGATCAGACAAGTAGCCTGCATCAGCATAACCTGCAAGTGTAGAGGATATTCCATTTTTGTAGAAGAGTCCCAAATCTGTAGACCCTTGAAGGTAGCGCAGAAGGTGTGTAACCCCGGTCCAGTGGCGCTGTGTGGGCGCTGCAATGTATCTGGCTAGCAAATTTACTGCGAACGCTATGTCGAGACACGTGCAGTTTGCCAGATATAGTAGTGCTCCGATGGCACTCAGATATGGAACTTCTGGACCAAGTATATCCTCCCCCTCTTCCAGCGGCCGGAAGGGGTCTTTATGTGCATCCAGAGATCGTACCACCATAGGTGTACTCAGTGGATGACATTGGTCCATATGGAATCTTTGCAACATTTTCTTCGTGTATGTGGTTTGATGTAGGAGGATTCCATCTTTTAGATGTTCAATCTGTAGGCCCAGGCAGAATTTTGTTTTGCCTAGGTCTTCCATTTCAAATTCTTTTGTTAGGCTTACAGATGTCTCAGTGATCTCTTCAGGAGATCCTATGAGATTCAGATCGTCTACGTAGACAGCAATTATTACGAATCCTTTTCCCTTTGTTCTTATGAAGATACAAGGGCAGACTTCATTGTTTGTGAATCCTTGTTGAACAAGGAACTCATTGAGTCTGTTATACCACATTCTTCCTGATTGTTTGAGACCATACAATGATCTTTGTTTCTTAACAGAATAGACGTCCCGAGGTCTACTTTTAGTTCAGCAGGCATAGAACAGCCATCAGGAAGTTTCATGTATATCTCCTTGTCAAGATTGTCGTATAAATATGCAGTCACAACATCCATTAGCTGCATATCTAGGCCTTCCTTTGCTGTTAAGCTTATCAGGAATCTGAAAGTGATCGCATCCATGACCGAGGAGTATCTTTCGTCATAGTCTATTCCCGGTCTTTGGGAAAATCCATGCGCTACAAGTCTAGCTTTGTAGCGTGCGATCTCATTATTTTCGTTTCTTTTTCTGACGAATACCCATTTATATACTAAAGGTTTGACACCAGTAGGTGTCTGGACTATTTGCCCAAAGACTTTTCGTTTCTGAAGCGAGTCCAGCTCGGCTTTTATTGCCTGATTCCACTTTGGCCAATCATCTCTACGTTTGCATTCAGCAACGGAGTATGGTTCATAATCATCGTCGCTTCCGGCGACGTGAATGGCAATGTGAAACGCGAAGTCATTGTCGACGACTGTACTCTTTCTGTCCAATACCTCCCCTGTACGTACATAATTCAATGATATTTCAGTTTCTCCCGGCAGTTCCTCTGTAGTGGATTCCGGGAGGGGAGAGGGTATGGACACGAGCTCGTTTCTCTGTGGGAGTATCGTCCCAAGGTCTCCGGATATTTTTATTTTTCTTGGATTTTTATCCTTGGAGCCTGGTGGCCTGCCTCTTTTCTGTTGAGGTGCAGCCACTTCTGCTGCTGGTGGGTTGCATCCATCCTTTGGGATGTCAATCCTAGCTGGAGTATTTGCAGCAGGGATGTGTGGTCTGACAATCTCCTGGTTGTCAGTAAACGAATCCGGTAGTCTATGGACTGTGTCCTGGATGTGCAAGATCTTTCAGATCTCATCATCACATTGTTTTGTTACCGGATCGTAGTGTGTCAGACTTTTTGTATCCCACGTTAACATTTTCTTTGCGCAAGACTTTTCAATGTCTAGGCCCATTTTGGGAAAATACGTCTCATCAAAGTCGCAGTCTTCAAGGCGTGCCTTAAAAGCGTCCCCCGTTTGGGGTTCTAGGTATCTTATAATGGAGGGTGAGTCATACCCTACATAGATACCTAGGCGACGTTGAGGGCCCATCTTGGTCCTCTGGGGTGGTGCAATGGGGATATAAACTACGCAGCCGAAGATTCTCAAGTGAGAGATGTTCGACGGCGTTCCATATGCAAGTTGCATTGGAGATAGACTCTAACCTCCTGAGGGTCTTATTTTTATTAGTGATGCAGCATGCAAGATTGCATGTCCCCATGCATCCATCGGCAACTGGGATTTCATCAGCAATGGACGTGTAATCCATTGGAGTCTTTTAATTAGCGACTCAGCTAGCCCATTCTGGGTGTGAACATGCGGCACTGGATGTTCAATTTCAATTCCCTTTGCCTGGCAATATTCTTGAAATGACTGAGACGTAAATTCCCCCGCATTGTCCAGATGTATTTCCTTGATTTGGTTGTCTGGAAAATGCGCCCGCAACTTTATTATTTGTGCCAAAAGCTTTGGAAAAGCTAAGTTGCGGGTTGAAAGTAGACACACATACGAGTCTTTTGAAGATGCATCAATCAGTACCATAAAGTACCGAAAGGGCCCACTAGGGGGTGGATAGGTCCACATATGTCTCCATGTATTCTTTCAAGGAAGCTAGGAGACTCGATATCCACTTTAAGTGGTGATGGCCTTGTTATTAAATTTCCCTTAAAGCAGGGTACTCAAGGGAATTCTCCCTTCTGAAGAATCTTATGGATCTTCAGGTTATGCCCGTGGGTTTGTGATATAATGCGGTGCATCATCACAGATCCGGGGTGGCCAAGTCTATCGTGCCAAAGTAAGAATTTGGCCGATGTCGGGCACTTCAGGTGCTCCGTCAGGTTTGCTTCCTCTCTCCGAATTTTTGTATGGTAAAGGCCTGATGAGAGGCTCTCAAAACATTCAAGTATGGTTTTAACTCCATTTTCTTGAGACGTTGCATACAATAATTCATTTTGTTTTACATTTTCTGTTTCCAAGTGGAATCCGTTAAGACGGATATCTTTGAAACTTAATAAGTTTCTCTTGGAATTCGGAGAGTAAAGTGCATCTTTTATTTTTATTTCTGTTCCATTGGGAAGCAACAAGGTTGCATTCCCTGAACCTTCAATTATGTTCGATGGCCCTGAAATTGTGTTTACATGGCTCTTATACGGAGTAATGCTATGAAAATAGCATTTGTGCTGAAGGATCGTATGTGTCGACGCGCTGTCTACTAAGCGGTCATGAGAGCATCCCATCTAAAAAGATGAGTAAACATTTGCATTCAGAAAAACTAAATTTTATTCAACAGAATTCAAATTACATAAAAGCTCTCATATAAAAGATTGTTCATACAATAAAATTCTAAGATAAATGAAAACAGGCTAATCAAGCATATCATCTGACTCGAAGTCTTTGGCTGTGAACTTGACTGCATTGTTCACAGCCACCAGGTTTGATTCAGCATTCTTTTTCTTGCTTTGTTTATAAATCTCCTGGAGATGCACTAGGGTCCTGCACACTCTGGACCAGTGGCCTTTCATGCCACAGCTGTGGCACTGGTCTTCCCAATCCCTCTTGGGTGGGGTTGCATCATTTTTCTTATTATCATTCCTGCGCCAAGTGAACTTGCGATTCCCTTCATTCTTTCTCTGTTGTGGTGGGCCCTTGGCTCTTTTCTGTTGTCCCCCTTTCTGTGGTCTTTCTTTTCTTTTATTGTCCCTCTTCCTTTTGGAGGAAGAGGCATGGTGAGCTTCTGGTAGGGGGCAGTGCCGGGAGGGCGCATGTTGTGAGTGGCGAGGAGAATCTCTCTGTTTTGCTCAGCCATGAGCAAACATGACAGCAGCTCTGAATACTTGGTGAAATTATGTTCACGGTATTGCTGCATGAGTATCGCATCCTTTTCATGGAAAGACGTATACGTCTTTTCCAGCATGCGATCTTCTGAGACTTTCACCACACAACTTCAGGCGTGAGGTGATGCTAAAAGTGCTGAGTTGTACTCAGCAATGGACTTAAAGTCCTGCAGTCTCAGGTTCTCCCACTCGTATCTCGCACTTGGGAGTATAACATCTTTCTGATGTTTATACCTATCCTCAAGGGCGGTCCATAGCTCAAGTGGATCTTCGACCGTAAGGTACTCAGCCTTTAAGGGCTTGTCCACGTGGCGGCGAATATAGATGATGGCTTGCGCCTTCTCTATATCGCTAACATTTTCTTTTTCAGTCACAGCAGTAATGAGGGACTTAGCCCACAGGTGAAACTTTACATCTAGCTGCCAGCTTAGATAGTTTCTACATGATGCATCCATCACTTCGAAGTCAACGCTTGCAATTTTAGCCATTTATCTAGCAGAGCACAAACATGCATGAATTAATGATTAATCAGAGAAAAACATTTTCATGCGGAGGCAATATTTAATGAAAGGCTAAATGTGTGGATCGGCCAGTCCCACAAGAAAGAGTCCAAAAGTCCACAGTCCAAATTATACAAATTTGCAGCTTAAAAATGAAAATACAACTTTGGAAACCCCGTGGGTCCCATAAGAGATCTCCAGCTTCAAGTGTGGCCTCCGACTCCATGGAAGGTGCTCTTCTTTCTTTCTTTGACATTTACATAAAGTCCTCACTACAATTTCTCTCAAAAATAAAAGAAAATTGAGGGAAATAAACTGTGGGACTAAACGGCCGATCCAAAAACCACATTTAGCAATTCATGCAGAATGTTTGTGCTCATCAACATTTTCATTCACAGACATCGCAGGCAGTTATAATCATATGAGGATAAAAATATTTAATCACTTAATAATTATTGGACCACTGGGCAAAGTCATACACCGTTAGGTTAGGTGACTAACGGTAGAGCGGTCGCAGGATCTTCCTAATTATTAAGTTTTAAATATGATGCACAACCACGCATATAATATCCACATAATTTACCAGAGATGTAAAGCATGTAAAAGAAAAATTACGATGCATGGGATGTAAAGTAGATTGGGTTTAATCAATCAAATTGATTAAGAGCCCAAAATAAACATTTTCGTTGAAGAAGGAAAATGGTTTTTCCTTTTGAATCATCCCAAAAATCCCCCAAAAATCCCCAAAAAGCCCTAATCTACCAGGTAATCACCCTATAATTTACCGTGATTTTTTCACGAATTTAATTGCCCTCAGACGCCCTTTTAAACATTTGTTTTTAGCCCAAAAATCCGCCTTGTAAGGCTTATTTATAGCCTTTTGCTCCTCCCCCTCATTTTTTTCTTTTCTTTTTTTTGATAAAAACTTCGGCCTGCAGATCGAAGCCCGCAGCCGGCCTGCGAGCTTCGGGCCGCAGGCTGTTGTTGTTTTTTTGTAATTTTTATTCGGCCTAAGGACCGAAGCCCGCAGGCCGAAAAAAATTTCTAATATTTTTTTGAATTGGGCCATGAGAAAGCCCAATTGGGCTTAGGGAGGGGGCAGCGGCTAGGGTTTAGCCGCCGCCGCCGCCGCCCCCTTTATTACGCCGACAGCGGGGTGAGCCGCCCGGAGGCGGCGACAGCAAACACCCCCCCGCTATCGGCGGGGGGGCATCCACCCCCTCGGGCTGTGCGGCGGGCCACCCCCGCTTCGGGCGGGGGGCTCGAAGGGCGCGGCAACCGCCCGTTTGGGCGGTGCAGCGAGACGCCCCCCGCTTCAGGCGGGGGGTCGAAGGGCGGGGCAACCGCCCTTGTTCGGGCGGTGAACCGGGCTGCCCCCCGCTACAGGCAGGGGGCTCGGAGGGCAGGGCAACCGCCATATTTGGGCGGTGACAGGGGGGCCGCTGACGTGCGTTTATATTTCATATATTCACGCACGTTTTCTTTTTCTCCGTATTTTCCGCCGTCTTTTATTCGTTTTCTCGTATTTTCTCGTTTTTCTTTCACTTTTCTTTGTTTCTCCATGTTTGCAGGAGATTGCCCGCGTAGGGGAGGTTTAACGACGATATCTCAAGTCCCCGGAGCAACGGAAGGAGTCACGCGTGATCCAGGGGGTCAAACGACGAAGATTACATCTTTCAGCCCCTCACCCGATCGGTTGGTCATCTCCAACCGAGCGGGTGATGCACGCGTGCACCACCCGGTCTCAGCCGGAGCTCAAGTGGAAGTCACCCGATCGGTTCACAGGCCGGTTCAACGGGGGCCAACCCTCTGTCTTTTCAAGCCAAATTCCAACCGATCGGGTGACTCTCACCCGATCGGTTCATATGTAGCTGATGCTGAGGAGTCGAGACACGGGCACCCAACCGATCCCTTCACCCGATGGCGCCAAGATCCAACCGGTCACTCCAAGAACTCAACCGACCGGTTCATATAACCGGGTGAAAGTCCGCCGTTTTCTGTTTATCATTTGTAACGGATCACCCGATCGGTTGACTTGTCAACCGATCGGGTGATACGAGATCCTATAAATAGGACCCATAGGGTTCCAGAAACGGGGGAGCTGTTAGTTTTTATTGTTTTCTCCTATTGTGACGGCTGTAATTACTTTTCTATTGTAAGTTTTCGGATCTTTCTTAAACTTTAGTATTATCTTAATTGCTCTACTACCTTCGCATTCCAATCGTCTGATTATGATTTCAACGGTTCATTTTCGTTTAGATCGCTTTTTAATGAATATTTGTGAGTAGTTACCAAATCTGGGATTTTGGCGGAAACCCCTTCGGGGGCTCTTCCCGATGCATCCATAGGGTTAGGAAATCGATAGGGATTAGGAATCTAACGGTTACGCTAGGTGTTTCATTGTCATCGGCGGGAAAAAGACCGCCTTTGACCGTTGGGCCAAGGGGGAATAAACTTGGCGGTTGACTCCCTAGCCATACCTCACGCCCTTAGCGTAGACGCCGAATCCTAGCGCGCGGGAGCGGCATGATGAGACGTTGGGAGTTATCGTTGTGAGCTTAGTGCTCCCGGAATCGATCAGTGTTAATGGACACGGGAGTGCCCACTGATCGAATCCGGGAAGTCCGGTGTATCATCCTGGGCACCGACCGGAATATCGGGCCCATGGGATGCCGGTACCACTTTCAGAGGCAACGTCTCACCATTAGACCCTAATTCTGATCGCCATCCTACCCGTAGGCCGCATCGGTGAGAGTCGCTCATTGGAGTGGATACCAAAGTCCCGGTTTTATTTTCTTATTGTTCATACTTTGCATTCCTTTCCGTGACAACCCATCAACCGATTTGGGCTAGCTCGCCCACGGGGTGATTTTGGTCCTCCTTGACACAAGCACATCCTAACCTCCCTGTGTTCGACCCCCAAGCCACACTACAACACCGTGCGCTTGCGGTTACAAATATCTAAACCCCCACGCGGGTCCCCCGGCCATTTGCGGCTAGCAAACCGGGGGCACACGTCAAGTTTATGGCGCCGTTGCCAGGGAGGCAACGTGCTTGTTATTTTTAGGATCTCTTGAACCCTAGTGTCTAGCTCTTATCACTACCTCGCGTTAATTTTCGCATTCTTCTTTTTCCTTTTTATTTTCTTCTTTTTATTTCTTATCTTATCTGTTTCTTTCCCACTTGTCGCTTCACGGGTGTTTGTTGTTTTCATGCGCAGGAGTTCAAGAAGTCTCGACGACTTGATCCCCGTTGATCCAGAAATTAACGCCACCCTTAGGCGTTTGGCCGCTGAGAAGCGAAGAAGAGAGGATCCCGAATCCATGGAGGAGAACACCCCGCCTCGCAAGTCCCTGCTGGAGTACTCGATGCCATCTATCGGGTCCACTTCCGCCATCCGTCCTCCAGCTATTATGGCCCAAAGCTTTGAGCTAAAGCCGTCTTTAGTGACATGGATCCAGCAGGATCAGTTTTTGGGTGCACCCATGGAGAGCCCGATCGAGCATCTAGACTCCTTCTTGGAGAAATGTGACACCTTCCGGATTAATGGTGTCACGACTGAGGCGATCCGTCTGAAGTTGTTCCCCTTCTCGTTGCGAGACAAAGCCAAGCAATGGCTTAGGGGAAAGGACCCCAACACTTTCAATACCTGGGAGAAGCTCTCCAACGCTTTTCTGACGAAGTTCTTTCCTCCGGGGAAGACCATGAAGTTGAGGAGTGAGATCTCCTCCTTCTCCCAGGCCAGCCACGAGTCCTTGCATGAAGCTTGGACGAGATACAAGGAGATGCAGAGAAGATGCCCTCACCATGAGCTTCCGAAGTGGCAGATTATTAATCTGTTCTACAATGGGCTGGGGATGACCTAAAATCTTCTATGGACGCTGCGGCTGGGGGTTCCTTCATGTCAAGGAGCGAGTAAGATGCCGGACATATTCTGGAAAATATGGCATCCAACAATGAGCGGTGGTGTGACGAGAGAGCCACACCCAGGTCTGGGGGTATACACAGAGTCGAGGACGTCGACAAACTTTCAAGCAAGTTCGACTTTCTTTCGACCCAGATCTCCGCACTAATGGTAGGAGCCGGTGGGGCCTGTACACAACAGATTGCAGCGACAGAATCCGAAGTCTTTGGGGAATTCGACGGTGGTGACGTCTCACCACTGTTGGATCAGGCGACCGCACTATTTTACAACCCCACGGGAAATGCGCCGTATCCACCAAGAACCAATTCCAACCCGGCCTACTCTCCAAATAACCGGAACCACCCTAACTTTGGTTACCGGGCACCATTCCAGCCCTCGCCGCCTCAGCAGCCGTAGCAACAAACATATCAGCCGACTAGGCCACAGCAGAGTCAAATTCAGCAGCAACAATATCAGCAGTAGCCTCAGCAACAATTTTACGCCCCCAGGAATCAGCAGCCAATCCAGCAGCAGCAGCAGTATGGCCAACAGAGGGTCGTCTCTCCGGTTGAGTCTCTCTTGACTCAATATATAACCAACCAGGAGAAGATCAATCAAAAGCTGGAAATGGGTCAGCAGGCCCTCACGGACCAAGTAACCCAGCTGGGGTTACAAGTGGCGACCTTTTCAAGGTCACAAAACCAATTGCCGCCACAACCGGAGGTGAACCCGAGGGGAGCAACCCAAACGTCGGCACTCGTGCACGATCACGCAAATGTGTCCGCTATCGTTCTGAGAAGCGGGACACAAATCCCTACTAGAGTGCCCCCTAAGAGACCGGAGGCACCGTTGGTCGTCGAGCGACCGATCGAAAAATCAAACGACGCCGGTGCTTCGTCATCAAATCCTACGACTCCGGAGGGAGTCTCTGAAGAAGAGAAGAAGAAGAACGAGGAAGGGAGCCTGAAAGTGTTCAAACCCGTTGTGCCTTTTCCACAACGGTTAGCTCAGGCCAAAATCGATGAGAAATATGACAAGTTCTTCGCCATGGTCAAGGACCTGAGCTTGCAAATCCCCTTCCTGGAAGCAATCGAAACAATCCCCTCCTATGCGAAATTCCTGAAGGATTTGGTGCCGAGAGGGTCTAGAAAGGAGAAAGTAGTGTTGACGGTGGAGTGTAGCACTCTCATCCAGAGGGCAAATCCGTCGAAACTTAAAGACCCGGGGAGCTTCTCAATTCCTTGCACGATCGGGGCAGTAAAGATTCATCGTGCACTCGTCGATCTCGGAGCGAGTGTAAGTTTGATGCCCTTGTCGATGTATAAAAGGATAGGAATGGGTGATTTGGAGCCCATCGGTATGACCCTACAACTTGCTGATCGGTCGGTCAAATATCCGGTGGGGATTGTGGATGACCTCCCCGTTAATGTAAAAGGGGTGCATGTGCCAGTGGACTTCGTTGTCATGGACATGCCTGAAGACGCACACACTCCCATCATCCTGGGACGGCCTTTCATGGCCACTGCTGGCGTTTTGATTGATGTGAAGAATGGAAAACATTCGCTAAACGTCAGCGGGGAAAAGGTTGAATTTGATCTGGGGTTGTCCATGAAGTATCTCGATCCCCCAGATGACCCTCGGTGTAATTTGCTGGAGGTGGAAGAAGATAAAGCTGCTGAAGAGAGCTCCTGGGAGATTCTCTTAAGAAACCCCCCCGATGACTTGGGGGATTCAGAAGACCGAGACGGCCCCAAGAACAATGATGCTGCTGGGAAAGCGAATGCAGCGCGTACGACCCCTCCCGGGTTCCCCAAGGCTCCTCCTGCGAGAAGAACGGGGAAAGAACCCATGGACCTCACCAAAGACGAGGTCCGGATCCTAAAGAAGATGGCGGTAAGCGCCAATACGAAAGAGAAGCCCCCGGATCCCAAGAACAAGGAGAGGGTAGTCGAGCAAATCTTTCTCCAGCCGCTGACTACTCCAAAGGTCGTAAGCTCCGATGAAGAAGAGATGCCGAACTTCGGGCATCACCCGTATCAACCACCGTGAACATCAGTTGCGGGCATCGAGCCAACGACGTTAAACAAGTGCGCTTCATGGGAGGCAACCCATGCTCTAAACTTTTGCCCCACTTTTTAGTGTTATTTTTGACTTTATTTTATCTATTTTTATAAATAAAATCAGCTGTAAGAACATCCGTTCATGGACTTAGACAATCTATTGGTTTTTACAGGAAATAAGGCCCCAACCAATCGGTTGATAACTCAACCGATCGGTTGGGATGTATCGGATACAAGCCGCATCTGTCCCCAAATGAACCGATCGGGTGAAAAATGGAGAGACCGGGTGACAGACCGGGTGATCTGGGAGAATTCTCGGGAAATTTTTGGGAAATATCAACCGATCGGTTGAGTTAGAGCGTGATCGGTTGGGGCGACCGGGTGAGAAACCCCCAATTCTCGGGAAAATGAGTGGAGCGGCCAACCGATCGGTTGACAAGTCAACCGATCGGTTCGCCTGTAGCACTTCTTCGGCAAGAGTTTTCGACCTAACAGTCAACCGATCGGGTGACAAGTCACCCGATCGGTTCGACTTAAAACCCTATAAATACCCCCGACCACCCGTTCGCATTCACCCTCGCCCGATCGCCCATTCCGCAGTCGATTCACCTCCTCCTCCCCAACGGCCGGATTTCACTCCCCCACGTCCCCCACTCCTCCAATACTCCCTCTCTCCACCTCCTCCATCGATCTCTCCATCATTTTCACTCTCTCTCCCCTTCATTTCGAATTTCTGACCTAATTCCCCCCAAACAACGCCTATTTCGAAAATTCTTGCTGAAAGAGGTCGCCGCGGCTCCACGCTTCTCTCATTGCATGACGTGGGGACATCTACGAGCAAGCTTCGCCATTTCGCTTGGGTACACTCGCTCCTACGCTCATATTTCTATTTTTGCCCTATAAATTGTGCTTGCTCATTTTGCTTGTGTTAGTGTGCATTCATTACTTTTTGCACTCATTCATACACGCACACTCACGCATGGCTAAAGATAAGGACAAGGGGAAGGGAATTTTGCGGGAGGAGGAACCTTCTCGAAAGAGACGAAAACAAACACGTCCCCCTCCCCACACACGAGCACTGACACTTGGCCCTCCCCCGCCTGTTATCCCCCCTGTGGACCCAATGTTGGGCCCGCATGGGTATATCTTTAGGAACCAGGAACACAAGGATTTTTATCGTAGGCTCGATGCTCGGGGGCATCTATCAACTAAGTTCCCGTATACACAGACCCTGGTCGATCTCGGTGTCTACACCGAAGTTGAATCTCTTTTCGCTAACTTAGGTTGGTTGGCCTTTCATAACGCCTCTGCCGTATCCTACCCGGCACTCACCCTCGAATTTCTCTCTACACTTGTTTGGGAGTCCGGGTCGATCATAAAATTTTGGGTGCGTAACAAGAGTGTCACCACAAATCTGAATACCATTAACGATATATTTGGTTTCCCCAATCTTGGGGATGACTCCATCCGACACTACGGGTACACGCCCGAGTTTAACGTCGATCAATTCTGGTTCCGCCTCACACTGCTCCATAGCTATCCCCGAGGAAGGGCCAAGGCCTCCTCCATCATTCATCCCGTGTTCCGTTTGGCCCACAGGATCATATCATCTGCATTTTTCCCCAGGGACGAGTCCGGCACCGTGACTATCCCTGACCTTTTTATCCTCTGGGCCATGACTTTCCCTTTTGCCCGGGACGATGATGGGATTAGCTTCAGGGCCCCTACCGTCCCCATCCATGGCGGCGATTGGCTTGTTTACAAGCTTCTCGAGATCAGCCGGGCCGGTAAGGGGAAGTTTTGTTGTGGGGGCATCATTACTATCATTTGTTCTTACCCCCAATTTAATATTCACATCCCCAATAATCTTCCTGCTGCCGCAGGACCCTCACAGCTAGATATTGATGTCCTGCGGCACATTCACATGATTAAACCCCACTCCGATGGCCGCTTCATCTTCAATTATGGCCACCCCCCAGCCCCTTACACCATTCTCCCCAACCCCACTCACATGACCATAGCTCTTGTGGGTGATTGGACCTTTCCACCCGATCCGAACTTCCTAGCGGGGTTGCACCTTCCTTTCCTTCCCGCGGACGCATGCAGACCACCGTCCCCTGCCGCCCACTTAGGCGAGTAGGATATCCCTGCGTCTCGGGGAGATATATGGGCTGGCCCGAGTCATCCTGTTTCTGTTCTGGGGCCCATCACGTCTGAGCACCTCTTAGCGGCCATTTCTGGCCTTGTCTCCTGTGCCGGCATGACCACCGCCGCCGGCACCACTTCCACCTTACATGCCGGCACCACTTCTGCCTCACGTCAGTCCACATCCTTTGGTCGCCGCCAGGTCTCTGCCCGTCTTGGTATTGAAAGGGAGGTCGCTGCCCTCCGTGATCTCGCCATGTCCTCTGCCTCCTCGGACCCATCACCGTCCTCTTTTCTCACTCACCCACGTTTTCTCGCACTTGAGAGGAACGTGGCCGCCATTCTTCGCCTTCTCACTCACATCCACGGTCCACCTCCACCTTCACCACCTCGACGATCTTCTCCTCCACCTTCACAACCTCGACGATCTTCTCCTCCACCCTCCCACACATCCCCACATCCATCACCTCCCTCACCACATACTTCTCCTCCCTCATCTATTCCCATCCCGGTATCCACTTCCCCCCTCCGGACCACTTCCATCGCACCCACGTCACCTCCTCCCTCCTCCTCCATCACTGCATACGTGCGTTGGAGGAAATTGCCGGTGCGCTCCAGATCTCTCCCACCACCACCCACTACCGTCACCACCACATCTTATTCCCCCATTTCTATTCCTCTCACCACCGCCTTGATCGCCGTCCTACCACCACCACCCACCTCCACCGACACTCCTTCTATCGTTCACACCACCGCTGCCCCTATTCCTCCACCTCGTTCCCCACTTCTCCGCACACCCCCAGCCTCCCCCGACCACCCAGCCATACCCTCTTCCGAGGAGGACGAGGACTCACCTTCTCCTGCTTTCTGATTTCACCTTGTTTGTTTTTGACTCCCCCTTGCATATCTCTGCATTTCACGATCACATTTTATTTGCTAGCACTGTCATGTCTAGCTTGGGGGACGTCTATTTTGGTGTGTTGTCGTGTTTTGTTGTTTTTCTCATTTTTGTGTGTGCTTGTTTCTCCCCTTTTGAGTGTTGTGTCGTGTGGTTTTATTTCTATTTTCGTGTCGTTTGATTTTGATTTTGATTTTTCTTTATTTTCAGTTTCATCTCTGTGTTTTCCTCGTTTTCATTTCTTTTTGTGTCGGTGCGTATTACCCCCCATCTTCATTGCCCTCCCGTACTCACTCATATTGCATTGAGGGCAATGCAAGCTTCAGCTTGGGGGAGTCTCACTATGTGCGCCATTTGAGTCCTTCTTTTTCGTTTTTGTGTCGTTTTCATCGTGTTTTTTATTTTTTTCCTTTTTCTCTTCTCTTCTTTTTATCTCTTTCTCCTAGAGATGAACCCTATGATGAATCACCACAAAATCACACACACCTAGCATGGCATCGATAATCACATTCACTAACCCTAGGATTTCGAGTCCTCTTGCATTTCACGCATCGTGGGTCCACTTAGCTTTTTGTGAGTCGTGCATCGTGCCTAGCTGTTTGGTGTGCTTCTACTTTGTGATTTTACTTTATATACCTGTCCGGGAATGACCCCTAGATTATCATGCTTCGATTTGAATATGCGGTATTTATTTTCCCTGTCTGCTTCTGCATGCTATATATATATATCGGGTACTTCATTTCGCATGTGTCGGGATTCCACAATTAAGGACTAGGACAACCCATTTAGCCTATGCTCTATTTAGCGAGAATAGTTTCCTTTGCCCAAGTGTTTAGATTTCGACTTCTTTTTTGTTTTACTTGGTGCAAATCCCCTCGTCGTGTACCGTTCTCCCACTTGGGAGAGTACACATGTGTATAGCCAAAAACCCAAAAATCAAAAAAAAGAGAAAAGAAAAGAAAAAAGCCCAAAAGAAAAGAAAAGAAAAATTTTGTATAGCCAAAAAGCCAAAAAAATACAAATACCCAAAACCCAAAAAAATTTCAAGTGTGAATATTTTTCCTATCTACCGAGAATAAAGGGAAGGCGAGAATTTGCACCGAGTGTTCTACTCCACATCATCTCAACCCATATCGTTTTCGAAAACACTTGGCTTAAGTACTTTTTAGCTAGTATCTAGGCTATAGTGGCGTGATTTCCTTAACCCTAGTTGTGGAATCCCCGATGCATGATACGCTTCTATTCTTATACTCTTCTCATGCATGCTTGAACTAATATTCACTGCAATTTCAAATTTGAATCGGTATTTGGGTCGTTTCCTGGGTCTGTGTATATCGAGCTTTATTGCACATCGTAGATAGCGACACCGACTGCTAGCGCACGACCACACTCACTCACGCTTCACCGCGTGGGCCCATGACACTTATTTAGCCTCGTTTTCCTAGGATTAGTGATGTGATTTGACGTTTGCTTGCTTGGTGTGTCGTTTTTGATTTTGTTGGCTCTGACGGACGATCTAGGATATAGAGTTTTCTTTTTCTCTCTTTCTCTCTATTTTTCCCCGACGAGCTCCTACTCTCACTCGTCTTCCTCGAGGACGAGGAAGAGTTTAGCTTGGGGGATTTTGACGTGCGTTTATAATTCATATATTCACGCACGTTTTCTTTTGTGTTTCTCCGTATTTTCCGCCATCTTTTATTCGTTTTCTCGTATTTTCTCGTTTTCTTTCACTTTTCTTTGTTTCTCCATGTTTGCAGGAGATTGCCCGCGTAGGGGAAGTTTAACGACGATATCTCAAGTCCCCGGAGCAACGGAAGGAGTCATGTGTGATCCAGGGGGTCAAACGACGAAGATTACATCTTTCAGCCCCTCACCCGGTCGGTTGGTCATCTCCAACCGATCGGGTGATGCACGCGTGCACCACCCGGTCTCAGCTGGAGCTCAAGTGGAAGTCACCCGACCGGTTCATAGGCCGGTTCAACAGGGGCCAACTCTTTGTCTTTTCAAGCCAAATTCCAACCGATCGAGTGACTCTCACCCGATCGGTTCATCTGTAGCTGATGCTGAGGAGTCGAGACACGGGCACCCAACCGATCCCTTCACCCGATAGCGCCAAGATCCAACCGGTCACTCCAAGAACTCAACCGACCGGTTCATATGACCAGGTGAAAGTCCGCCGTTTTCTGTTTATCATTTGTAACGGATCACCCGATCGGTTGACTTGTCAACCGATCGGGTGATACGAGATCCTATAAATAGGACCCCTAGGGTTCCAGAAACGGGGGAGCTGTTAGTTTTTACTGTTTTCTCCTATTGTGACGGCTGTAATTACTTTTCTATTGTAAGTTTTCGGATCTTTCTTAAAATTTAGTATAATCTTAATTGCTCTACTACCTTCGCATTCCAATCGTCTGATTATGAGTTCAACAGTTCATTTTCGTTTAGATCGCTTTTTAATGAATATTTGTGAGTAGTTCCCAAATCTGAGATTTTGGCGAAAACCCCTTCGGGGGCTCTTCCCGATGCATCCATAGGGTTAGGAAATCGATAGGGATTAGGAATCTAACGGTTACGCGGGGTGTTTCATTGTCATCGGCGGAAAAAAGACCGCCTTTGACCGTTGGGCCAAGGGGGAATAAACTTGGCGGTTGACTCCCTAGCCATAGCTCACGCCCTTAGCGTAGACGCCGAATCCTAGCGCGCGGGAGCGGCAGGATGAGACGTTGGGAGTTATCGTTGCGAGCTTAGTGCTCCCAGAATCGATCAGTGTTAATGGACACGGGAGTGCCCACTGATCGAATCCGGGAAGTCCGGTGTATCATCCTGGGCACCGACCGGAATATCGGGACCATAGGATGCCGGTACCACTTTCAGAGGCAACGTCTCACCATTAGACCCTAATTCCGATCGCCATCCTACCCGTAGGCCGCATCGGCGAGAGTCGCTCGTTGGAGTGGAAACCAAAGTCCCGGGTTTATTTTCTTATTGTTCATACCTTGCATTCCTTTCCGTGACAACCCATCAACCGATTCGGGCTAGCTCGCCCACAGGGTGATTTTGGTCCTCCTTGACACAAGCACATCCTAGCCTCCCTGTGTTCGACCCCCAAGCCACACAACAACACCGTGCGCTTGCGGTTACAAATATCTAAACCCCCACGCGGGTCCCCGGCCATTTGCGGCTAGCAAACCGGGGGCACACGTCAGCCGCCCCCCACGCTACAGGCGGGGGGCGACAGGGCGGGCTGAGCCGCTCTTTCAGGCGATGACAGCGGCCCCCCTCGCTTCAGGCGGGGGGAGGGGCGGCAAGCCGCCGTAGGGCACAAACGGGGGCAAGAACAGGTTAAGCCCTAAAGTTTTGGTTTTTCGGATGAACGATTTGTCGTTTTCAAGGCGACAATAGATCCCCGTATCGATCTTACGAGATCTAGGGGAGGGGCAATTATATGTATGATTAAAAACATCGTTTTTAGTGTTTTTACCTTTGTATAAGTTAGATATAGCGACGGTTGTACGAAGCCCTACGCGGATGAATGCGCTCGATTGAAGAAGCCTTGCACCGCGCTCGTGGATCTCTCATCTCTTCTCGCCTTCGCCTTCGCAACGAACAGAAAAATTTTTGAGGAAAGAAAAATTTTTAGAGGCTCGTGCTGATAACGTGTTATGAATCAACTGTTTGGGGAGGAGCCCCCAACTCTGTATTTATAGGCAAATGGGAGAATACAAATTTGGTTTATAAAGATATGTGCATATCTCTAGGATAGCCCAGAATCTCAACCAACCCGGTTAATTAACCGTTCACAACAGTTATGTTATTATTGTGAGATATGCGTTAGGTTATTTCACAGGAGCATTATTAAAATACGGTGTTTAACGATAAGTTTACTTTTTTTATCTGACATTTTAGCATTTTAAAAAATAGTAGCAAATCTGATTGACATTTTAGCATTTTAGATTATTGACATTTTAGCATTATTATCCTATTGTAAGAAAATATTGCGAGAAATCTGGACAATTTAAAAAATAGTAGAAGATTGAAAATCAAATATTTCAATAATCTAGCAATCATAGCAAGATAGCAAGATTTACTGAAAATACTATAAATTAATGTTGAAATAAAATACTTGTCTTTGCAGATTTTTGAGCGATACTTACGGATCTAAAATCTTTTCATGTGAATACCACAAGCTCATTTACTAACTTGATGATGTAGCCCCCTTCACGATTTTTGAGCCCTGCAAGAACTCGAGCAGGTTTCCAAACATTGCTAGAGCGAGAGAGGTGGATAAGGAAATTAAAACTTTTCCTTTTAGATCGAGATAATTTTTTTCTCAAAGAGGTTTGGATTTCTCCACTCAAAAGATCTTGGATACTAGATATTTGATCTCTTTTGTTGGGATTTCTTGGTGTTGGTGTAAGACTAGAATCTTCTCTAACCAAATGTGGGCTTGTCTGCGACCGCTAGCTACTGTGACATCTGGTCCCTTTATTAAGACAATATCGCGAAGATGTCTAGAGTACGGAAATTATCAAACCCCAATAACTTAATTACACCTTAAAATTTTGAGCCATATGTCATCCCATAATTCGAGATTGGACGAAAATTGTTACTATTAACAAGTTTATCACTTTCACCCTAGCCTGTGATTTACTATGAATCCATTGACTCCTTATGACACTAACCTCACATGCCAGATGTTTCAGGTGTTTTCTCACCACAGGATCGTTGACCGACGGTTTGAAGGTCAACATGGTCAAGGGGTTGATTGGATCCCTTGGTCACGCAGACGCGCGTGTTCTCGGTGTGGTTGCACGTGGAGCCGAGGGCGAGCGGGCTCTTCGTCCAGAATGTCGAGCCTCAGTCAGCGAGGCGCGGAGAAGAAGCCTCGACACCCACGAGTTCGCTCGGCCTCGATCGGTCTAGTACCGAGGGGTAGCCTCGGCGCCAGCATTGTTCCTTGGCCTAGGTTGATGGCGAGGCTCACTGGTGGCGAGCGGGATGGATGACGTTCGGGCCTCGCCTTGGCGAGCTCTGCGCTGAGGGGTAGCCTCAGTGCCTTGAGTCTACGTTGCCCTGAATAGACGAAGAAGCTCGTCTGGGGGGCCGGACCTTGGTTCCGGCCAAGTCCCCTCCGATGCCTAAGTCAGTACGGGTCTGAGGGTTGCTCGGCGGGATCGGTTCGGCTCGTAAGGAAGCCGACATGTGTATCCTCAGACCGAGCTATTTGGATGGGAGATAATGGGGAAAGAAAGGTCGTTTAATGGAATACCTCCGTTGTGAATGTCAGGGATTCGTTCCCCTTCTTTGTTCACATCCCCTCCCTATATAAGGGTTCTCACTCGATCGGTGTGCCTTCATGCCCCTTATTCCGCCCCATGATCACCTTTCTCCAGGTTCCTTTACGCGCCATCATGGTGGGTTAATGGGTCCCTTAATGACCATTAAGGGGGCACGTTTTGGGGAGCGGTTAACTCCCTCAGTCATGGACTGATCGGGCGCTCGTTCGATCGTGGGTCACCCTACGTAGGGCTTTCGTGGGGGCCTTCGACGCTCGGCCCAAAAGTATTTTTGGGGAGCCTTTCTTCTTATCATGTGGGCTTGGGCTGCTTGCTTTTGGACTTTTCTAAAACACTCGTATCAATTGCCCCCATCGGTCGTGTCGATCAGATTCTGCCGGTTCAGTTCATGATATGTGACTCTTGTGGATTTTGACAGGTGCGTTGACGTCCACGGGTTTTGCGTGTCAGATGTGTACAATATATGGTTGGGGGTGTGAGATTTAAATATTTATAATCGCAAGCGCAAGTTGTTGTTGTGTGGCTTGGTGGTCGAACTCAGGGAGGCGTGGTTGTGCTTGTGTCAGGAAGGACCGGATTCACCCCATGGATGAGCTAGCCCGAATCGGTAGATGGGTTGTCATGGAAATAGAATGCGAGGGGTAAACAATATAAAAGAAAACCCGGGACTTCGGTTTTCACCCTATCGTGCGATTCTCGCTAACACGGCCTACGGGTAGGAAAACGATCTGAATTAGGGTCTAATGGTGAGACGTTGCCTCTAAGAGTGATACCGGCGTCCCATGGGCCAGATATTCCGGTCGGTGCCCAGGATGATACGCCGGACTACACGGGTTCGGTCAGTGGGCATTCCCATGTCTATTAACACTACCGACTCCGGGAGCACTAAGCTCGCAACAATAACTCCCAACGTCCCATCCTGCCGCTCCCGCGTGGTAGGATTCGACGTCTACACTAAGGGAGTGAGCTATGGCTAGGGAGTCAACCGCCAAGTTTATTCCCCCTTGGCCCAATGGTCAAAGGCGGTCTTTTTCCCGCCGATGACAATGAAACATCCTGCATAACTGATAGATTCCTAATCCCTATCGATTTCCCAGTCCTATGGACGCATCGGGGAGAACCCACGAAGATGTTTCCACCAAAATCCCAGATTTGGGAACTACTCACACATATTAGGTAAAAAGCAATCTAAATGAAAATTGACCGTTAAAAGCATGATCAGGCGATTGAAAAGTTGTAAGAGCAATGCAAATAACACTATATTAAAGTTTGGTAAAGATCAGACAACTTACAAATATCTAAAAAATTACAGCCGTCAAGAGAGAGAAAAACAGCAAAAATAACAACTCTCTCCGTTTTCTGGAAACCTAGGGTCTCTATTTATAGAAAACGACATCACCTGATCGGGTGAAGAATCACCCGATCGGGTGACCTGCTGTGAACTTCGGCAGCAATCTTCAGCATTTCACCCGGTCAGGCGACACGGTCGGTTGATGGAAGCTGCTCGTCGTTTGGATCTTGAGCTCATAGAGTGAACCGATCGGTCGATAAATCCACCGATCAGTTGGAATTGTTGCCCAAAAAGACAGAGACTTGCGATATTTTGGCACGGTCAGCCGGCCGTCGGGTGAGCTCTCCGGGTCATCTTCTTCGGGGAAACAGCTACAGGTGAATCGATCGGGTGAAGATCACCCGATCGGTTGAGTTTCAGCTCTAATTTCCAGAGAGAACAGTCGGTTGAACTGGTCGACAACCTGGTCGGTTGACACTTTCGTTGCTTTAGTGGCTGACCGGGTCGTGCATGCGTGCATCACCCGATCGGTTGGCTGTGTCCAACCGATCGGGTGGGGGCTGAAAGATGGAGATCTCTGGCGTATGACCCCATGGATCACGTGTGACTCTTTTCGTTGCTCTGGAGACTTATGATATCGTCGTTAAACGTCCCCTACGTTGTCAAACTCCTGTAAACACGTAAAAACACAGAGAAGTGAAAGAAAACAAGAAAATACGAGAAAACGGATACGAGACGGAGGAAAATAACAGAAAAACACAAAAGAAAACGTGCGTGAATATATGAAATATAAACGCACGTCAAAATCCTCTAAGCTGAACCCTTCCTCGTCCTCGAGGAAGACGAGTGAGAGTAGGAGCTCAGAGGGAGAAAATAGAGAGAAAGAGAGAAAAAGAAAACTCTAAATCCTAAATCGCCCGTCAGGGCCAACAAAATCAAAAACGACACACCAAGCAAGCAAATGCCAAATCACATCACTAAATCAAGGAATATGAGTCCAGACAAGTGTCGTGGGCCCACACGGTGAAGCGCGAGTGAGTGGGGTCGTGTGCTAGCAGACGGTGTCGCTATCTACATTGTGCTATAAACTCCATATACACAAATCCAAGAAATGACCCAAATATCGATTCGATTTAGAAATGGTGGTGAATATATAGCTCAAGCATGCATGAGAAGAGTATGAGAATAAAAACACATCATGTGTCAGGGACTCCACAGCTAGGGACTCGGGCATCACCACACTATCGCCTAGGTAATAGCTAGAAATTCCATATTCCAAGTGTTTTCGAAAGCGATGGGGGTTGAGATGATGTGGAGTAGAACACTCGGTGCAAATTCTCGCCTTCCGTTTATTCTCGATAGGTAGGGAAATATTCACACACATTTTTTTGGGTTTTGGATATATGTATTTTTTTTTTGGGTTTTTGGCTATTCATATGTATTATATTTTTTTCTTTCTTTTCTCTTTTCTTTTCTTTTTTTTTTAATTTTTGGATTTTGGGATATATACACGTGTGTACTCTCCCAAGTGGGAGAACGGTACACGACGAGGGGATTTGCACCAAGTAAAATAAAAAATAAATCGGATTCTAAACACTTGGGCAAGAGAAATGTCTCGCTAATCAGAGCATAGGCTAAAATGGGCTATCCTAGTCCTAACTGTGGAATCCCGACACATGCGAAATGAAGCATACGATATATGTATATTCACGCATACAGAAGCAGATAAGAGAGGGCCGTTGGGGGCACGGCGGTCACCCCCCAGTTTGCCCTGGAATTTGTTGTTGAATTATTTACCCTGGGGCTACATCTCCCCTCTCGGACTAACCCGGGGGGCCGTTGGGGGTACGGCGGTCACCCCCCAGTTTGCATAGTCTCGACCGGGTTCTCGCCTTACCCTCCTAAAAAAGCCGAAGGCAGGGGGAGGGGGTTGGGGATTTTCTGGGTTTTCAAAAAAAAAAAAGCAGATAAGAGAGGCAAATACCGCATATTCAAATCGAAGTATGATAAGCTAGGGGTCATTCCTGGACAGGTATATAAAACACAATCACAAAGTAGAAGCACACCAAACGCTAGTCACGACACATGACTCACAATAAGGCTAAGTGGACCCACGATGCATGAAATGCAAGAGGACTCGACTTCCTAGGGTTAGTGAATGTGATTATCGAAGCCATTCTAGGTGTGTGTGATTTTTGTGGCGATTCATCATAGGGTTCATCTCTAGGAGAAAGAGATAAAAAGAAGCAAAGAAAAAGAAAACCACGATGGAAAACGACTCAAAAAACGAAGAAAAAGACGCAAATGACGCACGAAGTGCGACTCCCCCAAGCTGAAACTTGCATTGCCCTCAATGCAATAGAACTAAATACGGGAGGGCAATGAATATGGGGGGAATACGCACAGACACAAAAAGACACGAAAGATAAGAAAATCACACAAACGAAACTGAAAAGAATAATAAAAATAAAAATCAAACCACACGACACATAAACAGAAAATAAAAATAGAAAATCACACGACACAACATATATAACAAGCACACACAGAAAACATCACACAACAGCACACAGAAAAATTGACTTCCCACAAGCTAGACGTGACAATGCTAGCGATAAGATGTGATCGTGAAAATGCAGAGATATGTAAGGAGGAGGTCAGAAAACAAAGTGAAATCAAAAAGCAGGAGAGGGATCATCCTCGTCCTCCTCGGTGGAAGAAGTGGGGGATGCAGTGTGGGTGGGTGAGGTGACTGGTGTGCAGAGAAATGGAGAAAGTGGTCGAGGTGATGCATCGGTGGGTGTGGAGGAAGTGTGGAAGATGGGTGGTGTGGGAGTGATGACGGTGAGTGGGAGTGAAATGGCGACCAATGTGGTGGTGGGTGGTGGAGGTACGGGGGTAGGTGAGGATGAAGGGCGGATGGGGGTGGGTGAGGATGGTGGGGGAAGTGATCGAGAACGCACCTGCAATTTCTTGCGACACACATATGGAGTGACGGAAGTGGAGGGTGGTGGAGCTGTGGGGGTGACAGTGGAGGGAATGGAAACAGTGGGAGTAGATGAGGTAGTGTGGATGGACGTAGTGATAGGAGGGGATGGTCGCCTAGGGGTGATGGTGGAGGTGAGGAATGTGATGGGGGAGGTGAAAATCGTCGAGGGGGTGAAGGTGGTGGTGTGGGTGGAGGAGGTCTGTGGACATGAGTAAGAATGCAGAGGATGGTGGCCACATCCCCCTCAAGGGCGAGGAAGCGTGGGTGAGACAAAATCGAAGGGGATGGGTCCGAGGGGGTGGAGGACGAGACGATAGCGCGAAGCGAAGCCACCTCAGTCTCGAGAGCGAGACAAGCCGAAGTGGCTCGATGAAAGGAGGAGGAGGAGGTAGTACGGACCGGAGGGGTGGCAACGGTGGTGATCGGGACAGAAGCCGGGATGGCACTAGGACTGATCGCTCCGGAATGTGACCCAAAGAACGGTTGTAGTTTTACCGCAAGCGCACGGTATAGCGGCGAGCGGGTTATCGAACACAGGGAGGACGAATGACCGTGCTTGTTCTAATCAACCTGGCTATTTAAGAAGAGAGAAATTTGCCTTTGGCGATCCTGTCACAATCGTCAGACAAAGTATGGAAATATCAAATCAAATAAAGAACGTCTAGGGAATGGGGAATTCCCGCTACTCACCGTATCTCGTCAATGTGGTTCATTGGTATCAAAATTGCTAGAATAAGATTTTGGATGAACTAGTTGCAACTGAATGTAGAACCAAGCTCACGCTCTCGCGCTGTTGCCGGTCTATAGCTATCCTAGGTTCGGGTCCAATCTCTTGCAAACCCTAGCCTAGGGAAGCTAGCATTAGGATCAACATCATCGTTCAATCGCGCACCGAGCCCAATCTCTTGCAAACTCGGCCCACGACCTAGGTTGGGATAGTTCCTACCCGTCCAATCTCTTGCAAACGGGTATCGGCACGGAATTGCAACCGGGAACCCTAGTATCGGTCCAATCTCTTGCAAACCGATACTACAGAAATTCGATTCCAACCCAATTCGGATTTCTAGGGTTTCCTATCGAATTGGGATCCAATCTCTTGCAAATCCCAATCGATATGAACTCCTAGCCATCCGTAGTAAATCGCTCCCAAACTAATCCCTAATAGCAATTCTAGCAAAATTTCTACCAATTCATCACAAATATGAAATTGGTCTTGTAGGGTTCATCCCCACGCCCCAAGACGTGGAGACTACTCACAATTCATAGCGCAAACACAAAAATAATCAATGAAATAAACAAGAGAATTCATCACAATATTGAGATAAGCAATAAAAATAGAATTTTTAGAGAAGAGAGAGACAAACCAATTGAGTTCTTCAAATAATCCAACAAAAATCAACTTATGTCTCCTCTCCAATCACAAGAATAAAGCTAAAAATTTAATCTAAAAAGCTGTAAAAAAATCTAAGAGAAAAGCTCTCTAAACTAGGGTAAAAACAGGGGTTAAATACCCCCCAAAATCGTCCAAAAACTGTGACCAAAATACCCCTGCGCAGCCTGAAATCCGCAATTTTCGCTACAGGCAGCGCGTCGCACTCGGCCGAGTGACAAAAGTCGCTCGGCCGAGTGAGAAACCCTGTAAATTTCCAGTAAGTCTCGATCTTCAGGGGTCTTCACTTCGGGGGCGGCTCGGCCGAGTGAGTTGTCGTCACTCGGCCGATGGCTTCTTGGTACTCGGGCGGTCGGAATTATCCACTCGGCCGAGTGGGTCTTCTGAAGCTCAGGCAGCCGAAAAATAGTAAGTTGGTGATTTTTGAATGGCTTTGTCTGGGCGCCACTCGGGCGGACGGGATCTCGTCACTCGGCCGATGTGGTCTCCGTCGCTCGGCCGAGTGCACATATGAATCGTGTCTGATCTGGTCGGCCGAGCGGTGTCTCGCTGGTCGGCCGAGTGACTCCTTCACTCGGCCGAGTGGGACACCAAAAATGCCCAAACAGCTTGTTTTGGCCTCCTCGTCGCTCCTGCGACGTTCTTTCTTCTTCCGCTCCTCTCCAATAGCAAAATACCCCTCGGGGAGGTCGTCGGTGACACTCTGGAGTAGGCGTATCTCGAGATCACTCCAAATCGCTCCAAATCACCTGAAATGCGACAAAAACAACAAATCGTGAAAAGCATCGCAATATCGTCGATATATCGTGAAAAACATGATTTGGGCGATCCAAATGGCATGCAAACATGCGGAAAAAAGGTGTAAAATAAGGAGTGATCAAGGACCAGCCCCGGAATCTCCCCGGGACGTAGGGATATCCTGCACCCCTAAGTGGGCGACAGGGGAAGGTGGTCTGGGTGCGTCCTGGGGGAGGACTGGAAGACGGAGCCCCTCCATAAACTCGGGATCGGGAGGAAATGTCCAATCTAGCGCCAAAGCAATAGTCAAGCGAGTGGGGTTGGGCAGAATGGTATATGGAGATGGGGGAGGCCGTAATGGAAGGTGAAGCGGCCATTGGGGCGGGGGCTTAATCATGTGAATATACCACAGGACGTCGAGATCTAGACGTGAGGGTCATGTGGCAGTGGGAAGATCTCGGGGGATGACAATGTTAAATCGGGGAGCAGAAGCTATGATCGTGATAAGGCCCCCGCAACAAAGCTTGCCCTTGCCAGCACGGCTAATCTCCAGAAGCTTGGAAACAAGCAAAGCATCGACATGGACGGGAACGGCAGGGGCCTAAAAGAGATCACATCATCACCTCGAACGAATGGAAAGGTCATGGCCCAAAGAATGTAGAGATCAGGGATGGTTATGGTACCTGACTCATCCATGGGGGAAAACGTGGAAGAAATGATTCGGTGGGCCAGACGGAAGATGGGGTGAATGATGGAGGAGGCCTTGGCCTTACCTCGGGGATAGTCAGGGTGAAGGGTGAGGCGGAACCAAAACTGATCGACGTCAAATTCGGGGGGATAACCGGAGGGGCGGATAGCGTCGTTCCCCAGGATAGGGAAACCAAAGATGTCATTGATGGTATCCAGATGGGTGCGAATGGTTCTATTGCGGACCTGAAATATGACGACCGACCCCGACTCACAGACAAGTGTGGATAAAAATTCGAGTGTGAGTGCGGGGTAGGACACGGCGTTAGCGTTTAGGAAAGCTAACCAACCTAAATTTGCGAAGAGAGTTTCGACCTCGGTGAATACACCGAGATCGAGAAGGGATTGGGTGTGGGCAAATTTGGTCGATAGATACCCCCGAGCTTCAAGCCTAAAATAGAAAACTTTATGTTCCTGGTTCCTAAAGCAGTAGCCATGCGGACCCATCAGTGGGTCCTCAACTGGGATCATATGTTGGGGTTGGGGTTGGGGCTATGCAGGATGTTTGGGAGGAGGGCGTGTGTGTGGTGGACGTGTGGTCTTGCGTCTCTTGCGAGACGACCCCTCCTCTCGTATGATACTCTTACCCATATCTTGATCCCGAGCCATGTGGGTGTGTGTGTATGCGAGTGAATGCAAAAATATGATGAATGTACACACACAAGCGATCGAGCAAGTAAAAATTTCTAGGGCAAAATATGAAATTGAGCTAAGGAGCGAAGTTACCCAATCAAGATGATTAACCTTGCTCGCAGATGTCCCAATGATACGCAATGGGGAGAAGTGTGGAGCCGCGGCGTTTCCCTTTTTAGCAAATTTTTGAAAATGGGGGGGTTTTGGGAGGAATTTAGGACTTTGATGCGGGTGAAATCGAAGAGGGAGGGGGATGGATCGATGGAGGGATGGAGATAGAGGGTTGGGAAATCGTCGGAAGGAGTTGTGTGGTCGGTTGAGGGAGAAACGGCGTCGGTAGGAGCTCGGAGGAGTCGAAACGGCGAGAGAGAATCGAGATCAGGCGAGGGGGGAAATGAACGGGTGGAGTTGGGTTATTTATAGGGTTTAAGTCGAACCGATCGGGTGAAATGTCACCCGATCGGTTGACTTTTAGGTCGAAAAATTTGCTGAAAATTGGCTATAGGCGAAACAACCGGGTGAAATGTCACCCGATTGGTTGGCCGCTCCACACTTTTTCCCGAAAGTTTAGTACAGCTCACCCGGTCAGTCACCTAACCACGCTTTGTATCAACCGACCAGTTGATCAATTCCCCAAAATTCCCGAGACTTCTGCACAGCTCACACGGTCTGCCACCCGGTCTCAGCTTGCTTCACCCGACCGGTTCGTTGGAGCTCAGATACGGCCATTGTCTGATACGTCTCACCCGATCGGTTGAGTAATCACCCGATCGGGTGAGGGCTTGTTTCTTGCAAAAATTCACAAATGGCCTAAGTCTCTCGACGGATGATCCCGCGGCTGAATTTAATTATTAAAGTAGAAAAAATAAAGATAATAAAAATCCTAAAAATGAAGATAAGAGTTTAGAGCATGGGTTGCCTCCCATGAAGTGCTTTTGTTTAACGTCGTTTTCTCGACGCCTGTAGATGATATTCAAGGTGGACGGGGGTGATGCCCTAAAGTCGGCATCGCTTCAGATTCAGAGTTGGCGGCCTTCGGTGTCATCGTCGGTGACAAGAAAACTTGCTCGATGACCCTCCCTTTGTTGACGGGATCCGGGGGCTTCTCCCTTATATTGGCATCTACCGCCACTCGTTTCAGGATCCGAATCTCTTCTCTGGTAAGCCCCATGAGCTCTTTCCCTTTCCTCCTTGTCGGAGGAGCATTTTGAAATCCGGGAGGGACCGTGTGTGCCGCATCTGCTTTCCCAGCAACGTCATATTTCTTCTAGCCGACTGGTTCTTCTAAGTCCCCCAAGCTATCAGGGGGATTTCTTGAAAGAATTTCCCAGGAGCTTGCTTCCACAACTCTCTCTTCTTCTAACTCCAGTATATTGCATCTTGGATCATCCGGGGATTGGGGTGCTTCATTGACAACCCTAAGTCAAACTCGACTTTTTCGTTGCCGACGTTAAGGGAAAGCTTTCCATTCTTCACATCTATTAAAACGTCGGTAGTGGCCATGAAAGGCCGTCCAAGGATGATGGGGGTGTGTGCATCTTCAGGCATGTCCATGACGACAAAGTCCATCGGCACATGCATCCCTCTTACGTTGACAGGGAGGTCATCACAACACCCACCGGATATTTGACCGAACGGTCTGCAAGCTGTAGGGTCATACCGGTGGGTCCAAATCGCCCATCCATATCCTCTTATATAGTGACAAGGGCATTAAACTGACGCTCGCTCCAAGATCGACGAGCGTGCAATGGATCTTTACCTCCCCGATCGCACAAGGGATAGAGAAGCTCCCCGGGTCTTTAAGCTTAGGCAGATTTGCTCACTGGATGAGAGCACTACATTCCGCCGTCAAAACGACCTTCTCCTTTCTCGACCCCTTTGTCACCAAATCCTTGAGGAATTTCACGTAGTATGGTATGGTCTCTATAGCTTCAAGGAAGGGGATTTGCAAGCTTAGATCCTTGACCATGGCAAAGAATTTGCCATACTTTTCGTCTATCTTGGCTTGGGCTAGCCGTTGTGGAAAAGGCACAATGGGCTTGAACACTTTGAGGCTCCCTTCCTTGGTTTCCTTCTTCCCCTCTCCAGGGACTCCCTTCGGAGTCGTTTGCTTTGGCAACGAAGCACCGTCGTCATTCAATTTTTCAATTGGTCGTTCTACGACCAACGGCACTTCCGGTTCCTTGGGAGGCACTCTTGTGGGGATTTGTGTCCCGCTTCTCAATATGATAGCGGACACATTCGCATTCTCGTGCGTGAGTGTCAAAGTCTGATTTGCTCCCCTTGGTTTCACTTCAGGTTGTGGCGGCAATAGATTCTACGGCCTCTGAAGGTTCACCACTTGTAACCCCGGCTGGGTTACCTGATCAGTGAGAGCTCTCTGCCCTATCTCCAGCTTCAAATTTATCTTCTCCTGGTTGGTGATGTATTGAGTCAAGAGGGACTCAATCGGAGAGATGGCCCTCTGCTGGCCATATTGCTGCTGCTGCTGAATGGGTTGCTGATTCCTGGGAGCATATTGCTGATACTGCTGCTGATACCGCTGCTGCTGAAACCGCTGCTGCTGAGGCCTAGCCGGCTGATATATTAGCTGCTGTTGTTGCTAAGGAGGCGGCTGTTGATACGGCGCCCTGTAGCTAAGGTTGGGGTGGTTCTGGTTATTTGGAGAGTAGGCCGGATTGGAGCTAGTCTGTGGTAGATACGACGCATTTCCCGTAGGATTGTAGAATAGTGCGCTCGCTTGGTCCAACGGTGGTGAGATGTCACCACCCTCGAAGTCTCCCATGACTTCGGATTCCACCGCTGCAATATGTTGTGTACCGGTGCCACCGGCTCCTACCATTAGCGTGGAGATCTGGGTTGACAGTAAGTTGAACTTGCTGGATAGTTTGTCGATGTCCTCGACCCTGTGGATACCCCCAGATCTAGGTGTGGCTCTCTCGTCACACCACCGCTCATTGTTTGATGCCATATTTTCTAGAATGTTCCCGGCATCTTCCTCACTTCTGGACATGAAGGACCCCTCAGCCGCAGCATCCATTGAAGACTTCAAGTCGTCCCTCAATCCGTTGTAGAACAGATTGATTATTTACCACTTGGGAAGCTCGTGATGAGGGCATCTTCGCTGCATCTCCTTAAATCTTGTCCAAGCTTCATGCAGGGACTCGTGGCTGGCTTGGGAGAAGGAGGAGATCTCACTCCTCAGCTTCATGGTCTTCCCCGGAGGAAAGAATTTCGTCAGAAAAGAATTTGAAAGCTTCTCCCAAGTGTTGAACGTATTCGGGTCCTTCCCCCTAAGCCACAGATTGGCCTTATCTCACAGAGAGAAGGGGAATAACTTCAGACGGATCGCCTCAGTCGTGACACCATTTATCCAGAAGGTGTCACATTTCTCCAAGAAGGAGTCCAAATGTTCGATGGGGCTCTCCATGGGTGCACCCGAGAATTGATCCTGCTGGATCCATGTCACCAAAGACGGCTTAAGCTCGAAGATTTGCGCCGTAATAGCAGGAGGATGGATGGCGGAGGTGGACTCGATGGATGGCATCGAGTACTCCAGCAGGGACTTGTGAGGTGGGGTGTTCTCCCCCATGTCTTCAGGCTCTTCTCTTCTTCGCTTCTGTACGGCTAAACGCCTTAAGGTGACGTTTATCTCCGGATCAACAGGAATCAAGTCGTCGAGACTCCTTGAACTCCTGCGCATGAAAAGCAACAAACACCCGTGAAGTGAAAAGTGGGAAAGAAACAAATAAAATATAAAACAAAAATAAGAAAATAAAAACGAAAAGAAGGAATGCAAAAATTATCGCGAGATAGAGATGAGAGCTAGACTCAAGGGTTCATGAGATCCTAAAATAACAAGCACGTTGCCTCCCCGGCAACGGCGCCATAAAGCTTGACGTCCCCGGGTTTTGCGTGTCAAATGTGTGCAATATATGGTTGGGGGCGTGAGCTTTAAATATTTATAACCGCAAGCACACGGTGTTGCAGTATGGTTTGGCGGTCGAACTCAGGGAGGCATGGTTGTGCTTGTGTCAGGAAGGACCGGATTCACCCCATGGGTGAGCTAGCCCGAATCGGTAGATGGGTTGTCACGGAAATAGAATACGTGGGGTAAACAATATAAAGGGAAATCTAGGGCTTCGGTTTCCACCCTATCGTGTGATTCTCGCCAATACGGCCTACAGGTAGGACAACGATCTGAATTAGGGTCTAATGGTGAGACGTTGCCTCTAAGAGTGATACCGGCATCCCATGGGCCCGATATTCTGGTCGGTGCCCAGGATGATACGCCGGACTACCCGGGTTCGGTCAGTGAGCATTCACATGTCCATTAACACTGACCAACTCCGGGAGCACTAAGCTCGCAACGATAACTCCCAACGTCTCATCCTGCCACTCCCGCGCGCTAGGATTCGATGTCTATGCTAAGGGCGTGAGCTATGGCTAGGGAGTCAACCGCCAAGTTTATTCCCCCTTGGCCCAACGGTCAAAGGCGGTCTTTTTCCCGCCGATGACAATGAAACACCCAGTGTAACCGATAGATTCCTAATCCCTATTGATTTCCTAATCCTATGGACGCATCAGGGAGAACCCACGAAGGGGTTTCCACCAAAATCCCAGATTTGGGAACTACTCACACATATTAGGTAAAAAGTAATCTAAATGAAAATATACCGTTAAAAGCATGATCAGGCGATCGAAAAGTAGTAAGAGCAATACAAATAATACCATATTAAAGTTTGGTAAAGATCAGACAACTTACAAATATATAGAAAATTACAGCCGTCAAGAGAGAGAAAAACAGCAAAAATAACAACTCTCTCCGTTTTTTGGAAACCTAGGGTCTCTATTAATAGAAAACGACATCACCCGATCGGGTGATGAATCACCCGATCGGGTGACCTGCTGCGAACTTTGGCAGCAATCTTCAGCATTTCACCCGGTCAGGCGACACAGTCGGTTGATGGAAGATGCTCGTCGTTTGGATCTTGAGCTCATCGGGTGAACCGATCGGTTGATAAATCAACCGATCGGTTGGAATTGTTGCCCAAAAAGACAGAAACTTGCGATATTTTGGCACGGTCAGCCATCCGTCGGGTGAGCTCTCCGGGTCATCTTCTTCGGGGAAACGGCTACAGGTGAACCGATCGGGTGAAGATCACCCGATCGGTTGAGTTTCAGCTCCAATTTCCAGAGAGAACAGTCGGTTGAACCGGTCGGTGACCCAGTCGGTTGACACTTTCATTGCTTCAATGGCTGACCGGGTCGTGTACACGTGCATCACCCGATCGGTTGACTGTGTCCAACCGATCGGGTGGGGGCTGAAAGATGGAGATCTCTGGCGTATGACCCCCTGGATCACGCGTGACTCCTCCCGTTGCTCCGTGAACTTATGATATCATCGTTAAACATCCCCTACGCTGGCAAACTCCTGCAAACACGTAAAAACACGGAGAAGTGAAAGAAAACAAGAAAATATGAGAAAACGGATACGAGACGGAGGAAAATAACGGAAAAACACAAAAGAAAACGTGCGTGAATACATGAAATATAAACGCACGTCATGAGTCAGTCGAGGCCAATCCATTAAATGGAGGCCATCATGACGCTGCTCATTTGAACTTCTCTGGGTACGGAATTCGAAGTGCCGTCAACCCTCCAGATGTTGCCATGCGCTCCTCTTCGGACGGTCTTGATTTTGAGATTATCTTCCATATAAAGACGTAGGCCTTCCGAGTTTCAATTCTTTCGTGCCTTCCTTCCTGATTCTGATCTTTGCAAGCTCCTTCGAACCCTCCTTCGTCTTTCTTCCTTCGGATTTCTTCCAAGGTAACTTTCCTTCTCCTTCATTTTCCCCACTCAGTTTGTCCATGGCTGTGCTTAGAATAGGTGGTTCCGTGCCGGGGTCCGAGGACCCTCCAGCGCCCGAGTCCGACAACCCCCCGTCTTCGTGGCCCGGCGTCCCCTCGGTGACACGCCCCATTCAAGACAAGGGGAAGGGTTTTCTCTTTGTGGACCCATCGATTGACGATGTGGCTCGAGCTGCTGAGAGGTTCGACGTTCCCCCAGTGATCCTCGGGTCGTCGTCCATGGTCCCCTTCCTGAAGGTTAAGGAGATCCAGGAGAAGTATCTGTGCCACCCGTACGACGTCCGAATCCCTTTTAGCGATGAACGGATTTGCTTTCCACAGAGCAAGGAGGTCGGCGTCTATGTCGAGATGTTTCGCTTGGGACTCCGCTACCCCCTTCATCCTTTCATCATCTAGGTCATGGAGTTCTTGATGGTGGCCGTATGTCAGCTGACCCCGTACTCCATCGCGGTGTTGGTTGGGTTCATCATGATCTGCCGTGTCAGTGGCGTGGACCCGTCCCTTCCCCTTCTCTTCCATTATTTCCAGGTCCAGACGGTCGGCCGAGGGTCGTGGCAGCACCTTCGGGCCCGCACGGGGAGGGAGTGTTTGCTCGGTCTGCCCCGCTGGGTAGGAGACTGGAGCTCGAGCTTTTTTTCGTTGTTTTTCCTAGGGATGCCGAGATCCTGACAGGCTGGGGAGGGCTACGTCAATATGATTTGACGTTGACCCTCTCCGAGGCCGATCAGGCTGCCGTCCAACTTTTGTCGTCTCTGCCCCTAGAGTAGAGGTCGGTCTGGCCTCTGTTAGACGACCTGCTTCTTAAGACCATCATGTGGTCCCCGGTAGGCACCCCCTTTTCTCTATGCTTTCCCTCTTGCTTACCCTGATCTTCTTTCCTTCTGCAGAGATGGCAGACCAAGAATTCACCCGCAATGTCAATGAGCTCATCCGTCGGGGAGCTGGCAGAAGCCGAGGGAACCCCTCGGGCCAGGGGCCTCGTCGGACAGTGGAGGAGGTGGTGTGCCTAGCCGACCCAGCAGTGGGGAGGCTGGAGCCGACGATCGCGGCTGTGCCACTTGCCCCGATCATGGTGGATTCCCCCACGGCGGTGACCGTGGCTGCCGATCCTCCCCGTTTCAAAGGAGGCAACGGGGGGGGGGGGGGGGGCCGGCTCAGGGGCTCATGTGCCTTCGGGCAGTCGCGACGTAGGGCAGAAGCGTTCCCCTCCGTAGGCCGCAGGGCCCAGCGAGAAGAAAAAGAAGAAGGTGAAGACCGGGGAGGTCCATCCTTCCTTGGTTCCCGGGGCATCACTCGCCTCAGGTGAAACCCTCCCGCTCGCCCTGGTGGCCACCCATGTCAACTCGGTCGAGCCGTCCTTGGTGGGGGCCGGTGGCACACTGTTGAATCTCCCGGCGGGCCCTGAGGTCACGCTCGGGGAATCGGTATTTGTTGACTGAGCCGTGGCCACCCAGCTGGCACAGAGCTCCGTCCTTCTGAGGGACCGCTCTCTCCTGGAGAGTGTCCCCTCCGACCGACTGACGGACTCTTTAGTCTAGCAGCTTCAGCAGGTCGGTCCCTCTGTTGTTTTCAGTCATGCCTTGTGATTCTCATGGCTCACCTCTTTTGTTTTGCAGGCCACTGTGATGGTCGTTGAGGCGCAGCGCCGGGCGGCCCAGGCGTCCAACCTCGAGGAGTCTCTGGCGTGGGAGCGCTTAAGGACAGGGGCGGCCGAGGTGGCGACCGAACAAGCCCGCATGGAGGCCCGACAACTTCAGCGCCAGGTGGACGAGCTTGCCTCCGAGGTGCTGGACCTCAAGGGATCACTGGCTGACTCCCAGAGGTTGGCCCGAGAGGCGAAAGAAGCGTTCCATCGGGGGAGGGGAAATCTCTGGAACGAGCTTGGGGCCCTTCGGGAAGCGCAGGCCGTGCACCCCACCCGGCTCATCGAGAAGGTGGAAAGGGGCTACGAGGAGGTCCTGAGTCCGCGGATCGTAGAGGCCCTCAGGGACACCTTTGGCACCTACGAGCACCTCTAGGACCCCATGATCGTGGAGGTCTTCCGTGACTCCTTTCAGAGGTTCAAGGAGAGCGTCCGACAGTCGCTTCCTCGGCCTCCTCCAGGCCCCGAAGAGCCTCCCCGCTCCGAACAGGGTGAGGACCCAGAGAACGCCTCTTCCTGGGCCCAGGGCCCTTAGGCAATGCCCCCCTTGTTCTCCTCTCCCTCCCTTTCCATGTAATATAGGAAAATTTTAGGTGCAATGTATAAAATGTTTCTGTTGGTCCATGTACCTCTCTGCCTTTAGCCGTTTTCCTTGTTGTCTGGGCCTTCTACCTGTTGGATCTGGATCGTATCCTAGGATAGGCTAATAAAAATTCTCGTGCAACCCACGAGAAATCACACGCAGTTATAAGCACATGCAGGGTAATAAAATAGCAATCACAATGTACGCACAGATATACCCTGGTTCGGTCGTCCCCACGACCTACTCCAGCCCTCAAAAGCAAATACTAGATAGATGTGTAATCCTGCACAGCTACAATGAGTCAAGATCCCAAATCTACTCCCACCTAGCTCGTACGCACACCACGTGCTCTACACTCTCAATCTAGTCAGATGCTCTCCCTCCGTGACGACTCCCAAAGTCGTCAGGTCCCCAAAAAGTAACACAAAAGGTAAATTTTCCCATACAGAGATCGCTACACCAATACAAACATAAATAAATAGAGTTTTAGAAATGCTCAGTAACGGTGTGTCGTCTCTGTCGTTCAGCACGTGGTCAGATCAATCTGACAAGTAGTAGTCTCTGATGTCCCCTCAATAGTTCGGCTCCCCTCTCGATGAAACTTGCGCCTTCCATAGAAATTAAAAGTTGCGGCACCAAGATGCGGCAATGGACTGAAGATTTATTTTTGGCCTGATTGCTTTTCTTTTTGGTTGTTGAGTATTTTGCACTGCCCCTTTGATTCTTCTTGAAACGGCTTGATGTTTGCAAAAAAAAGATTCGGCCTCTGATTAAATCTTATGCCTTTGTACAGCTGTAAACAGAGCCAAACAAATAAGTTAGAGTAGTATAGGAAGTTAATGCCCAAGCTCAAAATAACATATGCAATTTTACTCACTGTCTTCAAGAATTGCGGCTCAAAAGAATTTATGTGCTCGGCCTACCAAAAATTGAATCTTGCGGCTTTAGATCTTTTGATGGTTGATGTGGCTGCCTCTAGAACAGATCACAAAGGAAGTTGCGGCTCTTGTGATTTTTTGGGGAGACCTCTTCAACAATTGCGGCTGCTACAAGGATCTTCTGATTTTTGACGCAAAGGAGATTTCGACAGCTTTGAATCCCAAGACCCCCTTCAGGATATTTCGACGGCTAACAAAAACTTGGAAGAGGCGGATTTGAGAAATTTTCGTGCGGCTGCTAATGGAATGTAGGGTTCAAGCTCTCTTGATTTTTCGGCCTTGGAGAATCAATCCAGTAAAGAAATCGATAGCCTTGGAGTTTGATTGAAACATAAAAAACTGCCCTTGCTCTTGGACTCATCCAATTAATTTCGGCTGCCAGGGCAAAATATTTTGGGACTTGCAACAGAAAAAGGGCGGCTGGCTCTCAAGGATTTTCAAGGTTTTTTTTTTGTTTTGATTATTCAAAGAGAAGAAGCCTGTGCTCTTAGAGTTTTCAAAAGTGATAAAAGGAATTTTGTGTTTGAACAAAACAAAAAGACAACTCGACCTGAGCATTTAGATTTTTTCAAGGGGAGAGAGGAAATTTTTGATTGGAGAGATTAAAAACAAAAGGAACGGCCTTGGGGATTTTTTTAATTATTTTAATAGGTTGAAGATGCGGCTTTGAGGCAAAACAATCAAAACGAAGACCAAACCAAAAACCTGCGGCCTTGCCAAATTTTTGAGATAGAAACGTGCGGCTTTAAGGGTTTTGATTTTTGGATTGATAATTTTGGCCGTGACCTCTTACTCCTTGATTTTTTATATATGATAGTGTAAAGGGTTTTGTGCAGCAAAAAGGAGATCAATGGCTAGGATGATTGCGCCTACGAGAATCCTAGTGCTATGGTGATTAGCAATGGGGATGGAGTTTGGGCTTGATACGGAATGATGACGTCGTATCTTCTCCCGTCGCTATCTGGCTTTGAGGAATGGAGTTGCACCACACTCCTTGGGCTTGCTTCTCCTCTGCCAGTCTGCCCTCCACCATCATCGCTAGGTGCATCCGATCCCGTAAATCCCTAGGCCTCTGTATTCTTGGCTCTGTTCTGATTGTGGGCTTCAGCCCTTTCATAAAAACCCCTCAAATGACTCTCCAGACACCCCACGGACTCGGCCCGCTAGCATGCCGAACTTCTTGATGTATCTTTAACTGTCACATCCTGCATCAAAGTATACAACTTCTCATATATGTAGCCGGCTTACGCCTCCTCGAAACGGTCCCGTTGGCGTGTCGTGAAATCCTTCTAAGAGCAGACAGATCGCTGCTGTTGTGTCCACTGGTACCACGACAATGCCTCTCCCTCCAGGTAGATCCTAACTGTCCTCGGTCACTTCGTGTCCTGAACCATCGACATCTTAAAATACCGCTCAACCCTGTATAGCCATCCGTCTGGGTCATCTGCCTCAAAAATAGGTATCTTCAGGTTCCTGACCTGTTCTTTGCAGTGAATCCTCCAGGTGCACCTCTCCCCTGCTGATAGTCATGTCGTCATGGTGGAGGGGGAGCAGATACGTCATAGCCATAGTCTCCAGCCGGGTCCCGATCTCCTCCAACTCCATCCTAAGCAGCTTCTCCCCAGTCAACTTCATCAACAAAGTCCACATGATCCTCCCTGTGGTATCGATTGTAGTTCTCACCGGACATCACTGGGGGCTCTGATGTCCCCGCCAATCTTCAGAAGTTGTGCCGAAGGCCTGCTAATACGTTTCAGCCCCAAACCATGCCATCCGGCCCTGTCTGGGTTCGGAACTGCCCCCTGGCGGCTGAAACTGGGGTGGTAGCCTCCACTGTGGCTGGAAAAGGGGAGGCAGCCCCTCCCGTGGCTGGAAAGGGGTCGGCAACCCATGCTCTTCTCTCGGTAGGGGCTGTCGGCCAGATTTGGGGGCAAGCGGGCCCCAGGTGGCCTCTGTAGGGTCGGTCGACCTTGCAGATGGCCTATAGGGGTCGGCCGGCCCTGCGGGCAGGTCCAAGGGGCCGGCCGGCCCATCTGTAGGTCCGACCGAGCCTGGGGGACTTCCCTAGGGTTTAGCCAGCCATGTGGGTGACACATGGGGTTCGGCTGCCCTCTTCCGTCACTTCTAGGGTTCGTGGGTTGATGTTGTTCCAACATGGGTTGCTCTTACTCCACGAAATAGTTGTCAGCGTCAGAAAGTAGCCCTTCTTCAAAATCTTCCATCTTCTCCTTTCCCTTCGTCAAAGTCCTCGACTTTTGCTCCGAATCTAGGATTTCGGCCTGATTTGATTCCACCTTCTTGGAGAACACATCAAATTTTTGACCGAGGGCTTCCATGAATTGCGCCAACTTCCAATCCGTCTCGGCACCTTGATCTTCAATTTTTTTCGTGAGTTCTGGAATTGTGCCGTCAAACTTCTACATCTTCTCTTCCAATACGTGGATTTTATCATTGGATCTCGTAGCCGCCATGGATTAACGGGCTCTGATACCAAATCGATGCGATCTAGGGCTTTTTTGTAGAATAAAGGTGATGTTTTTATGGTGAAAGATGAGATTTTTGGATGAAAGGTGTGGTTTTTATGGGGAAAAGAGGAGATTTGGGCGGGGGGAGAAGGATTTTTATTGATAATAAGAACTGAAAATAAAAGATAATTGAACACAATTCGATAGACGGCCACTCTCCTAGCTTTGAATTCGAGAAGAAAGCATAAGATCTCCGGCTAGAGTTCCTTGACACCTAGAACAAGGGATTTCACAAAACAATTCACGCGTAATCCCCCTCCCTAGCCGGCCCATTAAATAAAAGAAAATTACAGAATTACACATTTTACGCATAACCCCCCTAAAATCTGAAAATGCCGAAAATGCCCCTAATGGGTCAAAAAATCCAAAACGCATCACACACTTGCTTAACACTTGAGTTTTCCATGAGTTCATAGGGAATTCTTATTTAATAGATAAATAGAAAATAGATAAAATAACATATCAAGGATATGCCTAAAAATCCTATATAGAAAAATAAAATATATTTCCAAGAACAGATTTTGTTGGGCACGTGTTCACGGATGTATCACATGGTCTCTGGACTGTGTTGTGTACATCATGTTGTACCTCTTTTACAACTTCGGCAATGACTACTGAATTTTGTTGAAAATAACAGAGTTCTTCATAAACTAATTGAACAAACCACATATCCAGGGATAAATATATGTTGACAAGAACATGCCAAATGATGTTAGTACATAATAGAACATTATAGCGTTAATCCATCCATTATGTTGTCTTAATATAAGACTCTGATTATGCCGCAAATCAACTTTAAAAATTAGAGAAACGGTTGTATCACTTTACACCTTGGGCACATATCAAGCACTGTGCTGTTAAAAGTCTCCAGTGGCCGAGGTGACTTGTGCCGTCTAAGGGCCTGTTCTTTTGCCCGTATTCGCGAGAATCCCGCCTGCAAGAGCACTGTTCACCATCTTTTTTGCGGAATCTCAGCGCAACTTTCCATTTTCTGTTCTTTTCTCGCCTTGAATCTCGCCTGGGAAAGGCCTACGTGGAGGGGGCAGTGTGGAATCTGGGGGGCTTTGGGTTTTCCTCTCGAATCGCTGCGATTTCGTGAGAATCCTTACGGAGGTGGGTCCCTGTAGTGTGTGATCACCTTCAATGCCTTGTCGTGTTGCTCCATCTGCCTCCCTGTCCGCTGCCTGTGCGCCTTCACTGCTGCCAAAAGCCCTAGCCCCATGTGACTCCATCTGCCTCCTTCGACCCTCTCGCACTGTGAACCCTAAAAATTTTGCTTCGTCTCCCCATTCTGCTCAAAGCGACGGCCTTTTTGGGTTGCCGAAGAGATCCTCAGCTGCTGGATCCACGGGAGTGCCCAAGGCAGCGTGCTTGTGCAGATCGGCGCTTCGATCGGAGATTCCAAGGAGGTATTAAGGTAAAAATTGGGTTTTTAGGTGAAATTAGTTTAAATATTTCGCATTTCTTGGGCAAGAATGCCGAAATCCCTAACTGTCTATCTCTACCTTGCTGCATACGATGGATGGAGCTGTTGTGGGTAGCCGAAATTGATCCACGGTGACGAGGATCGTACGGAGTCCCCACGGCAGTAGCATCTCCTTGAGGGGGATAGCATCGTGAATCGGTTGGACCGTTATCGTCACGGAAGGTATAATTTTTGACTGTGTTTGTGTGGTGGCTTGCTAGATTCTGATGATGCAACGATAATGCTGCCGAAAGAGCAATTTGTGATGTTATGCGTGGGATGTTGAGTGTGAAATGTTGGGTATTTAGGCAGCGGCAGTAAAAATATGAGAAAAAATGACATTTGTGCACAACAAATATGCGAGACACAACATACAACGCATGATTTTTGCAATACACCACATTGCATGCAAGCTGAACCCTTAACTGAAGTCGGTTACATTACATAAATTGCCCAATGATGAAAATACACAATGAAAATGAGTACTGTAAATAATGATTCCTTGTTGGTGCATTGCTATGGGACGCTTGATTATTTTCAAGAAATCAGCAATGCGTAATTGATGTCGGTTTATTCTGAGGGCAATTTGTTGAGGATTCATGCATGGCAAGTAATGGGGTTGAGTGTTGCAGATATCATGTAGTATGAAATGAAGCCCAATGATGACAAGTAATAATTTAATACGTATGATTTACGTATTTCTATAGTACAAGCAGGCAGGAAGGTTCCTTCATTCAACATATTGCGACGAACAGTCCCTTAAGAATGAACAGAGGCAAAATAAAAGAAGGTGGATGATAAGGTGCTATGGGTATAAGCAGCACATGACATCTTCATTACATGGGTGAATAGGAACGAGAAGGAATGAAATTAATACGTTTTTCGTTATATGTTAAGATGAAGGAGCAACCGCCTGGACACAAAGATGGGAAAAAAATTATTACCTGAGGGCTCAATAAAATTTAAAGTCCACTTTCAATTGTTGTTGATTGTGACTAAGCCACACGTTTTTATGTTGTACGTCATAAAGATTTTTGTAGGGTTCACTATTTTATAGAATTGGTGTGGGAGATGTTTGATTACTGCGTGCCATATAAAGTTTATGGTAGCTTGTTATCTTCTGTAATTGATCTATTATTTTTAGAATGTCATATGTATGTATCGCCTTATGCATGGTATTATGTTTGAAATAAATACGGTATAGATGGATGAAAATGGAGATCAGTTGGGTTGTGAAACATGTGAAGCAGCCGCTTTGACGATCGTTATAGTCATGGTCAACCTGTTACTACACAACGAGGGCAGGACAAACCGATTACCTAGAGAGCCATCTGAATTGCGTGAGCATCATCGAAACTCCCACATGAATAGAATTCTGGACGGGAGTGAAAGTAGTTGTTTACACTACTTAAGAATGCGGAGACATGCATTCATAAATCTAGAAAATATATTGAGAGGGAGGGGTCTTCTCAACGACACTGTTCATGTGTCAGTAGAGGAGCAGCTTGCAATGTTTCTTCATATCGTTGGTCACAAGTCAAAGAACAGAGTAATGCAAGTTGACTTCATCAGGTCAGGTTCTACAGTTAGCAGGTACTAACCGAGTAATGCAGGCAATTGGCAACTTGCGTGAGACGTTTATGAAGCAAGCTCCTAATGAGACACCCCCTGAGATTATCAATAATCCTATTTGGTACCCATATTTCAAGGTAAAGGATTATTCTTGGGTAGTTACAACGTATTAGATGTATTGAGTGAAGGTTCATTTAGTATTTTCATCGTTGATTGGTCTTGCAGGATTGCATTGGAATGATTGATGGGACCCATATCGATGCCATGTTACCACTCAATCTTGTTCCTCGCTTTAGAGGACGTAAAGGGGTGACACAAAATGTCCTCGCAGCTGTTACGCCCAATAAAAGATTCACATACGTAATGGCAGGGTGGGAAGGATCGGCAAATGATTTTACTGTCCTTAAAGATGCGATGTCTTTACCCCCCCGCAAGGTCTTCGAGTGTATGAAGGTAATATGCACACCGTTACCTACATAATACACATTAATAGGTATGGTTTCTAAGGATTTTATACTCACAATACGTTTCTGAATGTAGGAAAATATTATCTATGCGATGCTGGTTATACTACAATGCCAGGGTTCATATCGCCCTACAGGGGCATGCGATACCACCTGAAGGACCATACTGACCGTGTTCCTAGAAATCGCAAAGAGCTATTCAACCGCAGTCATTCTTCATTGCGAACAAAGATAGAGTCGACCTTCGAAATACTTAAGAACAAGTTTAAGATATTGACGTCGAAGCCCCACTATCCATTCCCCAGTCAGGTCGATACCGTCCTAGCGTGCACTATACTGCATAATTATATCCAAGTAGCTGATCCACATGACCCCCAGCTAAACGAGGAGGTGGGTGTGGATGAGGACGGGGATGTTACCTATGATCATGAGGAAGAGATTTTGGATCTATCCCAACAGTTGCCCATACGGGACCAAACACAGCAAAGGGACCAATGGAAAATGCGAAGGGATCAAATCGCATGGGACATATGGGTCGACTATTGTAACATACATAACAATGGTAGCACAGTTGAACAAGGCATGTGATGGAGGCTTTTAATTTTGTGTTGTGTGGGTGCATGCGGAGTCCTTATGAATTTTAATATGTAGTCCATCATGGTTGATTGTATTTGGAATTACAAACCTTATGCTCTAAAGGTTTTTGATATACATGCAATATATGTTATCTATATAGGATTTCTCAGATTTGAATTTGCCCTATTAACTCTTACATCTTGTAGGCATGGCAGGGTCATCTTCGCTGCCCGGACAGGGTAGTGAGCCAATGCCCCCCTTGTATGACCAGCCATATGTGAACCAGTGGAGTGTTGAAGGCCATGGGCCTGATCCAATGCTTGGGAGGCCGATGCCGCGTAGGAACATTGATTCTCCTTATCATTCGCCGCCATGCCATGGTGGAGGGCCTGGCATGCCATATCAATAATTCCATCCATATGGCATGCCAATGCAGATGCAACCAACACAAGGATATATGCAACTGCTGCAAGGGGGGTTTCAATCCATGTATTAGTCCTTCCCCACAAAGTGCTTTCAATAAGCCATCGTCACAAAGTGGGAATGAACATACGGGGGGTAGTGGGTCGTCGCGGAAGTCGGGACAACGGGATGATGAGGGAGAAGGTTCGGTGTCAAGTCCTAGCAAAAGGACTAAGCTGCAACCTACCAAGGGGCCTAAAAACCTAATTTGGCAGTGGGAACATGACTTGTCCCTCATTCCGTTCCTTGCTGACCAGGCCAAGCAAGGGAATAAGGCGGACAAGACATTCAAGCCTACGGCATTTACCCAAGCAGCTGCCCATATCAATGCTCTTTTTGGCACATCCTACACAAGCACAAATGTCAGGAATCATATGAAAGGGTTGCACCGACGCATGACCGATGTGTCAACGTGCCTCAGTATTAGTGGCACTGGATTTTGTCCTAATAAGAAGATGATAGTGCTTGATGATGATGTGTATGCCCCATGGGCAAAGGTATGACCATTTACATTGAGGGCTAAAGATTTAGTGATCCCAGTTGTTAGTATAAAAGGCCTAAATTATATGGTTATGTATTTGTAGGCTAACCCAAGGTTGAAACAATATGTTAATCAACCGTTGCCGTGGCTTGATGATCTGTATATCGTCATAGGAGATGACGAGGCAAAGGGGCTTTTTCGGAGGTCCACATTCCAATCATTTGAACCCCAAGCAGATTCTGTGGATGGGGAAGATGCACCTCATGCACAGACACCTGACTTTGATATCCCCCAGGCCATCCCCCCGGCAGGATCGACGGGGAATATTCATGCCGGGCCAAGCTTTGGTACACCTCCGTCTGTTACGAGGAAGAAAAGTCGTCGTCGGGGTACAACCGACGTCCAGGATAGGATGGATAGGCTTGTAGACACAGTAGAGAAGGTTGCCACGGCAATTAGTACATCTCATGCCCATTGGACCGAAAAGCTAGCCGATACGTTGTATGGATACACAGAGCATCCAGGAAATTTATTGGATGTCGTGTACGATTATCTTATTGACAACGAGCGTGAAGGCCGCAAGTTTTTGGCTAAGCCCGATGGGGCCCGAAGGCGAATGTTGAGGAATAAAATTGAGATGATACAACGGGAAAGGTCGGAAGATGGTGTAGGGGAAGATGGGGATGACGACCCCTTGGACTTGGATTGAGGGTGGTTGGTTGTGGTGAGTAAATGGAGTGTGGTGGTGGTGAAATGAAGAAGTGGAGGGGATGTGAAAAGTCGGTTGGCTGTTTACTTTATCATTAGATCTAGGTCGCTGATGTGGTGTATAATTATGTGTCATGAACATGCGGAATGGTGTTGGAGTAGGGAATGAGTTTCCTGTGCAAGTAGTGGCTGAAAAATATTGCTATGGGTATCCTGAGCTCTTAGTAGGTCTTTGTGTTTGTGTATGGGAGGAGGCATGTTGATCTTGGGTGAACTATGAACCTGTTACCTGATTTCATGACTTTTGTGATGATCTTGGTGGAAATTTGAAGCTTGCTAGTTTTTATTTCATTTTGTGTTGATCATGTTTGAAATTTGCTGCAATTTTGTGTATGATGGCATTTTTGGTGTACCCATGTTAGGCTAATATGCTTCAGTACTACTAGTAGCAGGGTTTCTCATATATGCTTCAGGCTGATATGCAAAACCTACAGCCAAGTGCATTTTTTTTGTACCCAAGTTGGGCTGATATGCTTCAGGCAATTGCATATGATTAAAGTGTTAGGGAGATAAGCTGAAGTATTGTATTTTCTGGGGTTTGTGAATACTTACATGTGGGAATATGAGTGGTTTGAGTAAAACATAATATATCATTTGGGTGTGTGTTGTCAATTTTGGCATTCCCTATCATTTTGCAGATCTGTAGTTTTTTAAGTGTGGTCCTATATTTGCAGTTTTTTCAGTATTTCTCACATTTGTTTGGATGAGACAGATGCAATGTTTTTGGCTTCATTTTTTCCATCTCTTGTTAGGCTGATAGTATGATATGTTGGCAGGTTTTTAAGAGCTTGTTAGGCTGATAAGATGCAATGTTTTGGATGATGCAATTTTTTTGTACCCTTGTTTGGCTGATAAGCTGCAGTACTACTACTTCTTTGGTTTCTCACAAATGCTTCTCACATATGCCCTTGCTCACATATGCTTCTCACTAATTCTGGGGTTTCACACATATGCTTCTCACATATGTTTCTCACTAATTCTGGGCTTTCTCACATATGCTTCTCACATATGCTTCTCACATAAGCTACAGTACTACTATATTTTTTGTACCCATGTTTCTCACATATGCTTCAGGATGATATGCAAAACATACAGCCAAGTGCATTTTTTTGTACCCAAGTTGGGCTGATATGCTTCAGGCAATTGCATATGATTAAAGTGTTAGGGAGATAAGCTGAAGTATTGTGTTTTCTGGGGTTTGTGAATACTTACATGTGGGAATATGAGTGGTTTGAGTAAAACATCATATATCATTTGGGTGTGTGTTGTCAATTTTGGCATTCCCTATCATTTTGCAGATCTGCAGTTTTTTAAGTGTGGTCCTATATTTGCAGTTTTTTCAGTATTTCTCACATTTGTTTGGATGAGACAGATGCAATGTTTTTGGCTTCATTTTTTCCATCTCTTGTTAGGCTGATAGTATGATATGTTGGCAGGTTTTTAAGAGCTTGTTAGGCTGATAAGATGCAATGTTTTGGATGATGCAATTTTTTTGTACCCTTGTTTGGCTGATAAGCTGCAGTACTACTACTTCTTTGGTTTCTCACAAATGCTTCTCACATATGCCCTTGCTCACATATGCTTCTCACTAATTCTGGGGTTTCACACATATGCTTCTCACATATGTTTCTCACTAATTCTGGGCTTTTTCACATATGCTTCTCACATATGCTTCTCACATAAGCTACAGTACTACTATATTTTTTGTACCCATGTTTCTCACATATGCTTCAGGATGATATGCAAAACATACAGCCAAGTGCATTTTTTTGTACCCAAGTTGGGCTGATATGCTTCAGGCAATTGCATATGATTAAAGTGTTAGGGAGATAAGCTGAAGTATTGTGTTTTCTGGGGTTTGTGAATACTTACATGTGGGAATATGAGTGGTTTGAGTAAAACATCATATATCATTTAGGTGTGTGTTGTCAATTTTGGCATTCCCTATCATTTTGCAAATCTGCAGTTTTTTAAGTGTGGTCCTATATTTGCAGTTTTTTCAGTATTTCTCACATTTGTTTGGATGAGACAGATGCAATGTTTTTGGCTTCATTTTTTCCATCTCTTGTTAGGCTGATAGTATGATATGTTGGCAGGTTTTTAAGAGCTTGTTAGGCTGATAAGATGCAATGTTTTGGATGATGCAATTTTTTTGTACCCTTGTTTGGCTGATAAGCTGCAGTACTACTACTTCTTTTGTTTCTCACAAATGCTTCTCACATATGCCCTTGCTCACATATGCTTCTCACTAATTCTGGGGTTTCTCATATATGCTTCTCACATATGTTTCTCACTAATTCTGGGCTTTCTCACATATGCTTCTCACATATGCTTCTCACATAAGCTGCAGTACTACTATATTTTTTGTACCCATGTTTCTCACATATGCTTCAGGATGATATGCAAAACCTACAGCCAAGTGCATTTTTTGTACCCAAGTTGGGCTGATATGCTTCAGGCAATTGCATATGATTAAAGTGTTAGGGAGATAACCTGAAGTATTGTGTTTTCTGGGGTTTGTGAATACTTACATGTGGGAATATGAGTGCTTTCAGTAAAACATCATATATTTTTGGGTGTGTGTTGTCTATTTTGGCATTCCCTATCAGTTTGCTGATCTGCAGTTTTTTAAGTGTGGTCCTATGTTTGCAGTTTTTTCAGTTTGAACACATTTTTTGGAAGAGACAGATGCAATGTTTTTGGCTACATTTTTTTCATCTCTTGTTAGGCTGATAGTATGATAAGCTGCAGTTTTTTAAGAGCTTGTTAGGCTGAAAAGTCCTTATGTTTTGGATGTTGCAATTTTTTACATTCACTGCTTTCACATGGTATTTTTTTTCCTACTTCAGTTTTAATGTTTGAGCTTCAACTTGGAGGTTTCTGTGCATGTACTGACATTTGTTGTGGGCTTTTCCTGTCTAATTTATTCAGCATTGTGCAATTGGATTGGCCTTGGAATTTTTTGTTCCTCTATTTGCATGGTTTGATATTAAGAGGGGATTTTTTGTTTTAAGGCATGATCATGTTTTTGGGCAACCAGCTTGCACATTCCTTGTCCTGTCAAAATTGTTTCAGCTTCTTTTTGTTCCTTTCAGCTACATGTTGGAATGTTTTGGGCTTGTCTTGGAATTTTTGGCTTTGATTTGTCATGGGTTAATTCAGAATTTCATTCCCATGTGAGTAGCCGTGGCATGCATGGTTTCTTTGCCTCACAGCAGTGCACTATAGGTGAACTCTATGAATTTTTATCCCAATAGCCCAATGATGCAAAACATGAAAGCGGTGAAAGAAAATCTTAATTTCCCAATTATATGGATGGTAGGCAGGATGGTTCCTTAAGTAAGGAGCAACCGCCAGCAACCTAGTTGGGCAAATGAGGAATATAACTTCCTGAGGGCTATAAAAGATTCCTAGTTTTCAATCTATTTGCATTGCGTATATGTTGCATGCCTTGGTGAATGTCCATAAGGCTAAAGGATTCTGGGATATATTGGCTAAATGTGCTTCTTCATGTCCATGTCCATATGTTGGCTTATTGGGCTTTTTTATGGCTGTTTTGTATATGTTTCATGTCTATAGATAGGAATCTGGGCTCAATTATGAGTTCTATACGTTTTACTTTTCATTCTAATTGGGTAATTGAAACATTTAAATTCCTGAGGGCTATACGTTTTTCTTTTCATTCTAATTGTTACGAACACGAATTTTATTAGCTTATGGGTTTTTACATGTCAAATATACTTGCTTGCTTCTGAAAACTGGTTGATACGTTGACTTCAGTGTTTATTATATTTTCCCAGGTATGACTCCAACTTGCACATATCAATTTATTTATAAAATTCTTTTTCTACTAACATTACACACTATTAATGTAGCTTTTGTTTTTGTTTTCCCAGGCACACATGAGTTCAGGCTCCAACACTTCTATTCGCTCCCGCTTTCGGAATCCGAACAGGGTACCTGAGTTGGATACGGATGATGGAGACTCCAAGAGGTGCCACTGTGGTGAGTGGGGACCGAGGAAGACATCTTGGACTCTTACGAACCCTGGCAGACGGTTCTGGAGCTGTCAGTCGTGCGTCGGCCAGTGTGATTACTTCGAATGGAAGGACCCACCTCACAGTGAGTGGTCTTCGTTTATTATTCGGCACTTAATGGCAGCGAATGAAAGAGGAGGAATACGTGAAATCCCTGCGAGCTTACCTAATGATATGAGGTGGGGTGAGATTGACAAGAGGTTGGCTAGGGTCGAAGGTTAATTGGAGACTAACACCGCTAGGGTGGATACCTTACTATCCGAGTTCACCTCGCTGAAGTTAGTTTTGTATTCTATCCTAGGTCTAGGTGTTATTATTTTGCTTATGTTGTATAACAATAACTAATGCTTTGGATTGTATGTTGGTTGATGGTTGGAACGTTTGTATCTTGGGATTTATGTTGGTTGATGGTTGGCTTTGGGAGTACTTGGGATTTATAACTTTTAATACTATCCATGTTTGTATCTTTTGCTTACCGTGTTGCATGACAATATTTTTGATATGGTGTTATGTTTTGGACATTTCATTTTTTGTATCTGTTGCTGTCTATATTGTCTGGCCATGACCTTACGTTGGATCCACTTAAGACTGTACATGCCAATTTACGAATCTGATCCTTGCCTTGTATCTTGTCAATCAGTCTGATTGCGTGTATTTTCTTGCTTGTATTTCTGCCCAATTTTTATTATTGTGTCATTCTAGTTTGCTTGTCTATACTCATGCTTCGTCCAGGCCATTTTTTATCGTAGATCATAGCAGGGCAATATTTTGGAATGTACATGACATTCTTTACTCTGTCGCATGCCTGGCCGCATTCCATTAGGCCTTTTTCATTCCGGTATTTCATCGGAGTATTGTTGTATTTGGTTTTTGCATTGGACCTGCAAGTGTAAAAAAATAACCCAAAATGATCTCTTTTTATTTAGGAGGTTAACCATACCTAGGTTCACCCTATCCTACATTCCAACTTTCCACCTCCAACTTTCTTTAACCAAAAGAACACACTACACCAAGTAGGACCCACCTCAACTTTCCATCTCCACAATCCAACACCACTTTCCTACAAAAGAACACACTACACAAGCTTTTCTCTCTCATCAGATTCTTCACTCCCTCAACTTTCCCAATTTCACATTCCTACAAAAGAACAGGCCCTAAGCTTCAGATCCCTTTCCTCCGTGATGTCCTGCAGTAATTTGATACCTAAGCGCTGTTCACTTGGGCAAATGATATAAAAATTTTGTCAATGTAATGTTTAGGGATTTCAAGTATTTTTCACCACATTATCCATACACATGTTAACCATCCCATGTGGTAAATGGTTTTATGATATTGATTTATTAAATAAAGTATAAAATTCATCATCTTTTATACGGTATAAAAGACAATATAACACTTGGAAAAGTAAAAAAAAAGAATCGTGGGCTCTTAGAACTATAAATATGAACGATGAAAAAACTAGAAAGTAAACAGAAATATGAATATCTTTTTGTTCCTTTTCTGGGCTCTTATAGAAAACGAAAAGATGCTTAAATGGAAAACCACAAAAAAATGGATGGTACAAAATTGATTTAAAAAGAATCTTTGGATCAATGGTTATTAATTATCTCATTAAAAGATATTACTTAGTTTAATTCATTTAATTTAAAATAAACAAAGAGGTTAAAGGAATCCTATCCTTGTGTTAATCTTATGATTTTTGATACTCGGATGCTCGATTGGTTGATTGGGATAGTGTGGCTCAATCAGAAATATCGACTAAAGTGAATTTTGTTATGAACATGGTCCATTGTGCATCCATCAATTACGTTACTTTTCTATAAATATAGGGCTACGGGTTCAATAGCCGTCACCTTTATAATATGTTATCAGCATGTTCGTCAGTTGAGCCGAACCTCTGCCGACGGAGATATCGCGAGGAAGCGGATTGAGATTTCTTCTCCGAACTTCGCTAGATCCGGTGGGTAGGATCTAGAGGTAATCACTTTTTGTTCCCTAGATCTATTAGTTCATGCGCATGTTTTCTTTGATCAACAAGAAATCTATTTTTCTACTTAGATCCTTATGAAAAATCGTTTTTAAGCATAGATATTTATTAAGCTCAATGTTTTAAACGTAAATATCAAATTTTTTCCTGATTATAAAAATTAAAAATTGTATTTTTACAATAAAAACCCAAATTTTCCTGTGAAATCTATGGATCTAGAGGGATTGTCGGCCCCTCCCCCACACGCGCGCACCACCTGCGGCCAGTCGTCGCCTGTGCGCGCTCTTCGAGCGGCCAGTTGCCGCCCCGTGTGCGCACGTCCGTGGGGCCAGTCGCCGCCCGCGCACGCCCGACCTGCGGCCAATCGCCGCCGTGCGCGCCCATCCATGCGGCCTGTTGCCGCCCGCCGCGCGCCCGACCTGCGGCATGCAGCCCCCCTCCCCCCCCCCCCCACGCGCCGCCTGCGGCCTGCAGCCGCTCCCCGCGCGTGCCGCCGCCAACGGCCTATCACCCTTCTCCGCGCGCGCCGCCCCGCATGCGGCCTGTCGCTGCAAAACCCTAATTAGGGGTTTTCCGTAAAAATTTTATTCTTTTTACGATGAGATATTACGGAAATTTATCGGGTTGTTAATAAAATCTTGATCCATTTTTTTAAAAGAAAACTTATTTTTGGTTCATTCAAATGTTTTTAATATAGCTGTAGCATGAACTTATTTATCTGTGATTAAATTCTTTTTATGCATGTAGCATGAATTTCTTTATTTGCGATTAAATAAACCACATGCATGTGATGAAAACTATATATGCATGTTACATATCCTATGTTCTGTGATGCACATTTTATTTAGCATGCTAAAATCTCTATGATATATTTTTAATGCCTGTAGCATAATGAAATTATTTATATACCCGCAGCATATAAATAACATGTGTATACATCATATATGTTTCAATTCATGTTAACTGAGCATACATTTTTAGCTCACATGCTTGATATTGTTTGCATGGATATTTTAGTTTCTTTCAACTATTTTATTGAGCATACCTTTTTAGCTTACATGCTTTATATTACGTGCATGATAAATCATTAATTGGTACATAATACACACTTATATGCTCATCCCATGCTTATGCTCATACTCATGATATGACATTGTTTTATGACAATAAACCAATCATAATTTCAAAACGTTTAACATCATATACACTTTGACAAAATGAATCTGAAGTTCAAATCAAATCAAAGGTCAACACTCTTTTACTCAAATAAAATAAAAATTACCAAATACGATGGACTACGCGAAAACCATTTATACGATCTTTTTAGAGATACACATTTTGTGGTAAATAAATCTCTCAGATTTATGGTCTATATAAACCAATATTGACACCGGCAGTTGTCATAACACCACTAAACTTTTTTATAGTAATCTCACTTTGCAAGGTATGATTATTGAATCTAGCCTTAATTGTAAGCGTACGCCCGAAGTCGTGACTTAATAGATAAGTGAGAAATTATAAATTTTGTAGCCACGTATCTGTTTCCCCTTGAGTATGATTCTCTATCCACATAATACTTGAATGACTCAAAAAAATGGCCTGGAGACCATACTTGAGCATTTAAATAGACTTTTAAAGGTCTCTCATAAATTAGAAAAGTGGAAATAGAGAAACTAACTTATTTCCATTGCATACGTCTACTTAGTAAGACTAATATTCATTCTTTCTTATAAATAACAATAAGGAAGACATAAAACAAGGGAAGTCCTCAATAAAATGAGAAAGGGAAGATATGATATACCTCGACATGGAGTAAGCAATGGCAAACCAATATCAGACCGGAAGTTCTTAAAAGACTCATAATGCTTTTGCAACATAAATGAGCATTAACTTATGCCATATAAAAATATATACATACCTAGTCTAAATGACGAAAGTCAATTGACCTTGTGTATATCTAGCTACTTCCCGAGGACAAATAAACTTTAAAAACAAATTTAATCTGTTGTCATAACATAATTCTTAATGAGTATAGTTGCAGACGTATGCTTTCAAAAACATTTAACCCTAATAATAGTCCAACTAAAAACTTTTTTTGGACGTCTACTTGAGATTTAGGCTTTGTAAACCTGAATACTCTATATGAGGATGCCCAGCACTGTCAAAAATCAATAAAAGAAACTTACCAAGTTTCGATGGATATTCGTCAAAACGAAATCCCTAATTAATGACTCAAGAAATCAATGAAGCTTGAAGCTTTGCCCCACTATGATCCGCATAATAGTCAATGTGAAGATGTAATGCTTCACATTTAGAACATAGTTCACCTATTACCGGACAAAATTAAATTGAGCATTTTAATGGACTTTAAAAGTCCCACATAAATTCGAAAAGAGGAATTAATTTGGAACACCAGAAATATCCAGAATCGATTAACTTTGGAACGATGTCACCCTGGATTGATGATACAAGACATCATTAACCAATCCTATAAATCTGACGAACCCGAAGATTCTTCAAAAAGGGTGAAACTTTCATTGTCACATTCAAAAGGAAAAATGATTACGAGATCATCTCCATTCACGTGGACATTGACTATCTTCACTTCCTCAAAAGAATTTAAGATGATATATTTACTATCATCATCATAATAATAAGACCTTTAGGTCTCTTGAGAGTATTTGAGGGATAAAAGTGAACTTATCCACTCCCTACATAGGGCTGATGATGTACTTAAGAGTACTCGTCCATACATCATCTAAAAATGATCAATCAAACCTATTATCCAACCGCAGTCCATCTTTTAACAGCATATAGGACACATTAATAAAGGGCGGAAACATTGGATAACACCGGGAAATCAAATAATATTTACAACCGGAATAATGTCGAACACCCTGAAGTTTATGTTCACACCCAAAAATGGATTATATAAATAAATCATTAAAATGATTTAAACGGATTACTTATCCATTAAAAATCCAGTTATAGGTGACTATACGGGAACATGCAATTACAATGCAAACCATCAACACGCCTCCTTAGAACCTATTTATATGAGCCTGATCACCGCATATAAACAGTTTCCGAGAATCCCTAACGGAGGAAGCGTTTAGAGCACATCTTACAGATTGTGCCATGATGTGTACACATCCCCATATAACTACTAAAAATCATCAAAATGCACTCCAAACAGGGAAGCATTTAAATTCACTTCTCCTAAGATGTGCATTGATGGACCATCCTTTAAAGATTCGATGAGATCCCAAAGATCTTTCACATCTTTAATTCCCTATTATTAGGTTTAACAGAAACATTATAATCATCAATGAGCCTGAAGCTCACTTGACCATTTCAAAACATTAATACCTATGATCTGATTATCATGAATTGTGATGAGATCATTAAGATCCACACTTATGAAACTGTTAAACAGATATCAGACATAATTACAGACAATATAAATATTGTCAAATCCACACATCCCTGTTGCTAAAAATCCAGCTAGTATTGACATACCAAATATAATGGATGCAATCCATCAGTAGCAGAAGTGGATGTCCTCAATAGATGAGAGGACATACCACAAGGCTCCAAAGCGATAAATAACTCCTGGAGACCCTAAATCAACACCACCACAGGAAAGTGAGCTCATCTCCATATCCTCTTCCTTTCCAGAACCTCTAGAGGAGATGAATCTGGAATAAATTGAAAATTATTGAATAATGTACATACCGGGGAGGTGTTTGGGTAAAAAACACACTTGTCGTCATTTACTCACATTTCATTTTGCCATTTAAATGATAAATATCGTTCCACACACCGTTTCCTAAAGCAAACGTAGAGATTGGCCATTAATGTAGACCGAGGCAATAATAAGTTGAGCTGGACTCACTTATGAAATGTGAAGTGTTTGAAACTGAAGTTCTAATATCAAAAGATATAAAACCTATGGGCCAATCGAGTATTGTATAAACATAAACATAAATAAATAAAATCGTATGCTGTAAGCAATACACTATAGCTTAGAGGTTTATTTCGCTGAAACTAGGAAGTAATCAAGTAAGATAAGCTTGAATTACTTACAAAATTATATAAATTGATGCATCAGGCTCCCTGGTCATAGTTGAAAAAACCAAGCGATTAGCAAAGAAAATTTTGGGCTATATTGCTATCGATGAGGTGACAACGTACCCTTACGGATTTTCTCCTTATTTGCGTGGATAGATTTTTGGGACATCTGTCCTATGGAATTATCATCTAGAAGAGGAAATTATCATCCTGAAGATGAAACCATCATCCAGAAGATGAATTATCATCCAGAAGAGGAAATTATCATTCTGAAGATGAAACCATCATCCAGAAGATGAATTATTATCCAGAAGATGAATTATCATCCAGAAGATGAAATTATCTTCCTGAAGATGACACCATCATCCAGAAGATGAATTATGATCCAGAAGATGAAATTATCATCCTTAAGATGAATAATCATCTAGAAGATGAAATTATCATCCTGAAGATGAATAATCATCCAGAAGATGAAATTATCATCATGAAGATGAATAATCATCCAGAAGAAGAAAACATCATCCCGAAAATGAATTATCATCCAGATGATGAAATTATCATCCCGAAGATGAATAACATGTGACATTAAACTTCATACACCCGAAATTGATGAAGAAACATGGACAATTGCAATCCACTAATACACCTACTGGTTGTATGGATGCACATTTAGTCCCCTTCTATTCGCTGGAAGAGGGGAAGGATATCATAGGTCCTGAAGTGCCTTACTTGAGTGTTTTTGGTACGCTCCTTTATCTGGCCAACTACACACGACTCTAGAGAGCATTGGCAGTAAATCTGTTAGCCAGATACAGTGTAGCACCTGCAGCACACCACTAGACCAAAGATATGTAGCTTCTGCGCTACCTCTAAGGGTCAATGATCATCCTACATGTTAAATGTATTTGCAGATACAGGTTACAGATCATCGCGATGACTAGAACAAAGGAATGACCAACTCCTGGAGACCAACAAAGCATGCTTCCAAGGCAACACCAATCCCATCATCCCAAGAGGCTCATCATCCAAGAAGCAAATCATGAGTATGCACAGCCAGGTCCTGCAGTACCTCGCAGGACACATTGACGACTGGGTCAGAGACGTGGAGCTACCTACCGAGTTTGCAGACCACTCCTCTTCAGAAGAGCTTCCTCAGATTCATAGCTGCCATATATGAATGATTCTTGTATAGATGCGTGATGTCTTGTATTTTGTACTCATTCTTGGAATATTGTAAGAGATTGATGTATAGTTACCTAGGAGATCTGCAAGCCTGCAGCTTGTACAGATCAGGGGGAGCCAAATAAGGGTTGTACTCTTTTTCCTTGGCTATTGGTTTTTTTCCACTGGGTTTTCCATGGCCAAAGGTTTTACCGAGACAACATCATTGACTTTGGATCCAGAAGTATCCACCCCTAAATACTTAAACAAATCAAGGGAAGTTATGGGGAACTGTACTCTTTTTCCTTAGCTATTGGTTTTTTCTACTGGGTTTTCCATAGCTAAAGGTTTTAACGAGGCAGTTATCTCTAACTTAGGATCTAGTAGTATCCACCCTTTATGATACTCATAAGCACTATGGACCCTGCATTATACATATGTTGAGTATTCAATGATGGTTGGATAAGGAGAAGTGTTATGAATAGGGCCTAGTGGGCCTATTGGGTATTCACCTATTACGTTACTTTTCTATAAATATAGGGCTACGGGTTCAGTAGCCGTCACCTTCATAACAAATTTGAAATTTTTTGATTTGTTAACTATTTATCTAAATGGATAGAATTAAAAAATGATTTATGGTTTTCCAACTAGTTTCACACGCTGACACACATATACGGAATTTAATTTAATTTTATAATTTTTTTCTCGGATGTATTATATACGTCATGTGTGATTATTGTATCAAAAATCAAGTGAATCCAACGCCATTTGACCTTCAATCCGATTATTCCAAATTTAATGGTTTAACGAGTTAAGTGAGTGTCAAATTTATCCAAGGTTCATATATATATCTAGGGGTTTATGATTTTTGAATGGGTATAATAACCTCGAAAGATAATTCAAAAAAATCAGGGAAAATATCTTTTTCTAAAATATTATTTGCATTGAAAATTTTCTGATGCTGACAAAAAATATTCATTTTCCTCAAAAAACCTTATTTTATTTTATTTTGGGGTTTTTCCCATATCCATCCCTTAAATCTTGCGTATTTTGAATCAGTCACTTAAAAATTCGTATTTGCTCTCAAGTCCCTCAAATATTAAACAATCTTAATAGTCCCTCCATCCTATATTCTGTTAAAAAGTTAACTGAAATTACATTAATTAACGATTAATAATCATAACAGTTAATTAATTACGAAATAAAATATAATTAACCATTAACCACCTAATTAACCCTTAACCCCCGAAAGCCCAGGGGAGGTGTAACGGTCTGGTTTCAGCGTACACAAATTTCTGTATTCACGATGGTACCAAACAAGTTCAAAATGAGTACATGAATTTTGTCTAATTTTTTCATGGCTCAAACCTTAAATGTGACTTCATATTCATGATTCTTGTAACGATACGAACCCGTGGCTATTTCTTCGTAATTTTTCGGAGTCGTTTGTATAAAAAATGATATTTCAATATAATCATATAGTTATTTACTAATTACTTTAACCTAGTTACTAATTACTTTAATCCATTTTATTAATGACCTTAACCACCCCCCAAAACGATTAACACGTTTCCACGTTTTAATATTTTTTCTAATCTTAGTCAAAAAGTTCTAACCACCATATTAATGGCTAATAGTGGGTTCATGAACCCATTACCCTATAAATACCCACTAATCCCCGTTAATCACACATTAAACACACATATATATATATATTTAAAAAACACACAAGTCTCTCCCTTCCTCTGCAGCTCGCTCACCCTCTCCATATCTCTCGTTGCGACCCTCCGACGCATCCACCACCCTCGTCGCCGCCCTCCTCAACCACTGCCGCCACCGTCGACGACCTCGCCGTCAGCCCCAACCCTCGACAGCCCGCAAATCCCCGCAACCTCCCCCTGAACTTGCATCACCACAAACCCATCCTCCTGAGTTTGCCGTGAGCTCCAACCTCCGACTGCCTACCATCGGAGCTCCCCACACCGACGCCGCACCACCACCGCAGCTGACCATGACAGCCTCCCAGCGAGTACCTGCGAGCCCCCTCTGCTGCTGCTACCAATCCATGCCTCCGCCTAGCACAACACCGCTTGCTCCGCCCTCAATCACCACCCTTAACCGCTCTCGCCGCCTGATCGCGTCCGGATATACACCCGAAAAATGACTTGTAGTCTTACCGCAAGCGCACGGTGTAGTGGCGAGCGGGTATCAAACACAGGGAGGACAAATGACAGTATCTCACTTTGATTACCTAGCTATCAAGAGAATAAGAATAGTTTTGATGTAATAGTCACAGTTCGTTCAAATAGCAAGAAATATCACTATAATAAAGCGTCTATGGATAGGAAATCCCTAGTACGGACCATCTCTTATCCTTGTAAATCATAAATTTCATTATTGCTAAACTTGAATGTAGGTGAACTAGTCGTAACTTAATGTAGAACCAAGCTCACGCTCTCGTGCTATTGCCAGTCTATAGCAAACTTAGAAGAGAGCCCACTCTCGTGCAAACTCTACCCTAAGCCGCTAGCGTGAAGATCGACATCATCGTCCAATCGCATCTCGAGCCCACTCTCGTGCAAACTCGAGCTACGATCTCGGTTATGATGGTTCGTATTCGTCCAATCTCTTGCAAACGAATATTAGTATAAATTTATAATTAAAAATCCTAGCTTTGGTCCAATCTCTTGCAAACCAAATCTAGAGAATTTTAATTATTAATCTAAATCGAATATCTATGCCTTCCTATCTATTGGGATCCAATCTCTTGCAAATCCCAATTGATATGAATTCCTAGCTACTGGTAATAAATCGATCACAACCTAACCATTATCAATTCTAGCAACAAATCTATAAATTCATCACAATTCAAAGATCGGGTCCATAGGGTTCATCCCCATGCTCTAGAACGACAAAACTACTCACTAATCATCATGAAAATCTCAGAAATAACAACTATAATCATGGCACAATTCATTGCAAATAAGAAACAATTATAAAAATGAGTTTTTTAACAAGAAAGAACAAACCAATAATGTCGCCAATGATCTCCAGCTGAGATTTCACAAAAGAATAGCCGTCAAAAACCTAATAGAAGTCTCTAAAAATAATTCAAGTATCCCTTAAAACTAGGGTAAAAACTAGGTTTAAATACATGCCAAAATCGTCCAAAAAAATCGCGACAAAACTGCCCCTGCGTAGCCCAGAATTCGCATTCCTAGCAGCAGTCGGAGAGGGTCACTCGGCCGAGTTACCCTTGTCACTCCCCCGAGTGACAAACCCTGTAAAATAACAGTAACTTCGGGGTTTTCAGGGGTCTGTCTCTCGGGGTGGCTCGGCCAAGTAGTCTTCTTCATTCGGCTGATTGAGCAATCATGCTCGGCCGAGTGGGCTTCCTCTGAAATTCCAGTAAGTTGGCCTCTTCTCTGGACGAATTCTCTGTACCACTCGGGCGAGTGAGCTTTCTTATTCGGTCGAGTGGACTTCCTTACTCGGTTGAGGAAACATGAAAAATCTTCAGTGCGTATCTGTTTCACTCGGGCGAGTAATATCCTTCACTCGGCCGAATGAGCAGTCTTGCTCGGCCGATTGAGGTGCTCCTGAGCTGCTTTCTTCTCCTTTTCGCCTTCTCGTCGATCCTATAAAATTCCTTCTTCTTCCGCTCATCCTCTATCGCTGATAAGTCTCCAATAAGCCATGGGTGACTCTCCGAAGTGCGTGAAAATCCTCTGATCTCATTTTCGCTCCAAATCACTCCTTATTTCCTGAAATATGACAAAAATAAGAAATAGTGAAAAGCATCGCAATATCGTCGAATAATCGTTAAAAACGCAATATGGGCGATCGAACCATAATGAAAACATGCAGAAAAAAGGTGTAAAATATGGAGTGATCAAAATCCCCCAAGCTTACCTCTTACTTGTTCTCGAGGAAGATGAGTAAAAGGCGAACCCGATGTATAAAAATAAGGAAGAGGGAAAAAAGAAATATAAAATAGATAATAAAACGAAGAGGGAGGTGCTAGATCATTTTCTCAGGACGTGGGTTTTGCTTACTCATATAGCACACGACGAATATAAAACACATGCCAAAGATTTTTATCTTGATATCATGATCATATAAACGATATCATGATCATATAAAGATGCATTCATAATAGAAACCCGAGAATAGCAAAACAATATGAAATATGGAATCATTCTAGAATTAATATCGTCTGAAGCATCTAAAGCGGTATACATAATCATAGACCACACACTTTTCAATTGAATGCTTTCTATTTGGAGTATAAGAGGTATCACACAATATGAAGGAATAAGAATAGAAAGGAGTGGTTTTCATGAAATGCATGCTAAGTTTCAATTCCTGAATTTCGTAAAACTTTTAGTATCTCGCCGAGTATAGAAAATTACCTAGCTTAGGTTGTCATGCACAATCAAGTAGTCACTCTCTCACACATCATTGGATCCTCTCCCTCAAGCTTATATATAAGCGTGGTGGCATCAAATCTAGCAATAAGAACATTCCCCATTTTTGAAGCTCCAAAACAATAAAATAAAAAATAAAAGAGGGAAGAAAGAGAGAAAGGATATGAAATGGGATCATGTATAAACTTCTTTTCTCCTTTCTTTTCTTTTTTCTCTCTTTTTTCTCTTTTTTTCATATATACAACTGTGATCCCAAATCAAAAGATAGAAAGATATACAAGAACTTTTTTCTTTTTGATTTTGGGGTATAGGAGCATGGATTTTTTGTAGAGGGGGAAAATGATAATATAAGAATCGCTAAAGGGAGATTCACCAATGATTCTAAGTATATAAATAATACTCAAGATATGTGGAGAAAGAAATATATGTAACACTCGGTTCACTCTATAGAATGTGCACGACAACTTTCAGCAGAGTAATGTAATACATTCAGTTTAATCTCAGAAAGTAAACTAATCCAGTTATATCAACCTAGCATACATTCAATCAACCTGAAAGTGAAGTGTACAATTTTCATGCAATAAGAAGTGATATAAGACAAGAAAGCACTACTCCAGATATAAGCAATCAATGCGTGAAGCTTGATGTGTTTTCTATGAAGAGTATACAGTAAAAATCATCAGACTCAGCTAATAAAAGAGTTTCATCCATATTCATACAACAAAAGGCAGGTTACTATCTCAAATGCATTGTAAGACATAGCATATGATATCTGAAATAAAAACTATGGCATGACAAGATAATATGAATATAGAGGTAAGTTAAAACCACGTCGTCATCATCACAGAAAATTCATCTCTAGCAAAAAGGGATAAAAGAAATAAGGATAAATAAAAACTATTGTACATATGCAACACACTCAAAAGGTAAGAAAAACGTGATGCATGGAAAAAAATAATGAAAAAGTGGGTGTAAAACAAAGAAAAATGGGAAAATGGAAACAAAAGGCTACAAAAATAAAAAGTGCGTGAGAACTCACTCCCCAAGCTAAAGTGCACAGTGTCCTCAATGTACAAAGTGTGGCACACTGAGAGACAAAATTTGGTTGGGGTGGGTGAGGATGCATGCATGATGAAAATAAAATAAAAATAAGATGGGTATGCAAATGATGCATGCAGAGATCAAAATAGTACCATGTAAGTGCCCCCAAAAGTACTCACTCTCTCCCAAAAAGAATATAAACAGATATGAGCAATAAGTGACCAAAACGTGTGTGGAGGAGGGGGTGCAAAATCAGCGGACAGAAAATATCCAGAATAACAGCAGTAAAAATAAGAAAGGCATCCAGTGTGTGCCTAGGGTGGTGGTGCTGCACCAGCACCGTCCTGTGGCGGAGGTGGTGGTCGTGGAGGCTGCTGGGTGTGTGTGGGTGGCTGAGGCAGACACTCAAGAATCTGGTTCAGGCAAGCCTGAATACCAGGAAGTAACGCGACGCAGGTCTGGACATCGCTAACGGTAGGGGAGAGAGCCTGAAAATCTGCTCTAAGTCCACTCACCGTCCCCTCTAGAGCATGGAGGTGCTGAACTAGGGTGTCGGGGGAAGGTGGAGCAGAGGGTCGAGCAGGCCAAACAAGTGAAGAGCGGGGCTGTCTCGCACGGCTACCGTAAATGATATGTGCGATAGTGGTGTGGTGCGGTGTTGGTGCTGTGCTCACGAAGTGACGCTCAGCCTCTGTGGGAGGCCGAGACGCAGGAAAGGTCGAAGAGGATGTAGTAGCAGCAGAAGATGAATTGGTGGTAGATGACGAGGCGGGCAGAGAGGTCAGTGACACAGACATGGGGACAGACGTCACAACACTCTCAGAGAAGACAGCGGCATTGGAGACAGAAGAGTCGACAGCTGGGGAGGCTGTGAAGTGTGCAGGAAATGACTCCCTAGGGGTCGAAAACAATAATGAGGAAAGGTCTCCACTGTGGAGGCAAAAGAGGGCTCGCCGCACTCAACTATGGTGGGGGGGACGCTCAGGGCTTGCCGCAGAAATGGGATCTGTGGACATGGGCATAGTAGTGGTGGTGGTGGACTCAGCTAAAGTGCTCCCGACATTGACAGACATGTGGATAGAGGTGTCTGGAGGTGCAGACAGATCTGGAGTAGGCTGAGGTATCACGGGGTCAAGGGGTGGAAGGAGGGGCTCCTGCTGAGCACCCTCAGGCTCAAGCACTTACGCGGCGGGGATAAGGAGATCCATCGCTGGAATCCACTCTCCACAGGTGGGTCCAATATGTGTCCGAGCAGGGCTCGGCAGAATCATGTAATCGGCGCTATGGGGACCATGCAGCCACACCCAGTGGTGCTGACCATGAGGATGAAGCATCCTCATCTGGGCCATAACATCTATGGAGAGTGAGGTAGGGGCCCGGTGGTCGCAGCAAGCCAGCTGGGAGGTCAACTCCGCACAAAAGGGCCAAGAAGGTAATCAGACCGCCACAACAGATGGGTGTACGAGCGTCGACATAAATAATGATGCGGTCGATGTACCAACTGGCAATGTCAATCTCGACTGCGGGGACCAAAACGTCTCCTCCTCGGTCGAAGGCCCGCGATCGTGTCATCGCGTAGAGCATGTAGAGCTCTAGCATCGACATTGTCCCCGGCTCATACCTCACAAGAAAAGTGGTCACCATAAGGCGCTGTGCAATGCGGAGGCATGTGTGGAGGATGGCAGAGGCCTTGGCCCGACCAGGGTCAAAGGCGAGGGGAGAGCCCGTGATATGTGTCCAAAAAGCATCCGTGTCGAATGACGGTGGTGGGATGTGCGTGGGACTGTAGGCTCAGTTCATACAATCGTCCTCTATAGCAATTCTTCTCTCCACTCAAGCCTCCTTTCAGTACGCTCGATCTCCGGGTCAAATAATAGATCCTCTTGATGCTCCGTCAATCTCGTGTGCATGCACAGAAAAATAGAGCTTCGATGGAATTATTAGCACGATAGAGAAATAAAAAGATAAAAATAATAAAACAAAAAGAAATAACTATGTAAGAAAATAAAAATAACTAAGTAAGAAATAACTAAGCAAGCGCACGGTGTTGTAGTGTGGCTTGGGGGTCGAACACTGGGAGGCTAGGATGTGCTTGTGTCAAAGAGGACCAAAATCACCCCGTGGGCGAGCTAGCCCAGATCAAATGATGGGTTGTCACGGTAAAGGAATGCAAGGTATAGACAATATGAAAATAAAACCCGGGACTTTGGTTTCCACCCCAATGAGCGACTCTCGCCGATACGGCCTACGGGTAGGATGGCGATCGGAATTAGGGTCTAATGGTGGGACGTTGCCTCTAAAAGTGGTACCTGCATCCCATGGGCCCGATATTCCGGTCGGTGCCCAAGATGATACGACGGACTTCCCGGGTTCGATCAGTGGGCACTCCCGTGTCCATTAACACTGATCGACTCCGGGAGCACTAAGCACGCAACGATAACTCCCAACGTCTCATCTTGCTGCTCCCGCGCGCTAGGATTCGGCGTCTACGCTAAGGGCGTGAGCTATGGCTAGGGAGTCAACCGCCAAGTTTATTCTCCCTTGGCCCAACGGTCAAAGGCGGTCTTTTTCCCGCCGATGACAATAAAGCACCCCGCGTAACCGTTAGATTCCTAATCCCTATCGATTTCCTAACCCTATGGATGCATCGGGAAGAGCCCCCGAAGGGGTTTCCGCCAAAATCCCAGATTTGGGAACTACTCACAAATATTCATTAAAAAGCGATCTAAATGAAAATGGACCGTTAAAATCATAATCAGACAATATGAATGCAGAGGTAGTAAAGCAATTAAGATAATACTAAAGTTTTACAAAGATCCGAAAACTTACAAAAACTGGGAATTTACAGCCGTCACAAAATGAAGAAAACAGTAAAAAATAATCAACTCCCGAATCTGGGAAACCTAGGGTTCTATTTATAGAAAACGACATCACCCGATCGGTTGACAAGTCAACCGGTCGGGTGAGCCGCTTCACAAAATCACAGCGCAATGCGGGGGTTTCACCCGGTCAGTATGAACCGGTCGGTTGAAACTTGGTGCGATCGGTTGGATCTTGGTGAGCTCCAAGCTGTGCCCGGGTGGTGCATGCGTGCATCACCCGATCGGTTGGAGATGACCAACCGACCGGGTGAGGGGCTGAAAGATGTAATCTTCGTCGTTTGACCCCTTGGATCACGCGTGACTCCTCCCGTTGCTCCGGGGACACTTGATATCATCGTTTTATGCCCCAAATGCCAGCAAACTCCTGTAAAACACGGAAAATACGGAAAAGTGAAAGAAAACAAGAAAATACAAGAAAACACGAGAAAACAAATAAAAGACGGCGGTAAATACGGAAAAACACGGAAGAAAACGCGCGTAAATATATGAAATATAAACGCACGTCACTAATGCTCTTACAAGTGTTGAATTCTGGGAAAATGACGAGCTAGACACAAGGAGTTGAGGTGACACTGCTCTTACCGTGGTAAGAAGTCCAAGCAATGAGAGGGGTAGAGGGCGCAAAAGATATTTTCGATCCAAGTTTAGAGACAAGAGTAGATGACCTCCTCACAAGGACTTAGCAAAGGCCCATTGTGCCTTTTGTCAAGAACACGGACATTGAGTCAGACGTTGTCCAAAGGTGAAAAAGAAGCATGATGCTACCACAAACGCCGTCAATAGAGTTGAGGTAGATGATTGGGTAATGGCCGGTGTTTCGGATGGTGTGATGTTAGAAAGTTCGGAGCTTCATTCTGGATGCTCCTTTCATATGACGCCATATAGAAAGTACTTTATGACTTTCATGAAGGAGGTCAAAGCACGTTCCTCCTTGGAGATGATCGAGCTTGCATGACATCATGCACTGACATAAGTCGGATCAAGATGGTGGATGGAGTCACTCAGGACATCGACGATGTATGTTATGTTCTCGACCTAACACGAAATCTCGTATCACTTGGGTTACTTGAAGCCAAGGGGTGTATAGTGACCATGGAGAATGGAGTTCTGAGGGTGGCTTGAGAGTTGATAAATGTATGCCCTTGTGGCCAGTTATTTTTTAATTAGAACATATTGTTCAAAATAATAATAAGTTATTTGATACAAATTTATCTAAGTATATTTACATTTGTTTTGTCTATATTAGATAATGTTCTGAGACTTAATGTGAGGTCAAACATATGTCGGGATGAAGATCTCGATCATGTGAACTTAACTGACCGTCAGGAGCATAAGTCTAAAACAATTCGTAGTCGTAGATGCATTGAGAAATGACATCAATGCATCAGATAGTTTATTGTGTTGTTTGTCTTCACTAAGTGTTGTTGCTGATGATCTTATGATCGTTCGATTTAGCCAAATTGGAGACGAGACACATGTGCTCATTAGAGAATGAGTTCACTGAACGCCCCAACAAAAACTGCCACATAGATAGCACAAACTGAACTGTCAATGATAGTTCTCAAGTGATGATAGGCAAGTTGGTCCTTTGACTTGAGGCACTGTCAACAATGGAGGCAGAATACATGGTATTTGACTGAAGCTGTAAAAGAGACGATATGGTTGATGGGCTTGATGGATGATCTGGGAGTCTACCAGAAGAAGTATGACCTCCATTGTGGTAGCCAAAGTGTGTTGCACTTGGCTAAGAATCAGGTCTTCCATGCTCACACTAAGCATATCAATGTATGGTATCACTTTGTCCGGGACTATGTGGGAGAAGAAGACGATGACATCAACTTGTTGAAGATCAGAACAGATGACAACCCTGCAGACATGTTGACTATAGTTGTATCGGTAGCTAAATTCAACCACTGCTTGGACTTACTCAATGTGGTTCCGAGATGATGTCTAAGACTGCCCCAGTTGGGGGCATTGAGGCTCGGTGGAGCCAATTGAGACCTGACTGGGGGCTTTGGGCTCTTTGGAGCAAAATTGTGGGGAACACCAGATGTGACTCTACCAAGGCGGTCATTGAAGGTCGACTATGATGGAAGCTTAGATGTCGCCAAGGTGGAGATTTGTGAAAATTGGCTCGATTGAGGCACTGAAGAAATATTGGATTTGTAGCCGAGCTACATTGTGCAAAGCTAGCTTAGCGTACTCGGCTCCGACCTATCAAACTTTGCACAAGTCAGATACGATGATGCCGAACTATTGGACTTCTACAGCGTATAGTTCCTAGGTTCGGAGGATCAGCGGCTTATAAGTCGGCAGCTTTACAGTCTGAGTTTCGGGTAGCTCGGATAGCTCGACTTGGCACTTCATTGCCTTGGTCTTTAGTGGGAGGCTCGACAGCACAGAGAGGGCCCACCATAGGACACGATGTCCTATCAGAAGTAGAGTTGCAGTTAGATTGGAATTCCGTTAACGGTGGGATTCGTATCACTTATGAATCTCTCTTTTATGAAAACATCTATTGTACCATACGACTATAAATAGGGTGTTTAAACGAGGGGTTTCGGGTGCTGTGGAACACATCGAGAGAACTTTAAGTCGCCATATGTAGAGAGCCAACTTTGAGAGATTATTGAGAGATTTTGGAGAGATCTTGTGTGCTTCTTCTTCGTTGTGAAGAGAAAAGATATTGTATTTGTTCTATCCTCTCGTAACAAAGATTTTTGGTATTCCATTTGGTGGCCAACAGCCTAAAGTTATAGTTTTTCATAGTGCTCTATTTGTTTATTGCTCGTTCTTCGTCTTCCGATCTTTGACGATCATCCGATCCGCTGTTGCATTACAAAAAGGTTAGACCCAAATAATCATGGTTTTTTCTTGTAACACATTTTAAAATATTTAATGCTAGTTCACCCAAATTAATTATGATTTTTTTTCACACATTGCTTCTTGCTATCAAATGATAGTTTGTGACACCACCACAATTAAGAGTTAGGCTGAGAGGGTGCTTAGATTTTAGTGAACACACAAACCAGCTACTGAAACACTATTTAATTAGAAAGTTAAATCGAATGAGCTTATAGACTTAAATACTAATTTATATGTATCAATTTTTCTTTTAATTTTTTCCCCAATGCAATACTATTATTCTTAACATTTATAATTGCTAAAACCATGATCAGATATTTTTGGGTGAAATTACACGAAAATACAAAGTTGATACCACTTACTTTAGTTACATTCAAGTTGATACCCTAACATGTTTTTATAATATGTTGTTGATAACAACTTCATCATGGATTCGGCCCACGAAACGAGTAGATGAAGTCTACTTGACGAGTAAGGCCCACTAGGAGTCCTATGTCACGGCCCAATAGACCCAGGGCCCGACAAGGATGATAAACCATTACCAAGTCAAACTTACAAACTAATCTTTCAAATGACCTAGTCAAAATCCCACTTCTAAAGAGAGTACCACTTCAATAGCCTTAAAGATGGCAATGAAGGGCTAAATAAGGGGGATGGTTACACTCCCTGTTGACTAATTCAAGGCACTCTAATTAAGCAATTAGTGGCCACATTTAGTGGATGGATGTTACAAAACGAAGGGAGGGAATAAATATCCCCAAAAAAACCAAGGGAAAGAGGAGGCTAGATCTACAACAACAGATCTCCATGAAAGGCTAACTCACACACTAAAATATGCTCTCATCTCTCTCTCTCTCTCTCTCTCTCTCTCTCTCTCTCTCTAATCTACTCATTTTTGATATTGATCTATATGTTTTCATCCATTGAAGACTAACTTGAGCGTAGGAGGGGAATCGGTCAGGCCCCAAACCCGACCCCCTAACGATCTTCTCATGTTGCAGGATTACGGAGATATTATGAAGCTAGGTCAATGTCCATCCGTGGAGTCCGAACCTAGTTCCCTCGACTCAGAGACACTCATTCACGGGTCCCATCTCCAAGTCGACGATGGATCAATCCAACGAAAGTGTCCTCGTCGGCCCAAATATCGTTTCAGTCATTTTTGGCCTTAACAGTTTGATGACGTCTGTGGGAAATCAGAGTCGACATCCTCGTCTTTACCAGAAGACTATGCCGACTCGCCCCCCATGATTTTTTTTCAAATGATGATTCTAGATGGCGCGGAAGTGCTATACGATGAACGTCGTCGCCATCAACGCCACCTAATGTACCTGAATCTCATTTGACCTCAAACATTTTGAACACTCGATTTCTTTTGAGTCAGCCTAAAAAATCATTTGAGCTAAGTTGCCTTTTGATCTACTTTTATTTGAGGCATGTGCAACCATTAAAACCCCCATCTAATCTTACACAACATATATTTGGCACATTTGCTGGCTATGTTAGCGCTAATATGGAAAGACACGGTACTTCCACCTCGGTGACAGAGCTAACATCGCTCCACTCCGAGAGATCCCGATGAAATAAGCTCTTAATTGATCGTCATCAACTGGAAAGAAGATTCACATTGTTCCAAGTGATTCAAATCTTAAACCTCAGTGTCCGACTTCGACCCAGAAGATCATGTGACCACCAAATACTTGGAACCGGTCGAGATCGACCCAACGAGCCAATGTCAGGATGTCGAAGCTTCAGATCTGACCCTCCTTCATCATCTTGAGGGAGCAATCAACCTCTGACCCTCTCCTTGACAAAGCTCGCAAGTTCGTCGGCGGGTCAGTGGCGTCTCCTCCGACCCCCTCTGGGTCGAAAATGGTTCTTCCGTCCTTCTAGATCAAAGACGTCTTTTCCAAACCCCTCCTCGCCAAGCATCGACTGGCGAAGCCACATAAGCAACACACCTAATGCATGCTCCTCATCAACAGACCGAGCGGGGTCGAATTGAAGCCATCTTTAGCGCTTTAGCAGCCCTGTCTGAGCTTAATAGGGGTCGAATCAAGGCCTTCAGCACTTCAGCAACCCAGATCCAAGTTCCCGAGGCTCATACGAGCGTCGGTTGATCCTCCCCCTAACTTGATCCGAATCCCCAACGGTCGTACAAGCTTCGATGGAGCCTCCCCAAGTTCGATTTTTGCTCTTAATCGTCGTATGAGCTTCGACCAAGCCTCCAATCGAGATCATAGGCAAGCGCAAGCTTTGTCTGACAGGGTGTTCCGTTGATCGAAGCTCGAGTGTCCAAGCTTCTTTCGACGTTGGACCAAGTTCCCTCCTTCAACTAGCTGAGTGTCACACCGAATCAGAGTTTCTATGCCTGAGCCCTCCCAGCACCACTCCGACCATCCACTGGATCGTGGACAGCTTCTCCGACGATCCGCAGGGTCGATCGTTCCAAGTCATCAAAGCTTCGAGATCCTTCTAGTCGATCTCTCTGATCTTCCTCAACGGTCACAGACAAACTCCTCCGACGACTTTATTACCAATCTATGCTCCTTGACTCTGCAGAATACCGAATCCGTCGACAATGCATGGCGTCTTCGAGGCTCACTCCGAGTAAATCAACCCACACGCCATTCGAAAGAGAAAAATCTGCGCTACAAGGTTTCACCGGCGCTCGAACCTAGCTTCCGACTCATCCCCACCATCTTCAAAGAAGATGCACGCTACGAGGATTCATCGGGGCTCGATCCTAATCCTCGACCCATCTTCTACATCTTCAGGGGAGATCGACTTTCGACCCTGGCTACGAGGAGATCAAGCGAGCTTCATGACATGCTCGAAATAAGATGAGCACTACGTCCATCAGGCCATGTGGATGATTTCTGCCAATGCTCGATCCAGGCTCAATCAGGCTTTGAGTTTTTTTCCCACAACGCACGGTGTGCTTTCTGTAACCCTCGCCTCCATCAAAGCAAGTCACGAAGATGTGCGAGCTCATCTTCTCAACGATCGCTATGCCGTCTACCGCCAAAGACGAGCACTGAATATGACAACAAATTCTGATCGAGCAAAGCTTCACTTCGATTTGAATGGGAACATCAAAGTAGCATGTCATTGTATTTCAAGGAGACGAATCGACCCATCTCTCGGTAAAATCGGACACCAATCTCATTCAATGAGGGTGGTCTCGACTCAAGCTATGATTGGTGTCGAATGCCAACAGAACAAAGCGATCGAAAACAGCTTCATCAAGCTTGTCAATCCTGATTTCGATCTCGGCGATCCATCAGATATCAACAACCCAACGTCTGAGCTCGTTTACCTAGCATTAGAGTTCATTGACCCAGATTCTGAGCGGCCGAACAACTGGTCGTGCTTAGGGATGTTGACGAACAGAATGTTCGACGAACTACTCGTGAACAAGCTCGGTACATGTTTATTTACGTTCGTTCAGGAAGCTTAATGAACAAGCGTGAACGATTTTTAGAGCTCGGTTAGTAAACGAACAGAGCTTGAACATAACTGTGTTCGTTCATTTATGTTCATGAACAAGCTCGTTAAGTGTTCGTGAACAAGCTCATTAAGTGATGTTCATGAACAAGCTCGTTAAGTGTTCATGAACGAACATGTACGAAAATAGTAAATTTAGACAAATACTATATTTTTTACTATACTTGAAATGGATTCTTGTAATGAGATTTATGGAGCTATTATGCTGGATTTATTTGTTTTTGTCCTCCAAATATTTAATCCTTTTATTTAAATGATTTAGTCATTGGCAATTATGTTTAAATAATATTATTCCTGATTAAAAAATTGACGTTCGTTTGTTTGGTTGAAAATCTATTCATGAACAATATTGATTGTATGCTCACGAACATGTTCCAAATATGTTCACGAACAAGCTCAATAAGTCTTGTTAACGAACAGAACGTTCGATTAACTACTCATGAACAAGCTCGATAACTGTTTGTTTAAGTTCGTTTACGTCCGTTCGGTAAGCTTAACAAACAAGCTTGAACAGGTTTTTAGAGCTCGGTTAGTAAACGAACAGAGCTTGAACATGGATTTTGTTCATGAACAAAACCAAGCTCCACGTTCAAGCTCGTTCAAGCTCGTTCGTCAACAGCCCTAGTCGTCACTCGTGCTCGAGCATATCTGAACCATCGACTCCCAACTCTTATCGTTTATGATAGAGGTTTAGATCACTCTACTGTTGTAATTTTTTTACAAATAACATCTTATTTTTGTAGAGAATGGAGCTGGGTCTCTTTCGATCAATCGAAATCACAACGATCACAGGCGATCGATGCCAACGTTCAAACCGAGCTCTCCTTGCCGAAGCTATCTCCACTCCATTCCATACGATGAAGTTATGCTGAGAAGGTCAGCCGAACGATAAACCGAAGCTCAGGCGAAGCTCAACTCTCCTGTGGTTCCACGTAGGCATGAAGAGTGGATAACACAAAGGGTAATGGAGCCTTGCTCTTGTCCCAGGTTCAACGGGGGCTCAAACCTTCGGCGATGGCAAGTGCTGGGTGAGCATGAAGGTTGGCCTCTCCTCGCCAAAGAGCATCGTCAAACCCCCGCCCCAGCTGGAGACTATCATCAGAGCCTCGTCTGAGTTCTGCTTTGACCGAGATTCAACCTCCGACCATGCATGCTTGGGACTCTTTCGACTGAACACGCCGAGCAATATGGTCATGGGTATAGACATATGACCCTCGTCCAAACTGCAAGCTCGTAGATTCTGCAAGAGCCCGATCTGAGCTCGACAGGGACCTAGCGAAGTCACCACAAGAAATCTTGGAAAGAAATTCTGTCAATCGTTGGGCTTACTTCTCTGGCTATTGGGGAAACTACCACATGGTTGCCGTTAAGGATACTTTGTGGGACAACAGCAAATCCACGAATACAACTTCACATCGATCCTACCGTGTCTTCCTTGCCAAGGCCAGCGCCTCGATTCTTGGCATCAGCATCAACATCAATCCATCAGCTGGAAGCAGCACCTGATGTTAAGGTGACTTATTTTGGGCGAATGTGATCATAGCAAGAGAACGAGAACGACTCTTCTTGGTCGTCAGTCGTAAGCCGAGGGCCACCCCTCACAACTGAACGACCTTATTTAGTCGTCGACCGTACGACGAAGGGGACACACCCCTCGCAACCAAACGACTATCCTTGGTCGTCAGCCGTAAGCCGAGGGGCCACGCCCCTCGTAACCGAACGACTCTCCTTTGTCGTCAGTCATAAGCCGATGGGCCACCCCTCACAACTAAATGACCCTACTTAGTCGTCGGTCGTAAGACGAATGGGCCACGCCCTCGCAACCGAACGACTCTCCTTGGTCGTCAGCCGTTAGCCGCGTGGCCACCCACTCGCAACTGAACGACCCTATTTAGTCGTCTGCCATAAGATGAAGGGGCCACACCGCTCGCAACCGAACGACTCTCCTTGGTCATCAGTTGTAAGCCGATGGGCCACCCCTCGCAACTGAACGTGCCTACTTAGTTGTCGGCTGTAAGACGAAGGGGCCATGCCCCTCGCAATCGAACGACTCTCCTTGGTCGTCAGGCGTAAGCCGAGGGGCCACCCCTCGGAACTGAATGATCCTACTTAGTCGTCGGCCGTAAAACGAACAGGCTATGCCCCTCGCAACCGAACGACTCTCCTTGGTCGTCAGCCGTAAGCCGAGGGGCCACCCCCTCGCAACTGAATGGACGTACTTAGTCATCGGCCGTAAGACGGAAGGGCCATGCCCCTCACAACCGAACGACTCTCCTTGGTGGTCAGCCGTAAGCCGAGGGGGGCTCACCCCTCGTCACCAGACGACATGATCCATCATCGGCCGTAAGTCAAAGGGGACATCTCCTTGCAACCGAACGACCGTGGACCATAAGTCGAAAATGCCATCCTTGGAGATATATGGTCAATGGTTTAATATTTGAGAAAATTAGAAACCATGATAGTTAGTGAGAATGAATGGAGCAAGGATCTCAAATTAGAAACCACGACAATCGGTGAGTATGAATGAATCAAGGATCTCAACATCCACAGATGAAGTAGCATACACAACCCTATCCGCTTGCGTGTGAATGTCTAGATTGTGAAGGTACAAGTCAATGGACCTGTGATGGGAGATAATTTGAACCTGGATGAAACAGTAACATTCTCAAGAAGGCTTTTAGAACATACACCTAGAGAATGCTTACAAACTTAGTCTGTTGGAGTACGAAAAAGGAGACACATAACTAAGCTGCACGAGGGCTGGGGTTATAGGGAACAAATCACATTTGCACATTGCAATAAAACCTCAATGTCATCGACTTTTTTTTACCATGGGCTAATTCACTACAACAAAATTAGTCATTTACAACTTTAATGCGACAACATTTCTATTTTGGTAGTTGTAATAAATGTTTACCACAACTTTTTTATATTTGAAAGTTGTAAAAAATATTTTTTACAACTTTTTTCCTGGGATAGTTGTAAATAATGGTAATTACAACTTTTTTCGTGACTAGTTGTAAATGTTAATTTGATACTACAACTTTTTTTTCCATGAAAATTGTAAAAAATGTTTATTACAAGTTTTTTTCGTTGATAGTTGTAAAAAATGGTTATTACAACTTTTTTCGTGAATAGTTGTAAATGTTAATTTTGACACCGCAACTTTTTTTTCCATGAAAGTTGTAAAAAATGTTTATTACAACTTTTTTCGTGGATAGTTGTAAAAAATGATTGTTACAACTTTTTTATCATGAATAGTTGTAAATGTTAATTTTGACATTACAACTTTTTTCCCATGAAACTTGTAAAACATATTTATTACAACTTTTTCGTGGATAGTTGTAAAAAATGGTTATTACAACTTTTTTCGTGAATAGTTGTAAATGTTAATTTTGACACCACAACTTTTTGGGGATCAAGTGTTAGGGTTTTCAAGATTTTCAGAATAAAATTTGATGCAATTTTAGCTTTAACACAAAATAAATTTTATCTCAACACATAATTCTCAACTAAGAATAAATTTTGATGCAATTCAAACTTTCGCCTAAGAAGATGAAGGCAAACAGGCAAAGGGTTAGGGTTTTCGGGGGTAAAAAGATCGATTTGCGGTGGTGTGCTGCTGTACGGGAGGGGTTAGGGTTTTTTTGCTTCTTTCGCGAGAGATAGATGACGAGAGGTTGAGGGGTTGGGGGAATCTCTGGGGTCGGCTTCCGCGAGAGATCGATCGAGCTTACGAGAATATCATGGTGTTTGGGTAGCACGTGCACGACATGTGAGTTGGACGGAAAGAGTGTGAGCCGCTGATTCTAATCGGATGGTTGGGAGTTGTTTGCTCACTTAAACTTTTTTTGATTCCATCTCACCGTAGCTTCTCATGCAATTCAAGCTTCCACTGATTCATATGAGAAGGTGAGAAAGAGGCTTTAAGTGTGAATTAAGAACTCATCCATCCGATCCGATCAGTTGGCTTAGATTAACTACGCCCGGCTCACGTGTCACTCACGTGCTTCCCAACTCACGGGCTCCCCATCCAGCATCTCTACATCACACGTCCCGATCCCGTCGCGTTCTCTCTCGCTGCCGAAGACCCCACAAAACCCCAAATCTCATCTCCCTCCCGCGATCGCTCTCGCACGAAGACACCAAAAAATACCCCAGCCCCTCGCGCTCTCGTGATCAATCTCTCCCAACGACCACAAAGAAAAACCCTAACCCCTCCCGTGCTCCCGCGTCCCTAGTTGGTGAAAAATTTGTCGCGGGTGAAAAATCGAGCCGTTTACCCCCAAAAAACCCTAACCATATCTCATTCACTCCAGCTTGTTCACCCAATTTCAGCCGCTTCTTCGAAACCCTAGCTGTAGATCAAGGTGAGGTAGAGATTATTTGATATTTTGATTTATTTGTTTATTTTTGTTAAGAAGCTCAGGCTTTCAGTTTCTTATTTCAGTTTCCCGCAAAAGATGAGATTTTTTGGGTTTCTTCGATGAACCTTTTCAAATGCGGTGGGGTTTCCCCCTTGCTGTTCACGTTGGTCGGGGTTTTTCGGCTCGTTTTGAAATGGGTTTGTTTGGTTTCGTTCAATCCCATTGTTTTCTCTACTGGGTCGGGTCTTTTATTGCTTGCACTGTAGCTAGTGTGGGATTTTTGCTGTTTATTTGTACTGTCCTAATTTATTTCAATATATTTACGGGTTTGGAAAAATTATACTTATAATTCAATTGCAAATGAGCAGAAATAACGAATGCCCTGCATGCCGTACTCATTGCGCTAGTAGACGTTCTCTGAGGGATGATCCAAATTATGATACTCTAATTGCTGCTTTATGTCCAAACATCGATAAGTATGAAGAAGAGGTATGTGTATTGTTGATACTTGAGATCTTTTTCATACTACTCAATAGTTGGAATAGCGTGTATCTTTCTTTGTGGTGCTCAACCATAAGTTGAATTTTGGCTGCAGGAATTGGCTTTACATGAAGAGGAAAAAAACCGGAATAAGAAGGTATTATAGCCTTTATTTAATTTGTACATACACTAGCAACAAAAGAACAGGCCCTTAAGTCCATTACTTCGATTTGTTCCCCACGACTACGAGCATCATCTCATACCAAGAATCTCAAAAAAAAAGGTGGGAAAAATGTGGGGATTATCTCTCCACGGGAGAAAGCTGATATCTTTGTCGACAAGGTGCTTATATTCTCTCCAATCCCAGCGACTCCTTAACGTCTGCATCGTCGGTAGCGGCCCCGCTGGATTCTACACAGCTGAAAAGGTCCATCATTGATCTCGTTTTAATTTCGATATTTTATTTCCGATTGTTATTTTTTTAGCAATCAGTGTGTAAATTTTTCAACAAATGGATGATTGATTGCGCAGCTGTTGAAGGCCGACGAAAAAGCACAGGTCGACATTATAGACCGCTTGCCGACGCCTTTTGGATTGGTTCGTTCGGGAGTAGCGCCGGATCATCCCGATACCAAGGTTAATGCTGCTTTTTCTTGATTTGTGCCTGTACAGGCTTGTTAGTTCATTTTCATCGTATTTTTTGATTGCTCATTGACGTCGCATTTGTGATGTTTTGTGCTTTCTCAAATTTTGTATCTGATCTGATCACTGAAGTAGCGTTAAATGATATTCCACGACATTTGATTTATTTAGACGTGAAGGTGTTTTCACGCACAATGGTTCCAGGAACAAATGCACCTTAGCAATACGACTTACAATCAATTGGAACATGGATACGTCTATATGAATTTAGCCCATGGTAAAAAAAGTCGATGACATTGAGGTGTTATTGCAATGTGCAAATGTGATTTGTTCCATATAACCCCAGCCCTCGTGCAGCTTAGTTATGTGTCTCCTTTTTCGTACTCCAACAGACTAAGTTTGTAAGCATTCTCTAGGTGTATGTTATAAAAGCCTTCTTGAGAATGTTACTGTTTCATCCAGGTTCAAATTATCTCCCATCACAGGTCCATTGACTTGTACCTTCACAAACTAGACATTCACACGCAAGCGGAGAGGGTTGTGTATGCTACTTCATCTGTGGATGTTGAGATCCTTGATTCATTCATACTCACCGATTCTCGTGGTTTCTAATTTGAGATCCTTGCTCCATTCATTCTCACTGGCTATCATGGTTTCTAATTTTCTCAAATATTAAACCAATGACCATCTATCTCCAAGGACCATTAAGCTTGATTCAAGGGGAGATCCAAAGACCAAAACAGTAATTAGTTATGTTAAAATCTGCATTGGAATCATAAAAAGCCGAAGATGCTATATCTTCATTTAAGAATAGATTATTAGGATCTACATCTTTTGGAGATGTCTAGGATACACACTTACTTTATATTATGACCATGAAACATGTATATCCCTTGAAGAGATGTACCCTTATTAGATATGGATAATGTTTGGGTTATGCCTATACTTGGTGGATACATCTCAAATATGGCATTTGGCACATCCTAAACTTTACAAAAACAGACCAACCAAAAACAGACCGAAGAAAATCTAGGTCTCCGGGTGAGTGAACAAAAAGCAACAGCTGTAACGTTAGTCAATGTGAATGACAGAGGGGTCCGAAGGGCGACCAGATGAGCGGAACATCAGCCTAGCAGAGCAACGAGTAGGAAAAGCTGGAGTCTTCCTCTTGGAAGAAGAAGCATGAGCAGCAGAGGATTCCGCATGACCATGAACAGGAGTCTGGACAACAGGGGTCTGGACCACTGAAGATACAGGCACAAAGCCTGGAGGAGGAGGAACACCAACATGGGCAGTATCCTCAGATTTGGAGAATAGAGCCTGAAGCTCGGCGGGAATGGGAAATCCATGAAGCATGAGGGATTTGTACTGAAGCTCCAGAAGAAGATTGAGCTTCTCATCCATAGAAGTAGAAAGCTTCTCGAGAGCGGTGACACGATCACACAACCTACCGAGAAGAAAATCCTCAAGGGGTACTGATGGAGGAGTACGAGGAGGATGATCGACCGACAGAGAAGTGTGTTCAGCAACATTCTCTGAATAAATGGGGTCAACGACCACGATATTCAGAAATTCCCCAAAAGATGGAGGCGAGGAGGGAACCAGATCAGAGGGTTGAGGAGTAGGAATCGGATCATCGGGGAAATCGAAAGATCCTTTAGGAAACATAAGACCAAAAGGATCCATGAGCTCACTCAACAGAAAGCTAGGTCAAGCAAGCTACGAACAATGAATGTACACGATTCCAGCAAGATGTCGATCTACAGGCGAGCAACACACGAGCAACCAAACGAAGGGGGAAGATTGCGTTGCCACGAAGAAATCAGAGGGGAGATCGACAAAAAATTTCGAGTGGAGTCAATCGAAGGAGAGAGAAAGACGTGGGTCGAAAAGAACGTTCCGAAGTATATAAGAAGTGGCGAATTAATCTGGGTCGTTGGATCGAAGAATCTACGGCTCAGATCGAAGAAGCGAATCGTCACAGTAGTAGACAGTCGACTGATGAACAAAAGTCAGTCGACTGGATGAAGTAATAAGGAATAAGCTCAGGATGACAGACAGTCGACTGTTGAGTAAACCACAGTCGCATGTCCGTGGGACAGTCGACTGTACGCTACTCATCAGTCGACTGACTGAGAATCAATAAACTTCATCAAAAAGACAGAGCATTGGAAAAATTTGACAGAGAAGTGTAACGGCCGGTATTTTTCTACGCGTGTTAATTATTGTGTGTGCCAGTATTTTTGTTTTGATCGTCCGGATATTTTTGTGCACGAGTTCTTTTGTGCGATGATGCGAGCGCGTCTGGGATGACTTTTAATTTTGCATGGCATGACTAATGAACTTTAACACTAATTAATTACCCTAATTACATTGCCCTAACTAATGACACTTAATCAAGTTACTAATTAACCTAACCTATTGATTCCACCGTTTGGGGTGGTTCAGATCCAACACCGAATTGAAGACCACCCCCACCTCCAGCTCTCTCCCCCCATCAGGTTGTCCCCTTCACAGTTGTATTTCATCAGTAGTAGCGACGTCTTCACCTGCAAGAAAATTTCACCCAGCAAACATTTCATCTGAAAACCTTCCATCAGACAAGCCAAGAACAAATTTCTCAAAACAAAAATCATCTTCCCCAACCCAAATCCAAAACCCAAATTCCATTCCAGAATCAAAGGAAAACACAAATAAGAAACCATCCACACCAAAACCCCAATTGAAATTTAAACTTCAGATTCAAAATCTCAGATCTAAACAAACAATTCCAGAAATAAAAACTCAATCAAAACCAAACCCTCAATCTTCCCTTCCTCTTCCTCCCCTCTCCTTGGCCACCCCCTCCTTCTCCATCCGCACGCCGCCGCAACTCAGCCCGCCGCCGCCGGCCGCCTGGGACCCGCCGCCGCCACCTGAGACCGCCCCGGAGCCGCCGCAAGCCGCTGTGCCCTTCCTCCTCCCTTGCGAGTGTAAGCCCTCCCTTTTTGCATGGAAGCTTGCTGCCATCAAGCTGTAAATGAAATTGAAAAAAAAAATAAAGAAAGAGAAAGGAAGTCAGAGAGACAGAGAAGAAAGGAGGAAAGAAAGAAGACAGTAAGAAGATAAGAAGAAAGTTAAAGAGAGAGAATAATAACATGTTATTTTATACTTACCCTTAGACAGACTTAGTAATAGTAGGGTTGTGTATTAAATGATGGTAGATAGGGTTAGAATAATATCATGTTAACTTTTACCCCTTAGTAATAGTAGGTGTTGTAGGTAGTAATATTTTGTGCCGTGTTAAACCATGCTATTAGCCTAATTAATATTTGTTAGTTGTAATTAGTGTATTTAAATGTTAATATCTGTTTCATCATGTTGTAAGTTGTAAATAATGTTAGTGTAATAAAACTCGAATAAATTGAGGTGTACCCTGTTATCATAACACCATATGAACACCACCCTAGCCAGTGAACCCAATAAAACTAGACGAACCTAATTTATGGATTAACTTACTTTTGTGCTTAACTCACAACAGATTTAATTCGTTAATATGTGTAACCAAAACAGATAACCGTCATCATCGTAATGTAGTACCCATTAAAACAAACCCATCGACACCAAAATCACTAAAATCGGGCTAGTGTACGATTTATAGTGAGTATTTGAAGTTAGGGGTTCATTTAACCTTTTTCAAGTAAAGTTGTATAACTAAAAGTCTATATGTGAAATGACGTGTGAAACTACTTCCACAGCATTATTGACTAAAAATGTGACCCAATGACATATAATTTGATATACCTTAATTTAAAACAATAACAAGAAAATTAGCTTTTGCGACTTAATTGTTAATTCTTACTTTCTGCACTTTTTGTTAATTATAATAAATGTTATTATTTAATGACACATATACATCACGTACTTTCCTGCCGTTACTCGGACAACCTAAACTGTCCCAGTCAGGCAAGCGTGCAGTTTATTTTATGTTTTTGTGATATCTGATGTTGTACACTAAATTGCTGACACAAACACACTTTTTAGAAATGCTAGACTTAACTCGAGTGCGTGTGTGGACCCCCTTAATAAACGAAATGAACTCTCTTTGTGAATGGCAACATTTCTGGACATGTATTGATATTTTGAACTGTTGAAACTCATAAAATGTTACATGCCGTTGGCTACCAGTTGTCGTTGGCTACCAGTTGTTACATGCCATTGGCTACCAGTTGCCGTTGGCTACCAGTTGCCATTGTCTACCAGTTGTTACATGTCGTTGGCTACCAGTTGTTACATGCCGTTGGCTACCTGTTGCCCTTGGCTACTAGATGGCTATTCTCGTCGGTCCCGTGTGACTAGTCTGGCTCGTGTTCCAGTAGGGTCACAGGTGACTAGTCTGTCTCGTGTTCCAGTATATGACGGTTTAGGGCTCGTGGTCCAGGAAGTACACGTGGGCGGGGTTGGGTTCCCGGGCACTAGCCGGTAGTAAACGGGTCGCCTTCGGGGGCACTTGAAGGTGTATTCACTTACTATTCATCTAACGGCGGGAGCCTTAGTCATGGACTTACACACACAGTTAAATAATTGAAAAAGAAAGTTAAATACAGACTGCTGTTACATTATTTAACTGCCATGTTAATGTTTATAACAGAACTGCCATGCTAATGTAACTTTTCATAATTGTTTTAACTGCTACAGTTCTTAGAAATGCATGCTAGTTCCTTTAACTGATGTAAAACTTCCATATATAACTTGTTATATATCTTGCCAAGGGTTCTAACTTTTGCTTGCAGACCCTTGCTGACATACATTCATGTTGTTTGAATGTATGTCAGGTTTCGAGATAGGTTACCAGGAAGACGAGCTGTTGGATCAGAGTGATCCAATAGACCAGGATTCTGCTGACCCTGAAGTCTACCCTACCGTGGACTAGTTGCTGATTATCATTGCTGTAGTTATTTATTTTCACCGCTGTTATTTGTAGGGTGTGTACCCACTTTATCCGTATCGCTATCGTTGTAGGCCATGCTTGGGGCCCTTTTATTATTGTGTACTTTATCTGGATGTTGGCTTTAATATTTTTGTTGTTCTGAGTTGCATGCAAGTTCCTGCGAAAGGTGTTTTCACAGACGCTTAATGGGTTCGGGCTTCACCGCTCCAGCCCAAGCGGGCCCACTCGAGTCCCTGCTCCCAAGCATAATGGGAAGCGGGGCGTGACAGGGTTTTGTGGTGGCCCATGCATGTCTGCATTTAACCAAACTTCAGGACAATGGAAATACTATCAATCGCCAAAAGCATCTAGATTTTTCTCATACACAAACTTAATCAAGTTTATTGTTTCAGCATGGCAGGAGGACACAACACCAGGAATGGGGATGGTAATGCAGCTAACTGAGGTGCCGATGTTAATAAACTTCTCGGAGTCATAAGGGGGGATGCTGGAGGTCCAGCATCAGCTGATCCAGCAGGGACAGCAACCTGCTCAGATTGCACCACCGCCGCCCCCTAAGGCTGAACCAGGGGTTAGACAGTTCCATGAGTTGCAACCCAAGAGCTTCTCTGGAAAAGAAGGGCCTCTAGGAGCTGATGAATGGGTCCAAGCGACTGAAGATAAGCTGAGTGCTGCACGTATCCCACAGGCTGTATGGGTTGACGTGGCAAAACTACAGCTGACCGACAATGCCAGGAGCTGGTGGCAACTGGAGGAGAAATGTCTGGTCAGACCGATCTTTTGGGGCATGTTTAGGGAAAGGTTCGATGCTAAATACTTTCCCAAGGCAGCTAAGAGAGAGCTTCAGCAGCGTTTCTTTAATCTGGTCCAAGGAGATAGGACCGTGGACGAGTATGAGGCTGAGTTTGCCATGCTTAGCCGTTTTGCACCTCACATGGTTGAAGACCCTGAAGACTATGCATTCCAGTTTCGCAAGGGCCTGAATCGCAAGGTCCAAGCCTCGATGACCTCGGCGAGATCGACGACACTTCAGGACATTCTGGATTGTGCATGCGAGCATGAGATTGTGGTGAAACTCCCCAAGGGACCTTCAGCTGGAGGAGGCAAGCGTCCCATGGAGCCGCCTAGGATGGTGCATAGAGGAAACTTCCGACCTCCATAGACCACACTGTTCAAGAGGCCAGCTGCTCCTGTCGATCGATCACATCTGATTTGCTACTTCTGTGGTAGGACTGGACACCAGAAGAAAGATTGCATGAGGATGCTAAACCAGTGTCTGATTTTCAGATCACATGCACACGCTGCGAGAGACTGCCTTCACGGTAAGGACCGCCGAGCACCTACTGGAGTGCCTACACCTGTTCAGCGTGCAGTGCTTGCACCGTTTCAGCAAGGAGCACCTAGACTTGCTCAACGTGAACCACCTCTGATTCCTTAGAACCGGGCCTATCAGCAGGCCCATCAGCCGAGGCGCCAGGCGTTCACGATGACAGCCGCAGAAGCTGAGACTGAGGATGATGTGATCACAGGTAATATTTAAATCTAGCATTTATCATTTCTCATTTCTCATTTATTCATGCTTGTTAGTTAGGTTTCCTTGCTGAGTTTATTATTTGTATCTTAGGTGTTAACTTAGTGGCCTCCCACCTGGCTCTGACTTTATTTGATTCCGGAGCTTCCCTGTGTGTTATATCCCAGAAGTTTGTAGTTAAGCACTCCATCCCGACCTACCTACTCCCCAAGAGATGGAATATCATAACCGGAGGTGGCATAGTGAGTGTTAACTTGGGATGCAAATCCTATCCCTTAGTGATTTACGGACATGAACTTTATGCCGACTTCATGGTCTTGGACACACCTAACTTTGATGTTATTCTCGGTATGGACTGGTTAGGGACTTTCTATGCTACTATCGACTGTCACAAGAAGAAAGTAGTATTCAAAATTCCCGACCATCCGGTGTTCGAATTCATCAGTGGTAGTCATTCACTCGAGCCTATCAAGTTTCGGGCTCAGTCGAACGAAGTGATCCTCGGATCTATGCAAGTCGAACCGGAGAACCCGGCAGTGGTTCGAGATTTCGAAGATGTATTTCCGGAGGACATTTCTGGATTGCCACCTGATCGAGCTTTGGAGTTTAGTATTGATCTGATGCCAAATACTCAACTAATCTCGAAGGCACCTTACCGTATGGCTCCAGTAGAACTAGAAGAGCTACGAAAGCAGTTGGATGATCTGTTGCAGAAAGGATTCATCCATTCCAGCATGTCTCCCTGGGGTGCACCTGTACTACTGGTCAGAAGAACGATGGATCGAGAAGAATGTGCGTGGATTATCGGGAACTGAACAATGTCACTGTGAAGAATAAGTACATGTTACCTCGCATAGATGACATCTTCGATCAACTCGGTGGATCACGAGTTTTCTCGAAGTTGGACCTCAGGAGTGGATACCATCAGGTGAAGTTCAAGAATGAGGATATGTTCAAGACAGCTTTGCGGACCACGTATGGACACTACGAGTTCGTTGTCATACCGTTCGGTGTGACCAACACTCCTGCAGTATTCATGAATCTCATGAATATCATATTCTATGATTTTCTAGATAAATTCATAGTGATATTCATTGATGACATATTGGTCTATTCGAGGAGCGAGGAGGAACATGCCGAGCATCTACGGATTGTCTTGGAGACACTTCGCCGTCATCAGTTGTATGCCAAGTACAGCAAGTGCGAGTTCTGGTTGGACCGGATTGCATTTCTTGGACATGTGGTATCAGGTGAAGGTATCTCAGTTGATCCAGAGAAGGTTACATCAGTCAGAAATTGGCCTACCCCTCGGTCAGCATCAGACATCCAGAGTTTCCTAGGATTGGCATGCTACTACCGTCGATTCATTCAGGATTTCTCGAGGATAGCAAAGCCCATGACTCGACTGACGAGGAAGGACGTCAAGTATGTTTGGTTAGACACTTGCGAGCAGGCATTTGGGACTTTGAAAGCAAAGCTGACATCTGCACCAGTTCTGGCTATTCCCGATAGGACTGGAGGATTCGAGATCTTTTGTGATGCCTCGGGCAAAGGTCTTGGATGTGTCCTGTATCAGCACGGTCATGTAGTCGCTTATGCTTCTCGGCAGTTGAAGATTCATGAGAAGAATTACCCGACTCACGAATTGGAGTTAGCCGCTGTCATCTTCGCTTTGAAGATTTGGAGACATTTCTTACTGAGTGAGAAAGTGAAGATTTTCACTGATCACAAAAGTTTGAAATATATTTTCACTCAGAAGGAGTTGAATATGAGACAACACAGGTGGTTAGAGCTGATGGCTGATTACGACATCGACCTTCAGTATCATCCAGGGAAGGTTAATGTTGTACCTGATGCTTTGAGCAGACTTCCAGCAGTTATGACTCTTACAGTTCAGTGGAGGTTGCAACAGGATCTGCATGAGATGTGCACAGAGATTGTGTTACCTGGAGTCACATCGACGTTGATGGATATGCAGATTCAGTCGACGATAGTGGACCGGATCAAAGCTGCACAGTCTGGAGATGCTAAACTGCAGAAGATCCAAGAGCAAGTTGAAGCTGGACTTCAGACGGACTTTATCATTCATGAGGATGGTTCCTTGAGATACAGCAGTAGGATATGCATACCTTCTGGTGATATCAGAGATGAGCTGATGAATGAAGCAGATAGCTCTCCCTATTCCATTCATCCTGGCGATACCAAGATGTACAAGGATCTCCATTTGAATTTTTGGTGGCACGGTATGAAGAGGAGCGTAGCTCGTAGTGTCGACAGATGTCTTGTGTGTCAGCAAGTGAAGGCTGAAAATCATCGCATTGTCGGATTACTTCAACCTCTGCCAATTCCGGAGTGGAAGTGGCAGCATATCACCATGGACTTTGTGACTGGACTACCTCGGAGCACCAAGCAAAATGACTGATCGTTGACCGATTAACCAAGTCTACACATTTCACACCTTTCCGAGTAGGACAAGCTACGGAGATACTTGCGAAGAAGTATATGGAGGTAAATATCTTTCTGATACCTTTATAACTTCTTTCTAGTATACGTCGTGATGTGATCGATAATCGTGCAGGAGATTGTGCGATTACAAGGAGTTCCCGTGAGTATCGTCTCCAACTGGGACACGAGATTCACGTCCCAATTCTGAAAGAGTTTGCAGACCAATCTGGGTACCAGTCTGAAATTCAGCACTGCGTATCACCCGCAAACTGATGGACAGTCGGAGCGCACTATCCAAATATTGGAGGATATGTTGAGAGCTTGCATGTTGGATCTCAAGGGTTCGTGGGAGGATCATCTGCATCTGGTGGAGTTCTCCTACAACAACAGCTACTAGGCGAGCATTGGCATGGCGCCATTTAATGCTCTCTACGGAAGGAAATATCAATCGCCACTGAGTTGGGATGACGTTGGTGATAGAGAGCTGTTGGGACCAGAGATGATAGTTGAGGCTGTGGATGTTGTGCGTACTATCAGAGACAAGCTTCGGATCGCTCAGGACCGTTATAAGCAATGGGCAGATGCTAAACGACGTCCTCTGGAGTTTCAGCCTGGAGATCATGTGTTCTTGAAGATCTCCCCGAATCAAGGAATGATCTGCTTCGGGAAGAGAGGCAAGCTCAGTCCGAGATTTATTGGACCTTTCGACGTGCTAGAGCGAGTGGGAGAGGTAGCTTATCGCTTAGCACTACCACCGTCCTTGGAGGGAGTGCATGACGTCTTCCATGTGTCCCAGCTGTGTCATTACGTCAGTGACCCTTCTCACGCTATGGACTACTCAGAGATCACAGTTCGACCAGACCAGACTTATGAGCAACAACCGGTGCAGATCTTGGACCGACGTCAGAAGGTGCTCAGGAAAAAGGTTGTCGATCTCGTGAGAGTGATGTGGCATTGTGACTCGCCAGGAGAATCCACCTGGGAGCGGGAAGATGAGATGCGAGAGCGTTATCGATATTTATTCCCTGCTCTTTAGTTGATAAGAATTCCGAGGGCGGAATTTTTCTTAAGGTGGGTAGAATGTAACGGCCGGTATTTTTCTACGCGTGTTATTTATTGTGTGTGCCAGTATTTTTTTATCGTCCGGATATTTTTGTGCGCGAGTTTTTTTGTGCGATGACGCGAGCGTGTCTGGGATGACTTTTAATTTTTCATGGCATGACTAATTAACTTTAACACTAATTAATTACTCTAATTACATTGCCCTAACTAATGACACTTAATCAAGTTACTAATTAACCTAACCTATTGATTCCACCGTTTGGGGTGGTTCAGATCCAACACCGAATTGAAGACCACCCCCACCTCCAGCTCTCTCCCCCCATCAGGTTGTCCCCTTCACAGTTGTCTTTCATCAGCAGTAGCGACGTCTTCACCTGCAAGAAAATTTCACCTAGAAAACATTTCATCTGAAAACCTTCCATCAGACAAGCCAAGAACAAATTTCTCAAAACAAAAATCATCTTCCCCAACCCAAATCCAAAACCCAAATTCCATACCATAATCAAAGGAAAACACAAATCAGAAACCATCCACACAAAAACCACAATCTGAAATTTAAACTTCAGATTCAAAATCTCAGATCTAAACAAACAATTCCAGAAATAAAAACTCAATCAAAACCAAACCCTCAATCTTCCCTTCCTCTTCCTCCCCTCTCCTTGGCCGCCCCCTCCTCCTCCATCCGCACGCCGCCGCTACTCAGCCCGCCGCCGCCGGCCGCCTGGGACCCGCCGCCGCCGCCGGAGACCGCCCCGGAGCCGCCGCAAGCCGCCGTGCCCTTCCTCCTCCCTTGCGAGTGTAAGCCCTCCCTTTTTGCATGGAAGCTTGCTGCCATCAAGCTGTAAACGAAATTGAAAAAAAAATAAAGAAAGAGAAAGGAAGTCAGAGAGACAGAGAAGAAAGGAGGAAAGAAAGAAGACAGTAAGAAGATAAGAAGAGAGTTAAAGAGAGAGAATAATAACATGTTATTTTATACTTACCCTTAGACAGACTTAGTAATAGTAGGGTTGTGTATTAAATGATGGTAGATAGGGTTAGAATAATATCATGTTAACTTTTACCCCTTAGTAATAGTAGGTGTTGTAGGTAGTAATATTTTGTGCCGTGTTAAACCATGCTATTAGCCTAATTAATATTTGTTAGTTGTAATTAGTGTATTTAAATGTTAATATCTGTTTCATCATGTTGTAAGTTGTAAATAATGTTAGTGTAATAAAACTCGAATAAATTGAGGTGTACCCTGTTATCATAACACCATATGAACACCACCCTAGCCAGTGAACCCAATAAAACTAGACGAACCTAATTTATGGATTAACTTACTTTTGTGCTTAACTCACAACAGATTTAATTCGTTAATATGTGTAACCAAAACAGATAACCGTCATCATCGTAATGTAGTACCCATCAAAACGAACCCATCGACACCAAAATCACTAAAATCGGGCTAGTGTACGATTTATAGTGAGTATTTGAAGTTAGGGGTTCATTTAGCCTTTTTCAAGTAAAGTTGTATAACTAAAAGTCTATACGTGAAATGACGTGTGAAACTACTTCCACAGCATTCTTGACTAAAAATGTGACCCAACGACATATAATTTGATATACCTTAATTTAAAACAATAACAAGAAAATTAGCTTTCGCGACTTAATTATTAATTCTTACTTTCTGCACTTTTTGTTAATTTTAATAAATGTTATTATTTAATGACGCAGATACGTCGCGTACTTTCCTGCCGTTACTCGGACAACCTAAACTGTCCCAGTCAGGCAAGCGTGCAGTTTATTTTATGATTTTGTGATATCTGATGTTGTACACTAAATTGCTGACACAAACACACTTTTTAGAAATGCTAGACTTAACTCGAGTGCGTGTTTGTGGACCCCCTTAATAAACGAAATGAACTCTCGTTGTGAATGGCAACATTTCTGGACATGTATAGATATTTTGAACTGTTGAAACTCATAAAATGTTACATGCCGTTGGCTACCAGTTGCCGTTGGCTACCGTTGTTACATGCCGTTGGCTACCAGTTGTTACAAGCTGTTGGCTACCAGTTACCATTGGCTACTAGATGGCTATTCTCGTCGGTCCCGTGTGACTAGTCTGGCTCGTGTTCCAGTAGGGTCACATGTGACTAGTCTGGCTCGTGTTCCAGTATATGACGGTTTAGCATCCTGGCTCGTGGTCCAGGAAGTACAAGTGGGTGGGGTTGGGTTCCCAGGCATTAGCCGGTAGTAAACGGGTCGCCTTCGGGGGCACTTGAAGGTGTATTCACTTACTATTCGTCTAACGGCGGGAGCCTTAGTCACGGACTTGAACACACAGTTAAATAATTGAAAAAGAAAGTTAAATACAGACTGCTGTTACATTATTTAACTGCCATGTTAATGTTTATAACAGAACTGCCATGCTAGTGTAACTTTTCATAATTGTTTTAACTGCTACAGTTCGTAGAAATGCATGCTAGTTCCTTTAACTGCTGTAAAACTTCCATATATAACTTGTTATATATCTTGCCAAGGGTTCTAACTTTTGCTTGCAGACCCTTGCTGACATACATTCATGTTGTTTGAATGTATGGTAGGTTATGAGATAGGTTACCAGGAAGACGAGCTGCTGGATCAGAGTGATCCAATAGACCAGGATTCTGCTGATCCTGAAGTCCACCCTACTGTGGACTAGTTACTGATTATCATTGCTGCAGTTATTTATTTTCACCGCTGTTATTTGTAGGGTGTGTACCCACTTTATCCGTATCGCTATCGTTGTAGGCCATGCTTGGGGCCCTTTTATTATTGTGTACTTTATATGGATGTTGACTTTAATATTTCTGTTGTTCTGAGTTGCATGCAAGTTCCTGCGAAAGGTGTTTTCACAGACGCTTAATGGGTTCGGGTTTCACCGCTCCAGCCCAAGCGGGCCCGCTCACGTCCTCACTCCCAAGCATACTGGGAAGCGGGGCGTGACAAGAAGACAGTCGCCTGATGACTAAAATGCAGTCGCCTGTTGAAATAACAGTCGCCTGTAAAATTGTCATCAATCGGCTGTGCGAAAGATACAAGTTGCTGACTGAGAAGATAAAGTAGGGCAGTCGACTGTCGAAGGAAAGACAGTCGTCTGTCCTGGTCCAAAAATGCACAGTGACATAAAATCCCAGAGGATATGAACACTCACCCTAGGACCTATACTCTAATCACAAACTCATCATAAAAACAATGTAAAACAATAAATCAATTATAACATAAATCTCTAAAATCAATCTCCAAAAATTCATGAAATCACATAAATCTCAATTGCCTTTCTTAAACACATATATAAGATATATCAAATGAAGATAGGCAACATGATGATATGAGCTCAAAAAGTGTTACAACATATATGTTGAGCTCCTAAATTTCAGATTCTCCCATAATTTCTAATTCTCCATGCAACCTCACAAATGAATCTTCTTTAAGAGGTTTTGTGAAGATTGCAGCAATTTGTTTTTGGGTTTCAATGTACTCTAAGATGATGTCCTTCTTAGCCACCTGATCATTAATAAAATGGTGTCTCACATCTATGTGTTTGGTACGAGAATGATGTACCGGGTTCTTGGAAAGACATATAGCACTTTGGTTATCAACCATGATAGGGCAAGTATCACAATTGACACCATAGTCACTAAGAGTGTGTCTCATCCAAAGAACTTGTGCAAATGCAAGACCCACGGCAATATATTCCGCTTCAGTCGTGGACAGTGATACCAAGTTCTGTTTCTTGGAAAACCAAGAAACTAAGGAATTTCCTAGAAAATGGCAAGTGCCACTAGTACTTTTCCTATCGGACTTGCATCCGGCAAAGTCGGCATCACTATATGAGATTAACTCATATGTGCTAGATTTAGGTTAAAGTAACCCATAATCTAGAGACTGATTGAGATAACGAAATATTCATTTAACAGCAATCAAGTGTGACTCCTTAGGTCTAGCTTGATATCTAGCACACAAGCATACGGAAAACATGACAGTGGGCCTACTAGCCGTTAAATAAAGTAAGCTATCGATCATACGTCGATATAGACGAACGTCTACATCTTTTTCGTTCTCATCCTTGTGTAGATGAGTTGTCGTACTCATGGGAGTCCTTTTGCTTGAAGATGATTCCATCCCGAATCGCTTAATAAGCTCCCATGTGTACTTTGATTGATGTATGAAAGATACATTCTCCATTTGTCGAATTTGCATTCCAAGGAAGTAAGTGAGCTCTCCCATGTGGCTCATCTCGAATTCATCCTTCATAAACTTAGAAAATTCTTGACAAAGATTAAAGTTAGTAGAACCGAATATAATATCGTTTACGTAAACTTGAATTAAAAGGATGTCACTTTCATAATCTTTAATGAAAAGTGTAGAATCAACTTCTCCTATTTTAAAATCTAAATCCAAAAGAAAGGTCTTGAGTCGATTATACAAATCTCTAGGATCTTGTCTCAACCCATACAACGCTTTCTTAAGTTTGAAAACATGGTTTGGAAATTTTTCATGAATGAAACCGGGAGGTTGAGAAACATATACTTCTTCATTGACGATCCCATTTAAAAATGCACTTTTAACATCCATTTGAAATAGGTTGAAATTCTTATGGGATGCAAAAGATAAAAGCAATCTAATAGCTTCTAATCTAGCTACGGGGGTAAAAGATTCTTCGAAATCAATACCTTCCTATTGCCGGTAGCCTTAAGCTACTAACCTTGCTTTGTTCATTGTGATTACCTCGTTCTCATCGATCTTGTTCTTGAAGATCCATTTGGTTCCAATAACTTGGTGACCACTTGGAAGAGAAACGAGCTCCCAAACTTTATTTATCTCGAATTGCATTAGTTCTTCTTCCATTGCCACTATCCAAGAGCTATCCTCACAAGCTTCTTGGATGTTCTTTAGCTCAATGGTAGAGACATATGCGCAATGAGAGAATTCTTCAATTCTTGACCTCGTTCGAACACCTACACCAATATCTCCAATTATTTGGATATGTGGATGGTTCCGAACGGTCGGGTAAGCTTTGGGTATTCGTGCATCACTTGGAACAACTTCAGCAATCTCATTAGTAGTGTTAGTCTCAATAATCGAATCATTAATCTTAATATTACTAAGAGAATCACAAATAGCATCTACACTATCATCATCAACATGAGGAAAATCAAAATCTTCATAAAATGATACATGTAGTGATTCCTCGATCGTTGAAGAAGTTTTGTTGTATATCCGGTAGGCTTTGCTACGTGTGGAATATCCAACAAAAATTCCTTCATCGGATCTTGGCTCAAATTTATCTAAATTACCAAAAGTGTTCTTGATAAAACATTTTGAACCAAAAACTTGAAAATATTTAACTTGTGGCTTTTTGTCATAAAACAACTCAAAACAAGTTTTGTTCGTTCGGGGTCTCACTAGGATCCTATTGAGCACATAACATGCAGTGTGCACCGCTTCTGCCCAAAATTGTAGTCCAGGATGACTATCATGGAGCATAGTATGAGCACACTCAATAAGAGTCCTATTCTTTCTCTCTACAACACCATTTTGTGGTGGTGCCCGAGGGAAGGAAAAGTTATGAGTTATCCCGGTGTCATCACAAAACTTTGTAAAAGATTCATTCTCGAATTCTCCTCCATGATCACTACGGATAGTGATAATGGTGGATCCTAAGAGATTCTGAATCTTCTTTGCAAATATGGTAAACTCTTCATACGCTTCATTCTTATTAGTTAAGAATGAAACCCAAGTAAATCTAGAGAAGTCGTCAACGACAACTAATCCATAATGAGCATTGCCTAAAGAAGTGGTTCTAATTGGCCCAAACAAATCTAGATGAAGAAGTTCTAGGGGCCTCTTAGAAGTAATGCCTTCTTTAAGCTTAAAAGATGATTTACTTAGTTTACCTCATTGACACGAATCACAAAAGTTTTTCTTACTAAAAGGAATTTTAGGAAAACTTTTGACTAGATCATGCTTAGCTAACTTATATAAGTGCTTGAAGTGAACATGACCAAAACGGCGATGCCATAATAGTTGTTCACTTGTAGTAGCAACTAAGCAATGTTCTACGGTTCTAGGCAAGCTCAAATAATAAATACTTTTACGCCTAATACCGAAAAATAAAACATTCGAATTAGAATCAACAATTATATACAATCCTTCTTCAAAGTTAACCTTGTAACCTCTGTCACAAAGTTGACTAATGGAAATGAGATTGTGACATAAACCACTAACAAGAAATACATTAGTGATTAAGGTTTTTGAAGGGTTACCGATAATACATACTCCAATGATGGTTCCCTTTTGATTACCTCCAAAAGTGACCGTTGCATCATCCTTGATGCTAATCACTTCGGAGAGCAATGATGGATATCCCATCATATGTTTGGAGCAACCACTATCGAGAATCCATCCTTTCCCTTTAGAGCTAATATGACCTTTATTGCTCTTTTTCTTTCTCTTGGGTACCTATATAATATACCATAAGCTCATGGTACCCAATGTTTGTTGGGTCCAAGGGGATTAGCCCTTTGGAAGCCAAGTCCAAGTGGACTTCCGCTTCCCAACATAATTACCATTATTAATAACATCATGAAAATAGGAATCAACATAAGCATTTCTATCATTTAAGTTAGTGTTCTTAGGACCTCAAATGGTGTATGTTTTGGGAGTCCTTTTCCTAGTTGCATGCATACTTGTTAGAATTCTATGTGGTGCATGCTTCTTAGGAACATGGTTTCTAGCATAAACATGAGGTGGCATATGACATAAGAGGATTATGTATGCTTGGGAACATGCATGTTGTATGAAACATAAGGGTTATGCATGACATGTGGAGGTTGTACATACATGTAAGAATGATGTGTATAAGCATATGGGTGTATAGGAGCACGTACCTGAGAATTTCTCATGTGTGGATTTGTACGTGTCCGTAGGTGTGGAGCATAAAAAGTGTCATGAGTATCCACTTGAGAAGTAGAAGGTTTCCTATGTGGATGAGTGTTAGTGTACATGTAAGCATGGCTTCTCTTTTGGTTTCCACCCTTAGTGGGTTTCTTGTCAAAAGGAAGAGATGGTGAAGTGGTGACTTTCTTGGTAGGTTTGCTACCTATAGTGTCTTTGACACCACTTGTGGATGCACCGGAGTATGGCCTCACAAAGTCTATAGTGACACCACTATAGGAAGTGCGAGCATTGGATGCATTTGCATTCACAAAACCAAGACCAACACGATGTGTGGCCGGAAATTGGTTTGTAAGCAAATAATCCAATTGTCCTTTTTTCCTTATTGAATCTCACAATACGGGAGGACATAAGCTCATATTTCTCCTTAAGAGAATAAATGTTGGTATCCAAGGTGGACACCCGTGCTTTGAGCTCGTGCACTTGAGTTTTAAGAGAATCATTCTCTAAACCCAATTGTGTGTGTCGTGTAACTAGATCACTATTATCCTTAGGATGTGTTTGATCTAGTTGAGATTTGAGGGAATTCACCTCATCTCTTAAAGTGACATTTTGAGAAGCTAAATTTGCTTTCTCAAGTGTTAAAGTATAAACAATGGTGTCATTATTGATAATGCATGGAATCGATGAATTGCTAACATTCAATTTCTTTAAGCTAGTATATCTAAGCATTAAAGATTGATATTTAGCAAATAATTCTTCTTTAGCAATACGAAGTTCATCCATTATTACCTCGGTATCATCCGTGTCGGAATCACTCTCATCGGAGAGTGGATCTTCTCGGTGTAGGATCCTGCCAAAACAGAGTTAGGATCGATACTATGAAGTTTAGACTTACGCTTGCGTATGCGGCACGGTAGTCTACGAACTTCGCCTTCGGATTCGCCACGACGGATCGAGTCTACTCACGAACGGAGTAAGGCTACTAAATCCACAATCTAAATCTCTACTTTAGATTAAGAACTTGGATAGAGGAAGAGAAAGGATTTCTGCAGAGCTTCGCTAGAATGAAGTTGCATGCATGAATTCCATGCAAAAGGTGTAAGAAATGGCTTACCCTTGGGTCTTATTTATAGCCCCCAAGGTAGTTATTTTAGGGTAAGTTGTTCCTTTGGAACAACTTAATTAAGGTGTACCATGATACATGGCACATTATAAGCTTAAGTTGTACCATATGCATGGTACAACATAAGCTTAAGATATTCCCCCTTTATTAGCCATATGTCGCATGCACTTATGCATATATAATGCGACTTTCCCACTATCCAGAGATCCTCTCCGCAAGGGAACAGATTCCCTTTGTACACGACTTCGTGTACGCGACGTTCGAGGTCCGTATTCCCTCGTACATCCCCCACAAGGGTGTACAAACGTCTTCCATATCCAACATCTCCCACTCACACTTGAGGGGATTGTAAGAGAACGTCTTTCCCTTAGTTCTTTCATCTATCATACCGAGAAATAGACCGTGCGACCGTCATGCGCGTAGAGTCTGTTGTTGTGCACTTGTTAGAGATACACAACGACCTCGAAGGTGCAAAGTTGAGTAGTTCAACGCATGCTTTACCCTAGATTATTTCTTCACATTTCTTATACTTTATATTCAACAATTGAATCCCATCTGGATCACAATTGGCTGGCCAGCTTTGAATCATTAAAGTCCAAATGTGAATATGAAATCAATCTTCCTCTTCTTGTGAACCTTCTGATCTTGACTTGATTCGCTTTTCTAACGTGCCCCGCCGAGCCGAATTATCATAACCCATAAGTAACACGCTAAGATAGCGATCATATCGTCAAATCTAAAGGAACCAATTGGAGTCCTTGAGGGTAAGAGTTAAGGCCCATATGGCCTTTGAGTCTCACATAATAGCAAACACTATTGCTACTAACTCAGTGGTCGAAATGCATACGTGGTATGAACACGTATTACAACATCACTCCTTTCCCAGGGAGAGTATGTCTTAATGATGTTGTACGGATGAAAAGATCAGACACCACAGTGCCTATCTTTTTGAGTCCCTTTACTACTCGTGAAATATTCACGGACTCTCATCCTGCATAAGACAGATAGGATTTAAAAAATCCTACGAGATCTCTTTCAAATATCCTTGTGATACAGATCTCAGATCTTTTGTAAGCATCCATATGATGCAGATCTTTCATTCGACTATCTCGTTTAAGTCATGACTCTAAATCATTCGTCTAATGATTTTGACTTTAAACTAGTCTCATCTCTATCTTATCCATCTGATAAGATAAGGCGGTTGCTCATGTGAGAGAGCCAACCTTTATCTGTCCGACATACACACAATTCAGCTGAGATTTCAAAAATGTACACAAACATTTCTTAAGAAATTCATATGCAATGTTTGAAAAAGAACTTATTCTTTTATTAAATTTGATCTTTCTTAGACATGGGAATATATATTGGTACAACTCAGCTCATACGCAATCCTTGGGATGATAAGTGTTTATAAAACACATTTCTGGGGATCGTTTTCGTAAGCTGATCCTCTATCATCTCATGCGTAGATATGTACCTTATGTCTACCTTCTTGGTTTTATCATAGTCTTTTGCAAATCTGCAGTTCCTTTAAGATACTGCATTATCCTCTTAACCGCTTTCCAGTGTTCTTGCCCTGGGTTGGATTGGTAACAGCTTACCATTTCCAACGGCAAAACAGATGTCCGGTCTCATACACACCATAGCGTACATAAGACTATCAACTGCACTGGAATATGGAACCTTTTCCATAATTTCCTTTTCCTTTTGGTTCTTTGGACACGATTCCAGATATAAATTATCGCATATGCTTATATGAATATCAATTGACTTGCAGTCCTGCATATTAAATCGTTCTAGAACCTTCTTTATATAAGTCTCCTGTGAAAGAGAAAGAAGTTTCTTCGAACGATTCCTTGAAATCTTAACTCCAAGGATATATGCGGCTTTTCCTATGCCTTTCATCTCAAATACTGATGAAAGCCAAGCCTTGATACTCATCACAAAGCCCTTGTCATTTCTGGCTATTAAAGTGTCATCTACATATAGAGACATGATAATATACTTGCTTTTAATCCTCTTGATATATACTCAGTTATCTTCATCAAGCATGGAAAAATCCATTTGATAAGACAACTTCTTGAAATCGTATATACCATTGCCTCGAGGATTATTTAAGACCATATATGGACTTACGAAGTTTACAAACCTTATGTTCGTTTCCTTCTTTTACAAACCCTGTTGGTTGTTCCATATAGATCTCCTCGTCCAATTCTCCATTGAGAAAGGCAGTCTTTACATCCATCTGATGTAATTCGAGGTATAAGCAAGCTACCATTGCCAGAATCATGCGAATCAAGGTAAAACGCACAACAGGTGAGAAGGTCTCTTCGTAGTCTATCCCTTCCTGTTGCGTAAAACCTTTCACGACAAGGCGAGCTTTATATCTGTCAATAGAGCCATCAGCCTTATGCTTGATCTTGAGAACCCATTTGTTCCCAATTGCTCTATGTCCTCTGGGTAAGTTAATTAAGTCCCAGACTTGGTTAACTTTCATGGATTTCAATTCCTCCTTCATCGCTTCCATCCATTTGTCTTTCGCAGGGCATGATACGGCCTGTTTGAAAGTAGCAGGCTCGTCATCATCTTGTAGTAAAGTCATAAAGGTTTGCGGAAATTCATCCTCAAATCTTAGAGGAGCCAACCTTATACGACTACTACATCGTATTTGAGATTCTTCAAGTCCTTGTTGACTCGAATTTAGATCAATTCTAATATCACTCCCACTTGGAATGTCGTTAGAATTGCTCCCACTTGGATCATTATTCCCGTATGGAATAGGATAATCGTCATTCGTATAATCCATTGGTGAAGATTGAAACGTATTTTCGTTTTCACCAAGAATTCTCCCACTCGAATGAGGTAATCCTTCTTGATCATAAATCTCAAATAGAGATAAGTCCTGACTTATCTCGCCCTGTCTTGGAAACTCGTTTTTCCAAGAAAGTGACATCCCTCGACTCAAACTCAATTAGCTCACCATTGTCTTCCTGACTAACATAAAACATAACCTTTGGAGTTTTCTGCGTATCGTATAAAGATACATTTCCTTCCCTTTGGCCCAAGTTTGTCATACTTATGGGAGGAAATATGTGCGTAGGATGCACAACCCCAAGGTTTCAAAATGTTTAAGTGAGGAGACCTTTGGTTCCACAACTCACAAGGAGTGGAGCTAACTGATTTCGAGGGTACGCGGTTCAAAAATGAAAGCGGCCGTCAATAATGCATCACCCCAAAAGGTGATTGACAAGTTAGCTTGCGCCATCATTGAATGGACCATTTTTCATTAAAGTCCTATACCTCCTTTCTGCAACACCAATTTGTTGAGGAGTATAAGGCATAGTTACCTGATGTACTATGCATTTTTCATCATAAAGTTCCTTTAAACTTGTTGATTGATATTCACCGCCCCTATCGGTTCGTGTGACCTTAATCTTGCGATCTAATTGATTCTCCACTAAACTCATATAGTTTTTAAAGCAGGTTTAGTGCTTTCACTTTTGTGGGATATCAAATAGATATGACCGAATCGGGTGAAATCATCAATAAAAGTGATGAAAAATAGGACTTCCCGCGTCTTGTCTTGACATTCATCGGACCACATATGTCCGAATGGATAAGCTGTAATGGAACCTCGGCCCTTGTGCCGGTTCCAAACGGCTTGCGACAAGATTTCCTCACAAGGCAATGTTCGCAGGTCGACATTTCAACCTTTGAAACATTGGATAGAAGGCCACGTTTGGCAAGTCTATCTATACGCATTGGTCCAATATGACCAAGCCTTGCGTGCCAACAAATTATATTAGACTCATTAGTCAAAGAATTTGTCACAAGGAAATTTTCATTACATGAGGAAATACATTGTACTTATTACAATAAATCCTTTGAAATACAAACCCAGTACCAATAAAGGAATTATTACAAAATAGGTCCATATTACAATCATGAAGGAACCAACTATAACCCAGACCCATTAAATTGACCACAGTATTAATATTCCTTTGAATATATGGAATGAAGAGAACATCATAAAGTAGAAGAGTGTGGCCGTTGTCCAAGTCTAGCTTGCAATTCCCAACGCCTTTCTCTACAACACGTGTGTTGTTTCCTACATTGATCCACTTCATTCCTTGGGGTATCCGGTGATACTCCACGAAGGACCGTCTGTCCTTTGCTATGTGGTCGGTGGCACCTGAATCAATTATCCCAAAATGGATTAGATTCCACAAGAAATATTGAACTAGAAACACATATGTAACTAGTATTACAAGTTACCTCGTCACTTCCACTCGTACACGAACGAGCATAGTGACCGAGCTTGTTGCACTTGAAGCACTTGATCCTTTTCAAGTCTTTCTTCTTGTGCCATTTCTTATGCCCACCCTTATGTTTGGGTTCCTTGGTAGACTCAGGTTGCTTATTACGTTCATTAGAAGACTTCGAATGATCTTTACGTTTCTTTCCCCCGTGTGAGGAACTAGCAACCATGTGCACTTCTGCACTTGGCTTGGCAGCCGCAAGCCGCTCTTCCTCTAATTCGAGGTGCTTGGAAACGTCGTTGAAGGTCTTGATGCTCTCATCATGAGTGAGATGCATCTTCATCTGATCCCACCCATTTGGTAGGGAACGTATGACTGCTTGGATTTGTTGCTCATCTGTGAGCACATGACCTGCATCCTTTAACTCCGAGATAAGGTTCGCCATATGTCGCAGATGTTTCCCCATGGAATGATCTGGACGTTTCTTATATGAATCGAACCTTATAGTTAAGGAGCGAAGTTTGGACACCGATGTGCCACCGAACTTCTCTTCTAGCTTGGACCATATGTCCATGGCCAGGTCATGTTCTCGGAAGATGCGAATTATGTCATCAGCCATACTGCTTAATAACGTAATGCGCGCTATCTTATTCTTCCGAGACCAAGCATCAAAAGCTTCCTTGTCTCGTCTGTGTTGGGCCGTAGTGCCCAATTCGGGTTCAATCATTACGTTCTTTAGAGTTTCGAGCACTTCTTGCTCCTCTAAAACGTATTGTATCTTAATGGACCAAAGTTTGTAATTATCGCCGTTGAGTTTTTCACCTTTGTTTAACTCAGCGACGATATTCTTTGAAGCGGAAGACATTTTACTTTTAAAATGCTGCAAAAGACACAAAACCGAAGGTTCGATCAAAACATTGCATAAAAATTCTTAAAATATAACTCCCACTTGAAATGATAATAGAGTATCCCATTTGGATAGTTCTAAAAATTCAAATCCCACTTGGAATTATATTATATTTGATAAGTTACTTTCGAAAAATATTGAAGATGTTGTTCTAGAATCGAAAAGGTCTCTATGATTCTAATCACCATCTAGAACAACCTTCAATATTCCCCCATCACTTATCAAACAATAGTACTCTTATAGTACTAGCAGCGGAAAACGAGTTTGAAAACGTATTTTTCAGATATAATTCCCACTTGAAATGATAATAGAATATCCCATATGGATAGTTCTAAAATCAACTCCCACTTGGAATGATATTCATAATTTGATAAGTTACTTTCGAAAAATATTGAAGATGTTACTCTAGAGTCGGAAAGGTCACTATGTTTCCAATCACCATCTAGAGTAACTTTCAATATTTCTCCCTCACTTTATCAAATGTTAGTACTCTTATAGTACTTTGCAGCGGAAAAGCGTTTTTGAAAAAGGTATTTTTCAAAAATTTAAAATACATTGGCTAATCTCCGTAGAGTAGAGCACAATGTCATAAGTACATTGGCTAATCTCCGTAGAGTAGAGCACAATGACATGGCTAATCTCGCATGAAGTAGAGCACTAAGGCTAATCTTCAAGGAGTAGAGCACAATTTCTTAAGTACATTGGCTAATCTCCGTAGAGTAGAGCACAATGACTTGGCTAATCTCGCATGAAATAGAGCACTATGGCTAGTCTTCAAGGAGTAGAGCCCAAAGAAAAACTTCATTAAAACGTTAGTCCCGTATGAACTAGTCGGCACTGTGGTTAGCCCCGTATGGACTAATCGACACATTCGAGTTTGACCAAGGCCTTTTGATACCCCGTATGGGTCATTTGGCAAGTTTGCAATCGACCCAGACCTTCTGTCGGATTGGTCGACCAAAAACACCAAATTGGTCGACCAATTTTTTTTTTGTCTACAACTTCTTCCCGGCCAGGGCCTCTGCCCTGGCCGGCCAGGGGCCTTGGCCCCCTCGGCCAGGGCCTCTGCCCTGGCCGAGGCTGGCCAAGGCCGGCCAGGCCCTGGCCGAGGCCAGGGCATTGGCCCTGGCCTCTGCCAGGGCAGGCCAGCCGGCCCTGGCCCCTGCCTGGGCCGGCCAGGCCCTGGCCGAGGCCAGGGCGCCGGCCCTGGCCACTGCCAGGGCCGGCCAGGCCGGCCGGCCTTGGCCATGGCCGGCCACTGCCGGCCTGGCCATGGCCGGCCACTGCCGGCCTGGCCATGGCCGGCCACTGCCGGCCTGGCCATGGCCGGCCACTGCCGGCCTGGCCATGGCCGGCCATGGCTTGGCCATGGCCGGTCATGGCCAAGGCCATTTGGCATTGGCCGGCCATGGCCCCTTTGGCCATGGCCGGCCATGGCCCCTTTGGCCATGGCCGGCCACCCCCTTTGAATGGGGTTGCCGCACACATTCCTCCCCCTTGATGGGGTGGTCGCCGGTGGTTATTGGTCGTAGCCAACCCCCTCCGCTTGGGGAGGGGGGTGCATGGCCTTCATAGCCCATTTGGCCATGGTGCACATGCACCAAATTTCCTCTTACCCGATGGAAATAACTACCATCATCTTCCTCGATGAAGCACCCGTTCGTCGATGAAGCACCCGTTCGTCGAGAAATTAGTTATTTCCTAATGGCCGTGTGCCAAAAATGAAAAATAACATACTACGTGAACGGTCGGTTCTTCCCGTCACGGAGAGTTCCTACCATATCCGTAATGATAGGAGACCCTAACGTGAAAAGAACAACCGCTGCGTTCTCTCCGTCACGAAGCGTTCCTACTATATCCGTAATAGTAGGAGACCCATTCGTGAAAAAGACAACGACTCGTTCATAGTTTCGACGGGGCGGCGGTTTGACCGGGGCGAACCCTTATGGCTCTGATACCAATGTAGGATCCTGCCAAAACAGAGTTAGGATCGATACTATGAAGTTTAGACTTACGCTTGCGTATGCGGCACGGTAGTCTACGAACTTCGCCTTCGGATTCGCCACGACGGATCGAGTCTACTCACGAACGGAGTAAGGCTACTAAATCCACAATCTAAATCTCTACTTTAGATTAAGAACTTGGATAGAGGAAGAGAAAGGATTTCTGCAGAGCTTCGCTAGAATGAAGTTGCATGCATGAATTCCATGCAAAAGGTGTAAGAAATGGCTTACCCTTGGGTCTTATTTATAGCCCCCAAGGTAGTTATTTTAGGGTAAGTTGTTCCTTTGGAACAACTTAATTAAGGTGTACCATGATACATGGCACATTATAAGCTTAAGTTGTACCATATGCATGGTACAACATAAGCTTAAGATATTCCCCCTTTATTAGCCATATGTCGCATGCACTTATGCATATATAATGCGACTTTCCCACTCATCCAGAGATCCTCTCCGCAAGGGAACAGATTCCCTTTGTACACGACTTCGTGTACGCGACGTTCGAGGTCCGTATTCCCTCGTACATCCCCCACAAGGGTGTACAAACGTCTTCCATATCCAACACTCGGGCCATGAAACACATATGGGCACTCTCACCCTTCTCATCATCGGAATCACTTGATGAATCTCCACTAGAGTCATCGAATGTACCTACGAGTCCTTTCTTCTTATCTTTCTTGTTCTTGTCGGACTTGTGGTACTTCGGAGCCTTCCACTTCTCTTTGTTTTTTAGCATTGGGCAATCCCTTTTGATGTGCCATGGCTTATTACACTTAAAGCAAAGAGAGGAAGTATTATTAGTAGACTCAAATCTTTTGTTAGAGGGAAATTTACCTTTGCGAAAGAAACGTTGAAACTTCTTAGCCATTTGGGCCATTTCACCCAAATCCATTTCATCTTCTGAATCTTCACTATCGGAGGATGATGAATTTGCGTTGAATGCCAAAGCTTTCTTCTTGGCCTCCGAAGGATTCATCATAGCTCGAGTCTTTAATCGGTTCTCCCGTATTACTTCATAAGACATGAGAGTCCTGATAAGATTCACAACTGTGTAGTTCTTCAAATCATTGACCTCCTCGATGGCGATAGCTCTTCTTTTCCCATTTGGAGGTCATTACCATTATGATCTTCCTTACCTTTTCAGGTTCGGTGTATGTTTTGCCAAGGGCTTCCAATTCATTGCTGATGCCAGTAAAACGTCCGTACATCGATGTAATGCTCTCATTTTCCTGCATATGAAACAAATCGAAGTTTTGCACGACAACATATAACTTTGAAAGCTTTACCTTGTTCGTTCCCTCATGGGTAACGATGAGATGGTTCCAAATTTGAAATGCACTCTTACATGTGCATATCTTGTTGAACTCATTCGGGTCCAAAGCACAATGAAGAGCGTTTATTGCTTTAGCGTTGTTGACTTCGGCAAATTTCTCTGAAGTCGTCCATTTTTCGAAATCCTTTTCAGTGGGCTTGACGTATTCCTTGTGGAGGGTTCTCCAAAGCGAAGTGCTCCTTAGGAACGTCTCCATCTTACACTTCCAATAGCCAAAGTTCGTGCCAATGAAACGTGGAGGACGCACCGTTGATTGACCTTCGAAAAGTATGGACGCTCCATCACGGTCGTGATTGTTGTACAAAGGCGACGGAGGAACGTTGCTGTTGTTGGATGCCATAGATAAAACCTTGTGCTCTGATACCAATTGTAAGGACCCTGGCTATGAAGAAAACACTAGAAGGGGGGTTGAATAGTGTTTAAGCAATTTAAAACGATAGTTACACCAATTTAAATGCTACAAATAAAATAGTGTGGAATTGAAATTAAACCCAAATTGAAACAAATGCAAATGCAAGGATGTTTCAAGGGTTTGGATTACCCAAGTCACTTCCCGACTTGTTCCCGGTAATCCTACGTCCCTTCTACTCGGATACCTCCGGATACTCAAGTTAGAGCCCTAACTTGAGGTTTTCTTAAAACCCACTTGTAGCAACCATACACGTGAAATCGAAATACAATCGATTGTCCTTGACTCCCACAACTTGGGAGCAAGCAAACCACTCTCACAACCCGAGAGCAAATTCAAATAACGAAAGTTATGAAATATGAAAGCAACACTTACAATCACATATGCCTTGAAGTAGAACTTGAAGGAGAAGTGTGTTGTGTGTTGAAGACTCTCTTGGAAGAGAGGAAAGCCCTTTCTCTTGACTGCACCAAATGCCTAGAAGATGTCTCTTTGATTCTAGGTTGGAGAGCAAGAGATTGAAGATAGGAATTCTTAGGGCTTTAGGATTTGAGAGCTTTGATCTTGAGAATGAAAGCTTGAAAGATTTTGCAATAGCCTAGGTAATTTGGTAACCTCTCAATGGAACAGTAGATGCTCCTTATATCAGTTTCTCAAATCCACAAAACAGAATTAGCAAAAACCCTTTTGGAATCCATGAGAAAAATCTCAACGGATAGAATCTGTGCTCGCGACAGTCGACTGTTGAGGAAACTACAGTCGATTGTTGCACAGTCAGTAAGGATAGGTGAGAATTCATAACGGTAACTTACCACATGGACAGTCGACTGATGAAGCATAAACAGTTGACTGTTGAACCAACAGGCGACTGTAAATCCTTCTACATGCGACTGGCCGTAAAATGGGTAAGTTGAAGAATTCTGGAAATCTTCTGAGATAACTGGACAGACGACTGATGAGGATAAAACAGTCGACTATTAATCAAAACATGCGACTGTAAATCTTTATACAGACGACTGTCAAAACCCTGAGAATTTCTAAAGAGCTGAGTCAACAAATTGGCTCACAGACAGCCGACTGTTGCAGCATAGACAGTCGACTGATCCAATGGATAGTCGACTGTAAATCCAACATAAGTCGACTGGCCGTAAAAGAAAGATCAACAGAGTTTGGGCAAAAGATAGATGTGTGACTGATAACAAAACACAGTCGACTGTCACTTGGACAGGTGCCTGTGAATCGTTCATGAGTCGCCTATGGGAATAAAAACAGAGAAGCCCAAAACTAGTTTGTAAAAGATTGTGCATAACAGGCGACTGTAGAACATAATACGGTCGACTGTTTTTGAGACAGAAGACTGTAAAACGTTCAGCAGTCGACTGTTATAAACAAAACAAGCATATCAAACAAGAAATGAATTGGAGTCTAAGGACGAATGATTTAATGATGTCCTAAGACTGAATTGAAGCTGTGTGAGTGCTCTAATAAAGTTCTACTTCTAAGCTACATACTAGAAGAGATAAAAGAAATTTACATTGAGAACTCTCTTCTTTCCAACGCATGAGCTTGAAGTCTTCATAGAGCTTCAATCATCATTTACGAACATCTAATCCATTTCATTTGCCTTCAATGAACTTTGAGTGTCATCCATTGCAAGTAGATCTTCATAATTAGCTTAGGTAATGGATTAACTGCAAAATAGGGGATTGGTCACAAGTATTTATGTTTGCACATCATTAACACCAAGTAAGGAGAATTCCAATACTCAACATGACACACATTATGTAAACATAAGAAAATAAAGCACGATGCTAATGAGCTCCCCCTACTTATATGCACCAATTGTGAAATGAGATACACAATCGTAAATACTCATTATACCAAATGAAATAATGGGAAACCATGGTGACATATAATAGGCACGGATTACATAAACCAATTGCAATAAGTTTATAACATGCACACATGAATGGTTTACATAATCCCACATATCTCTCCCCATAGATATATCTCTTTACACAAATGCATATGTATGAAATACAAGATTTACATAATGCATATATCTCTCCCCATTGTCATTGTCAAAAAGGTGGACATGAAATATATCCCCTTTTCATCTTAATCAAAGATGTGACAATATGCAAGAGTTAAAGAGATGTATGATACCAAAATGTTAAATTTAGTGGGTATCAGTCACTATCCCATGATCCCCTTAAATCATAGAAATGGTCAAATTTTTGACTTTTAGAATCTAATATCAATTGTTAAGAAAGAAATAAAATATCTTTAAAGCTAATCTTCTTTATCAATTGTTAATCATACTTGGAGCCATGGGCCTAAAGTGTATCAAAGCAATAGATATAGAAGAATCAAGCTTCAGTGATGCACAATGACATTGCCAAAATAAAATATAACATAAAACATGTTGGCAATATCCAATGGGTTGAGTTTGAGACTAAAAATAACCAATTGTAGACAATTGTAGACAATGATACCAATTGAAAACAATGATCTCAAAAACACCCCGAAATGAGAGTCAAAATATGTTTTAAAACTATTTTAAACATACAACATATTAACTCCCACATTGTCATACATATGGATCAATGAATGTATGCATGACAATGTATTCCCCAAGATCCCCAATTTCATGAAAAAAATAAATTTGAAAACATTTTCAAAATCATGAAACACATACAAATAATGGGTATGCTAAAAATAAACATTTAAGCACAATACACATGCAATATGTATATGTGTGAGGAACCTAAACATTAGGAAACTAAACCCAAGAGGAGTTTGATTTCCTAATGTAATCACATGATCCCTAACCAAAGAGTTGATGTATTTATCCCTCTTTTGCACACTAACCTTATTAGGAATTCAAAGACTTAGGGATTTCCTAAATAAGGGTTTAGCTTTGCAAGAAGGGTGGATGTGGCATGCTTAGGTGTAGAAAATATTTTCTTAGCATACTTAGAATGATGATTTTGCTTCTTAGCAAAAAATGAAGGATTTTCTTTCTGCCTCATCACCTTGTGATTTACATGCTTCTTGTTGGTGTTATTGTTATACAAGAAGGCATGATAATTCTTCTTAGGTGCTTTTGCAATATTTCTTGTATTTGTACCATAAGAGGAATTAGAGGTGGGTTTGGATACCATATTTTGAATATACCCCAAACCTCCTCTATGGTTTGCCAGATGTTGTTTTTGAAGAAAACTGTGGAGTGAATCCCTAGAATAAACAAATTTTTGAGCTTTCGGGATTTCTCTTTGCATTTTAACGTAAGTTGTTGAATGCGAGTTTCTAAGCTAAGGTTTTGAGCTACGAAATTAGTATTTGACATGCTCAATTCCTTAACGTGAGAGAGAAGTGTGTCTCTCTCACTAGTGTCACAAATATGCATATCATTATTGTTTACACTAGAAGATTCTAGTTCATGCAATATATTCTTAGTATCCTTATATTTTTCTCTTAATTTATTGTAAGAGTTGATGCACTTACTAGCCCCTTGGGAGACCATGTCGAAGCGATATTCGAGCTTCTCGTATGATATCTTTTCCTCCTCGATTTCATCATCGTCTTCTTCCTCGCTAAAGCTTGACGACGACTCTTCTCCGTTTGCCATGAAGCACATTTCCTCATTGGGGTTGAGCCATGCCTCTACTTCTCTTTCATTTGAGCGAGGAGATTGGTGAAGAGACATCAAATGCCGCAAAGAACACGTGAGCTTTCTCCTTGTCATCCACTTCTTCGTCACTTGATGTATCCTCACTTGAATCATCAAATGTCCCGACAAGCCCCTTCTTTTGGTTCTTGAACTTGGACTTGCATTTCCAATGCTTGTTTCCTTTACCCTTGTAAGTCTCTTTTTTGGATTTGGAAGGGCATTCGGTGGAGAGATGACCTTTTCCGCTACAATTGAAACAAACCGGATTGTTAGAATTAGAGGCAAACTTTGAAGAAGATTTACCTTGCAAGCTTTTAAGGAAGGCTCTTAGTTGCTTGGCCAGATCCCCGATTTCATCTCCACTAGTCTTATCTTGCTTATCTTCTTTACTATGAGCTTCTCGATGGAATTTCTTCCTCCACTTGATTGGCTCCTCATTGGCATGGAATGCAACCCCCTTTTGCTTCTCGGGCTTGGTTAGTTGAATCTCATTCTTGTGTTGAAGCTTCACTTCATATGCCATGCACTCCTCAACGGTGTATTTGGACATGCCATTTGACTCCAAAATCCTATTGGCCTTTGACTCCCATTCAGATGTAAGTGAGTCAAGGATCTTCTCTACACGATCCTCTTAGAAAATCACCTTCCCAAGTCCTTCCAAAGCGTTCACGATGTCTGTGAACCATGTGAACATTTCTGAAATGCTTTCTCCTTCCTGCATCTTAAACATTTCATATTTAGATCTAAACACAGTTGTTTAGATTTCTTTACCTTTGAAGTCCCTTCAAGACATATCTCCAAAGTGTGCCAAATTTCGTTGGCCGTTTTGCACATAGAGATGCAGTTGAACTCATTTGCAGTGAGGACGTAATGAATTGCATTCATAGCCCTCGCAATGAATTTGATCGAGTCCTTCTCCTCCTTTGTCCTTGAAGCCGCGGGTGAAGTAGGCTTCTCAAATGGCAACTCCGTGATGTCCCATAGGAATTGACCCTCCATGTAGATTATCATCCTGATCTTCCAACTTGGGTAGTTGGTTCCGTTGATGAGCAGAGGTCGAACGTTAGAGTGACCTTCTTCATGAGACGTGGATGTAGCGTTGAATGACATCGTTGCAGTATGCAATAACCTCGCTCTGATACCAATTGTAAGGATCGTCTTACCCTTGCAATACTAACAACAACACACTAGAGGGGGTGAATAGTGTAATATAACAAATTGTGTATTTAAAAATTAAACTTGCAAATGCGAAATTATAAATGCAAGAGGAATTTAAATACCGCAAAAATCCAAACACAAACATGAGAGGTTACTTTGGTTCCCCAAACTTGGGTACATCCATCCACACTAATATCCACAATAATTCTCACACAGAGAAGTGAATATAATCTCACATAGAGATACCTCACACAAAGGATTTAGATTCACACTCAGAGAAATCCTTGCTTTCACACAGAAAGACTTATGCTCTCACACAGAGAGACTTAAACTCTCATACAGAGAGATCTCAACCAACCCTCACACAGAAGGTTATACTCTCACACAGAGATAACTAGCTTTCACAAAGAAAGATAGGGTTTCAATGATATAACAAAGTAAAACAAATACTCTTCCATATGCCTTGAGATGAACTTACTTATTAATGAATGCAAGGCATGAAAGAGGATCTCCAAGTGATGAGAAAGTTTAAGAGTGGCTTAATCAATCTATAAAGATTTGCAATAGATCCAAGAAGCTCTAATGAACTCAGTCCTCTCATATATAGTGAAACCCTATATGAACTCTCAAAACCCAAGGAAATAGCCAAAAACAAAAGGCTGTAACGGCTAGAATCTAGGCTAAAGCGTCATCGACAGTTGACTGATGATCATATGACAGTCAGCTGCCAACGGCTAAATAAATCCCAACGGCTATAATTTGAGCCAGGACAGTCGACTGATGAAGACTACACAGTCGACTGTATACAGGACATACGCCTGTAAATCCTTCAGCGGGTGACTGCTGCAGGGGATGGAAATAAAACAGAGAGATACAACTTTCGCACTTACGCCTTTCAGACGACTGATGACCATTTCACAGGGACTATAGATATATAGGCGACTGTAAAAACTGCTAAAGTCGACTGACTTGCAGATTGGGATGAAGCCCAGAAAATGCAAGTTGCGCACAGTCGACTGTGGAGCAATTCACATGCGACTGTTGGAAGATAAGCGACTGTAAATTAACCGTCAGTCGAATGTTTCATAAGCTCAAGTATGATTCAATAAAAGGTTGACTTGAGCAGTGCACTACATTCGAATGTAGAAGGCTCGACAGGCACCTGGAATCACCCAATCGACTGTAAGGCCTTCATCAGTCAACTGATGGAGAGCCAGCGACTCCAATTAAGTCTTTGGGAAAGAGGTATATATTGGGTTGGATTCTATGATAATTTTAAGGCTCACTAAGATGTTTAAATGCATATGCATGAATGAGTAGACCATCTATCAAGGCATTACATTAAACCTAGACTCAAAAAGAGAAAAGCAATAAATGAAATAATACATGGATTACATTTCTTTCCTTAGAGTCTATGAATTCAATCTGAAAGCCTTGATGCTCCCCATCATCTCTAAGATTTGTCACCCCTCGAGTCCAAGCTATGTCATTGCTCCTGTTGATCTCCATCCTTGCACCAAGTGTTTAGTCTCCAAAAATGATATTCTTGAATTGTTAACTATGAGACTAAAACAAGTGGGTCATTAGTAACAACATAATGTTGTGATCATCATCAAAATAACATTGCTATGAAACACCAATACTCAACAATACATTCAAATCAGTTTCTTCAACCTTTCATCGTATGTAAACTCGTATTTTCCTAGGATCATTATCTCGTCTTGTTCACCCTTGCCCTTCTTACTTGTCACATGAAGCTATTCTAGAATGTCGTGTAAAGTTCGTTTGAAAACTCATGTACGAATTCCCGATTGGAATCGCATGCTAGAACATCGGGTTGATTACTAAACTAGAACAGAAATACAGATCTTGAACACTTGACATTGCTAGGTTTTTAGGGTAACTTATAGTTTGAGATAGTGTGGGAGTGCCTGGAGTTCATCTACCTGCCGTCTGCGTGGCAAACATAGATGCATGTGTTGGCAAAACCTTACATGCTGCCTACGTCGGCAAATACCTCCTACTAACCTGTAGCAGTCCAGTCTTGGTAATGCACACCCAGGCAAGAGATGAACTCAATGGTTGCATATCATACTCTCCGGCTTGAGTCACGTAGTTTTTAGTTTATTCACCGCTTGCACTACCAGGGTATAGTTCATTGTCTTCTTTCAGTTCTGCTTACCTTTACTACTCTGATATGTACGTCTTGTCACTGTTGATGCTATGTACTTTACTTTCTCTCTGGTTCGCTTGTACGTAGTTACCTTTTTATCACCTGCTTTAGTCATACTTATGCATAGCTTCTTTTCTTTGTTTAAAATTATTGTGACTTACATACGGTTTCATTTTATGGCACCGGCAGATGACATACAGATCGAAGAAGAGGCCCTGAGTTTGATGAGTTAGAGTTGACCCAGAGACTGCTGATTTTTAGAGATTTTTGAGTTGGTGTGCGTATTATATTTCCTTTCTGTATTTCCATTCCGTACTTCCTTTCATCTACTCAGTGTGAGAGTGCTGTTGTGTGTTGTATTTCACTTATGGACTGTAATAATGTACACTGTTTTGAGTATTGGTACATCTCTGTATTGTGGCTATATTGTTTTCATGGATAATCTGCAGACCTGCAAATGTAATCAAATAAGTAATGGCCCCTGAGATCGGGTCGTTACATGAGGCGGCGGCACCTCCTCCCCTCTCCACCTCAGACAAGGGAGGAGGAGGCGCCTCCTCTGCCCTCAAGAAAGCCCAGGAGAGGAGGCGCCTCCCCCCTGAAATCCCAGGGGAGAAGGAGGCACCTCCTCCACCCAGAAAACCCAGAGCCCCCCCCCCCCTCGAAAAGCTCGTTGAGCCTTAACCCTAATGGAATATTCCCATTTCCGTTAGATTTTAACAGAAAGACTATAGGTAATCCTTGGGCTTGGTTCAACACTTGGGCTTCAAATTGAAAAGACTTTAGGTAATCCTTCAAAAGCATTGTAAGTATTTTTTTTCTCATTTGGGTGTAGTGAGTTGTTAAATTCCTCGGATTGTGAGGCAATGTCACGCCCCGCTTCCCATGCTACTTGGGAGCGAGTGACGTGCGTTTATATTTCATATATTCACGCACGTTTTCTTTTGTGTTTCTCCGTGTTTTTCCGCCGTCTTTTATTCGTTTTCGTGTAATTTCTCGTTTTCTTTCACTTTTCTTTGTTTATCCATGATTGCAGGGGATTGACCACGTAGGGGACGTTTAACAATGATATCCCAAGTCCCCGGAGCAACGTGAGAAGTCACGCATGATCCAGGGGGTCAAACGTCGAAGAATTCATCTTTCTGCCACTCACCCGGTCGGTTGGTCATCTCCAACCGATCGGGTGATGCACGCGTGCACCACCCGGTCTCAGCCGGAGCTCACATGGAGGTCACCCGACCGGTTCGAAGACCGGTTCAGCGGGGGCCTATTCTCTGTTTTCTCAAGCAAAATGCCAACCGATCGGGTGACTCTCACCCGATCGGTTCATCTGTAGCTGAAGATGAAGAGCTGAAGACACGGACGCCGAACCGATCGATTCACCCGACTGCTCCAAGATCCAACCGGTCACTCAAGAACTCACCCGACCGATTCATGTGATCGGGTGAAAGCTCGCCGTTTTCTGTTATTATTTTGTAACGGATCAACCGATCGGTTGACTTGTCAACCGATCGGTTGATGCGAAAGTCTATAAATAGAACCCCTAGGGTTCCAGAAACGGGGGCTGCTAGTTTTTTACTGTTTTCTCTCCTTGTGACGGCTGTAATTGTTACTCTTTTGTAAGTTTTCGGATCTTCCTCAAATTTTAGTATTGTCTTATCTACTCTATTACTTCCGCATTGCAATTGTCCGATTATGATTCCAACGGTTAATTTTTATTTAGATCGCTTTTTCATGGATTTTTGTGAGTAGTTCCCAAATCTGGGATTTTGGTGGAAACCCCTTCGGGGGCTCTTCCCGATGCGTCCATAGGGTTAGGAAATCGATAGGGAATAGGAATCTAACGGTTAGGCGGGGTGTTTTATTGTCATCGGCGGGAAAAAGACCGCCTTTGACCGTTGGGCCAAGGGGGAATAAACTTGGCGGTTGACTCCCTAGCCATAGCTCACACCCATAGCGTAGACGTCGAATCCTAGCACGCGGGAGCGGCAGGATGAGATGTTGGGAGTTATCGTTGCGGGCTTAGTGCTCCCGGGATCGATCAGTGTTAATGGATACGGGAGTGCCCACTGATCGAATCCGGGAAGTCCGGTGTATCATCCTGGGCACCGACCGGAATATCGGGCCCATGGGACGCCGGTACCACTTTCAGAGGCAACGTCTCACCATTAGGCCCTAATCCCGATCGCTATCCATACCCGTAGGTCGTATCGGCGAGAGTCTCTCGTCGGGTTGGAAACCAAAGTCCCAAGTTTTCTTTCTTGTTGTTCATACCCTTTATTTCCTTTCAGTGACAACCATTTACCGATTCGGGCTAGCTCGCCCCTCGGGGTGATTTAGGTCCTACCTGACCCAAGCACAACCTCGCCTCCCTGAGTTCGATATTCCTGCACCCTACACTAACCGTGCACTTGCGGTAAATGACACCGCACCCATAAACCGCTAGGCGGGGGGCGCCGGTCAAGTTTATGGCGCCGTTGCCGGGGAGGCAACGTGCTTGTCATTTTAGGATCTCTTGAACCCTCGTGTCTAGCTCACATCCCTACCTCGCGATAATTTTCGCATTCTCCTTTTTCTTTTTTCTTTTTCTTATCTTTATTTCTTATTTTATCTGTTTCTTTCCTACTTGTCGCTTCACGGGTGTTTGTTGTTTTTCATGCGCAGGAGTTCAAGGAGTCTTGACGACTTGATTCCCCTCGATCCAGAGATTAACGCCACCCTTAGGCGTTTGGCCACCGAGAAGCGAAGAAGAGAAGATCCCGAATCCATGGAGGAGAACACCCCACCTCACAAGTCTCTGTTGGAGTACTCGATGCCATCTATCGAGTCGACTTCCGCCATCCGATCTCCAGCTATTGCGGCCCAAAGCTTTAAGCTGAGGCCGTCTCTAGTGACATGGATCCAGCATGACCAGTTTGCGGGTGCACCCATGGAGAGCCCGATCGAGCACCTAGACTCCTTCTTGGAGAAGTGTGACACCTTCCGGATTAATGGTGTCACGACAGAGGCTATCCGTCTGAAGCTGTTCCCCTTCTCTTTGCGAGACAAAGCCAAGCAATGGCTAAGGGGGAAGGACCCCAACACTTTCAACACCTGGGAGAAGCTCTCCAACGCTTTTCTGATGAAGTTCTTTCCTCCGGGGAAGACCATGAAGTTGAGGAGTGAGATCTCCTCCTTCTCCCAGGCCAGCCACGAGTCCTTGCATGAAGCTTGGACGAGATATAAAGAAATGCAAAGAAGATGCCCTCACCATGAGCTTCTGAAGTGGCAGATTATTAATCTGTTCTACAATGGATTGAGGGATGACCTGAAATCTTCTATGGACGCCGCGGCTGGGGGTTCCTTCATGTCTAGGAGCGAGGAAGATGCCGGACATATTCTGGAAAATATGGCATCCAACAATGAGCGGTGGTGTGACGAGAGAGCCACACCAAGATCCGGGGGTATACACAGAGTCGAGGACGTCGACAAACTTTCAAGCAAGTTCGACTTGCTTTCGACCCAGATCTCTGCACTAATGGTAGGAGCCGGTGGGGCCGGTACACAGCAAATTTCTGCGGTAGAGTCTGAATTCTTTGGGGAATTCGACGGTGGTGACATCTCACCACCGTTGGATCAGGCGAGCGCACTATTTTACAACCCTACGGGAAATGCGTCGTTTCCGCCAAGGACAAATTCCAACCCGGCCTACTCTCCAAACAGCCGGAACCACCCCAACTTCAGTTACCGGCCACCATTTCAGCCCTCACCGCCTCAGCAGCCGCAACATCAAACTTATCAGCCGACTAGGCCACAGCAGAGCCCAGTTCAGCAGCAACCACTTCAGCAGCAACCATTTCAGCAACAACCTCAGCAACAATTTTACGCCCCCAGGAATCAGCAGTCGTTCCAGCAGCAGCATCAGTATGGCCAACAGAGGGCCGTCTCTCCGGTTGAGTCTCTCTTCACTTAATATATTACCAACCAGGAGAAGATCAATCAAAAGCTGGAAATGGGTCAGGGGACCCTAACGGACCAAGTAACCCAGCTGGGGTTACAAGTGGCGAACCTTTCAAGGTCACAGAACCAATTACCGCCACAACCGGAGGTGAACCCGAGGGGAGTAACGCAAACATCGGCACTCGTGCATGAGCACGCAAATGTGTCCGCTATCGTTCTGAGAAGCGGGACACAAATTCCTACTAGAGTGCCCCCTAGCGAACCGGAAGCACCATTGGTCGTTGAGAGACCGATCGAAAAATCAAACGACACCGGTGCTTCGTCATCAAATCCTATGACTCCGGAGGGAGTGTCTGAAGAAGAGAAGAAGAAGAAGGAAGAAGGGAGCCCGAAAGTGTTCAAACCAGTTGTGCCATTTCCACAACGGTTGGCTCAGGCAAAAATTGATGAGAAATATGGCAAGTTCTTCGTCATGGTCAAGGACCTAAGCCTGCAAATCCCCTTCCTAGAAGCAATCGAAACAATCCCCTCCTATGCAAAATTCCTGAAAGATTTGGTGACTAGAGGGTCTAGAAAGGAGAAAGTAGTGCTGACGGCGGAATGTAGCGCCCTTATTCAGAGGGCAAATCCGCCAAAACTCAAGGACCCAGGGAGCTTCTCTATACCTTGCACGATTGGGGCAGTGAAGATTCATCGTGCACTCGTCGACCTCGGAGCGAGTGTTAGTTTGATGCCCTTGTCGATGTATAGGAGGATAGGAATGGGTGATTTGGAGCCCACCGGTATGACCCTACAACTAGCTGACTGGTCGGTTAAATATCCGGTGGGGATTGTGGATGACCTTCCCGTTAATGTAAGAGGGGTGCATGTGCCAGTGGACTTTGTAGTCATGGACATGCCTGAAGATGCACACACCCCCATCATCCTGGGACGGCCTTTCATGGCCACTGCTGGCGTTTTAATAGATGTGAAGAACGGAAAACTCTCTTTAAACGTCAGCGGAGAAAAAGTTGAGTTTGATTTGGGGTTATCCATGAAGCACCCCGATCCCCCTGATGACCCTCGGTGCAATTTGCTTGAGATGGAAGAAGAGAAGGCCGCTGAAGAGAGCTCCTGGGAGATTCTCTTAAGAAACCCCCCCCCCCCCCCCCCCCCCCCCGATGACTTGGGGGATTCAGAAGATGGAGATGGCCCCAAGAACAAAGAAGCTGCTGGAAAGGCGAATGCAGCAAGAACGACCCCTCCCGGGTTCCCCAAGGCTCCTCCTGCGAGGAGAACGGGGAAAGAGCCCATGGACCTCACTAAAGACGAGGTCCGGATCCTAAAGAAGATGGCGGGAAGCGCCAACACGAAAGAAAAGCCCCCGGATCCCAAGAACAAGGGGAGGGTAGTCGAGCAAGTATTTTTCCAGCCGCTGACTACTCCAAGTGCCTTCAGCTCCAATGAGAAAGAGATGTCGAACTTCGGGCATCACCCGTATCAACCACCATGATCATCTCTTACGGGCGTCGAGCCAATGACGTTAAACAAGTGCGCTTCATGGGAGGCAACCCATGCTCTAAACTTTTCCCCATTTTTAGCGTTATTTTTGACTTTATTTTATCTACTTTTTTTTAAATAAAATCAGCCGCGAGAACAGCCGTTCGGGGACTTAGACAAATCTTTTGGTTTTTGCAGGAACAAAGCCCCAACCGATCGGTTGACAACTCACCCGATCGGTTGGGATGTATCAGATACATGCCGAGATCTATCCCCAAATGACCCGATCGGTTGAGTAATGAAGAGACCGGGTGACAAACCGGGTGAGCTGGGGAGAACTCTTGGAAATTTTTGGGGAATATCAACCGATCGGTTGAGTTCGAGCGCGATCGGTTGACGCAACCGGGTGAGCAGCCCTAAGTTCTCGGGAAAATGAGTGGAGCGGCCAACGGATCGGTTGACAAGTCAACCGACCGGTTCGCCTATAGCATTTCTTCGGCAAGATTTTTGACCTAACCGTCAACCGATCGGGTGACAAGTCACCCGATCGGTTCGACTTAAAACCCTATATAAACCCCCCGACACCCGCTCGTTTTCATCCTCGCCCGATCGCCAAAAACGCACGTCAGCGAGGACGCGAGCGGGTCCACATGGGATGAAGCGGTGAAGCTTAAGCCCAATAAGAGTCTGGGAATAACAACCAAACGTAGATTCTTGCATGCAATCAGAACAACATAGATAATAAAAAATTAAGCCAACGTCCAGAAAAAAAGTACACAAGGAAATAAGGCCCCAAGCATGGCCAACAACAAAATTATACAAAAATGGGTACACACCCAACAGAAAAGCAATAACAAAACTCTAAGCAGCAGCAGTAGGAGAATCTCGGCGACGAGTCCTCTGTGGGGAGAACCTCTGGGTCGACGTACTCCTGGTCCAACGGATCAGTCTGATCAAGCAACTCGTCCTCTTGGTACTCTGTCTCGTGACCTGATATACATTTCAAACAACATGAAATGTATGTCAGCAAGGGTCCTTGGCAAGCTATGGTTATGAGTGGGACCCTTGGCAAGATATGCAAAATATTATACATGGAAGTTAAAGCAATTATAAAGATTTACACTAGCATGGCAGTTCTGTTATGAATGGAAACATGGCAGTTCTTATTTAAGCAGAAGCAACATCAGTTCTATTAGTTAAAATGTTTGTTTTAACATTTTCAAGTTGTTCAATAGTGTGTGCAATTTCGTGAATAAGGTTCACATCTTTAGACGTCTAGTAAGTGAATCCACCTGTAAGTGCCCCCGAAGGAGATCCTTTTACTACCAGCTAGTGCCCGCGAACCCAACCCCACCCACATATACGTTCTAGACCACGAGCTAGAATCAGCCAACTGGCCATCATGAGTTATAATACTGGACACGAGCCAGACTGCCAACCAGCCCACGGGAATAGCCAAATCTTGGCATGCATGTCTATGATTTAGCCAAACCGGCTATTACGTTCTATGATTATCAAGTTAATCACATATTTCATGTACTTTCTGCAGGTTTTGCATTTCATGTCGTAACAAGGCGTTATTATTCTACTTAATGATGTCCACACACATGCACGCAGATTCTAGTCTAGCAATTCACAAAAGTGCATATAAGGGGTTTTAGTGTCATTGTGTCACGTGGCATTTTCATGTACAAGATATCATGGTTTAAGTCATATAGAACTAGTTAAGTGTAAAAACGTGTAAACGAACAACATTTACAACGTGTATTAAATTGCACACTTACCTGATTTCGGTAATTTTGGTGTCGATGAGTTCGTATGGAAGGCGCGAACGTTTTCTGCGTCATTAGGTTTCCGATATCAGTCTAAAGGTGTTAAACTACCCAACTAATTTAATAACATAACATGTAGTTACCGTTACTATCATATATAAACTAAATAATCTAACTTAGGTTATATATATATATATATATATAATATAAAATGGGCTCTGGCGGCGGAGAGGGATCTGGCGGCGACGAGGGCTCCATTGGCGGAGAGGGCGCTGCAGGATCGGCTGAGGGAGACTCGGTAAATGCTGTTGATCGGGCAGTGGGAGGAATAGGGCATACTGCTAAGGATTTGGGAGTTAATGGAGAGGTATCAGACCCAAACGGAGGCTGGATGATAGTAAACAGGAGAAAGGCAATTCCGAGGTTGGGTGGGGTCGGGAGCAAATTCGGAGCACCAAAAATTCCCCTGCGTAGAGGTGAGACAAAGGGGAACGAACGGCAATTAGATAAACTGCGGCACTTTCCAAAGGAAATCTTGAAGAACAATCGGCATGACAGGAAAGTGTTTGACAAAATTCCTGTGAGACCCAAGTGTGAAATTAAAGTTGCTACTAATGTATCCCAACAGACTTGGTCTGATGTCTGCGCAAATAGGAGGAAATACGGCACAGATATGGGCATGACATACGTCCCTCCTATGGTAAAAGATGATGGATCTGAATTCGCCATGGTTGCCAGTGCAATGTTGGCAAGGGGGTCAGAGCGCTGGAAGAACACGATTGTGGGGTATGTGCTAGGGGACGTCCCTTACTATGGCCAGATACGTGCGTGGGTGGATAGATTATGGAATCTTAAAAAAGGTATGCAAATCTATAGCCGCGAAAATGGTTATTTCTATTTTAAATTTAAGGATGGAGGAGAATGTGATAAAATATTGCATGGTGGTCCTTGGATGTTTGATGGTAGACTTGTAGTTTTACAACGATGGAGCGCGTCAATCAAACATGAGAGAGACATTCTTTCTTCTATCCCAGTATGGGTTCAATTACATGGTGTCCCATTAAATATGTGGACACTGGAAATCCTAAATGTTATTGCTTCTGTCATTGGACACCCCATATGTCTAGATAGGCTGACGGCAAAATTAGAAAGAATATCTTACGCAAGGTGCCTAGTGGAAGTTGATGCCAAGAAACCTATCCCAAACTCAGTAGAGGTTGCAACGGAAGTGGGCTCCAGAATCAATATTGAGGTAAAAGTTGAGGGTGAGCCTCCAAGATGCAAACGGTGTGTTTGTTTTGGCCACTCAGATGTTCAATGCCCCCTTGCAGAAAAGCTGCCTTCAATCCAAACGAAAGAGGGAAAGGAAAATGTTAAGCTGAAGGAAATATCAACTAGCATATCTGATGATGACTCTGATACTCTGGAAGTAAATATATTGGAGATGGGATCAACTTCAGGAGTGAATGGGGGAAATACTAATCCTGATGTCAATGTTGTATTCCCAGGAAAGACTATGGAAGCTAAGCCTACCACTTGTCCTGGAAAAAGTATTGCTAGTTCTAACACCCATTTGGCTGCAAATTCAATTGGAACTATTGAGGAGCCATTTCCGAGTAATATTGATGGAGGTACTGCTATGTGCCAACTTTCTGAGTCATTTGACATGCCTGCAGATGCGCAAATTTATGGGAAGGGGGCTGAGGAAGTAAACATTGCATACCCAATTTCTTTAGAAGCAAAAGCTATTAAGGCTGTAACCAAAAGGATGACAGAATATGTTGCATTAGGGGAAGGAGAAACGATGTCCCAAGATGCAATCCTAAAGGGAGAGCATAAACAAAAACCTGGAATCTCACAGGAAGCTAATGGGGAGGGAGATAGTCCTGGGCATTTTAACACCTTAATACATGACAATGCAAATGAGGCTGAAGGAGGCCAAGATTTAGCACATGTTCAACAGTTTATAGGCAATCCATACAAGCACACTTCTACGGATACCGGGCAGATACCCTATTTGCTAGAGGATGAGGATTGTTCTATTTCTGAGCTGGACAGGATTCCGGATATCCTGTTCGTGGAAAACCCTGAATGGGAAAAGGAGGAGGAGTTGTTGATCAACAATGCAAATGCTACAAGACCGGTACCTAAGAACACAGAGCCATCTACATCTAATGAAATAAATGCCAGGAGAAGTACAAGGCTGAAAGAAGGCAGCCTTGCTAGACAAAAAAATCTCCCATGACGGTATTAATATGGAACACAAGAGGCCTCAACAGTGCTGTGAGGCAAAGAGACCTTAGAGATGTTTTGCAAAAAATAAAGCCATCAATAACAGTGTTACTGGAAACTAAACTTAAAGTCAAAACTTCGTATAAGAAGACGGGACTCCCTAAACATTGGAGTACACTAGATAATTTCTCTACTTGCAAGGGAGGCAGAATACTTATTGGATTCGACCCCCGAACCTGGAATGCAAATGTTATATCTTGCTCCCCGCAGCATGTCACGGCAATGTATCATAATGTTGGCGGTTTCTCCATGGCTTTAACCTCCGTCTATGCCCGAAATTCCAGCGCTGACCGTCAGCAATTATGGCAGGATTTGAAGAAGGATGTAGCTAGATTAAAACAGGAAGCGTGGATAGTGGGAGGTGATTTTAATTGTGTCCTCTACACCAAGGACAAAGTGGGAGGTCGCAAGCTTTTGGATAATATTGTTGATGACTATCATACCTGCATTACTGATTGCTCGCTTAAAGAGCTGAAAAGCATTGGACAACGCCTCAGTTGGTGCAACAAACGTGTTGGAGGGGGGCGGATAGCGGCTCAGCTGGACAGAATGTTCTACAATTCTGCGTGGACTACCTCCCTATCTGAGTCCTTTGTGGAGTATATTGATCCACAAATGAGTGATCACTCCCCAATGGTGGTACACTTTCATCTACAGGTACTTCCAGAACCAAAACCATTTAAATACTTTAACCATTGGCATCGCTGGTCGGGATTTACAGAACTTCTAGAATCTAGCTGGAATAAACCCCTCTATGGCAGCCCTACTTTTTGTTTCACCCAGAACTAAACCGTCTGAAGCATGACATGCGCAAATGGGTTAAGGAAAGAGCCGAGGTAAAAAAACATTGTCCAATGTCGTAAACAACTGGATGAACTTAGGTCTCAAGCCTGCATTCATTCTGTTAAAGAAATGCAGGTAAAGGAGCAATTTCTTACAAAGGAACTAGCTAATTTACTAGGTATGGAGGAAGAAATGTATCGTCAAAAGAGCAGGCAGCAATGGCTTAGTCTGGGAGACAGAAACACAAAATTCTTCTACACTTCTATGAAAGCGAGGCAAAGCCACAACAACTTATATCACCTGGTGGATGCATCTGGAATGCAAAAAAAATCCTATGAAGATCTCAAAATTTCGGCCCCCAAGTTTTATGAAGATTTATACACTCAATGTGACTACTGGAGGGTTTTTCCAAATCTGGTACCAAAGCGAGTAATCACCCATGAAGCAAAGGTTTGGCTTGATAGAAGAATCACTAAGGAGGAAGTGAAAGAAGCTATTTTCCAGATTGGGGCTGATAAAGCACCAGGGCCTGACGGCTACAATGGGCATTTCTACCACCATAATTGGAGTCTGATTGGGGATGATGTTACTAAGGCAGTGCTAGCTTTCTTCAAAACTGGGAGGATGGTCCGTCAGGTAAACCACACTTTTCTTACTCTGGTTCCCAAAAATTCTAATGCAACCTGTTTAGGAGATTATAGGCCAATAGCATGTTGTAATGTGTTATACAAGGCTATCAGCAAAATCATATGCAACAGATTGAAAGTGGTCATTCATAAACTGATTGCACCAAACCAGGCTGCTTTTCTAAAGGGTAGGCTACTATCGGAATGCGCCTTATTAGCTCATGAACAAATCCGGGATTTCAGCAACCCCATGGGTTCTAGAGCATGCATTAAACTGGACTTGAGAAAGGCTTTTGATAGCGTGAATAGAGAATTCATTTATTATATGTTGCACCGGCTGGGATTTAGCCATATTTTCATCAACTGGATTAGGGAATGCATTTCTTCCCCGACTTTCTCTGTTATGGTAAATGGCAGCCCTCACGGTTATTTTAAAGGAAACAGAGGGCTACGACAGGGAGACCCTCTTTCCCCATATCTATTTGTAATAGTAATGGAAGCTTTCTCCCTCATGGTAGCTAAAGCTATTACCACTAGATCCATTGACCCGATGAGGCGGATCGGATCCATATCCCACCTACTATTCGCTGATGATCTCCTTGTTTTCTGTAGAGCTAATTCTCACTCAATATTCGGTCTCAAAAAACTCCTGGAAGATTTTGGCAGAAATTCAGGGCTTCAAATAAATTGGGAGAAAAGTGCAGGCATTTTTAGTAAAGGCACCAGGAACCCAACATCATTGGCAGAATGCTTGGGCATCAGACATGCAACGACTATCACCACTTATTTGGGCCTTCCACTGTCATCCAAGTACCCAAAAGCACAAGAGTACAGCAAATTGGTGGATAAATGTAAAAAAAGACTTCTGGGATGGACCTCAGCAACTCTCTCAATTGCGGGACGGATCGAACTGGTGAGAACTGTAATTTATGGTATGGTATCTTTCTGGATGCAAGCTATTCGCGTCCCTACTTCTATACTCCGCACTATATCATCAGTTTGCATAAGATTTATTATGGGCTCCTCCCGCATATGGTCGTGGAAGGACATATGTACCCCAAAAGATGAAGGTGGAGTGGGTCTCAGGCTTCTTAAAGACTTAAATATTGCTTCTGGAATTAAACTAACATGGCGCTATCTCGCTGAAAAAGGGCTTTGGGCTACCTACATGAAGGAACATTACGGAGATCCTCATTCTTTCTTCGCTGCAAAAGGGAAGGCAACTCAATCGGGGTCTTGGAAGTTCATGGTTCATTGCAAAAACATATCACAAAAGCTTATCAAAAAGGAGGTACGTGATGGCAAAACTACACTATTTTGGCATGATCACTGGCTGCAAGGGGGGCCGTTGAAAAACTTGCACTCGATCCCGGACGGAGCAGATAGGTTGACGGTAGCGGATTATTGGCAGGGGAATGGATGGGCTAATGACCCCACAATACAGCATTTGAAAACTCAGCTGCAGCCTATCAGATTATCACTCGGAAATGATTCTTGGAGCTGGCTGCCTGGAGCCGAATTCAAGTACAAAGAAGCCTGGGAAGGCGCGCGGACACAAGGCCATAAACTAGGCTTCAGCAAGTTGGTGTGGTACTGCGGCTACATACCCAAATTCTCTTTGGCACTACTGCGCGCCATCAAAGGGAAATTAATGACCAGAGACATATTAATCAAGTGGGGTATGAACAGTCCTAGTGACTGTGTGCTGTGCGATGGGAAATTGGAGACTGTGGAGCACATCTTCTTTGACTGCGAGTACACTGGTTATCTTCTGCGTAGGTGTCTGCTTAAATGTGGGGTATTGGCTCATGTGCCGACTAAAATAGCTGAGGTTGGGAAATATTTCTTAAGCCGGTTTGGGGGCAAAAGCACATTAAGCATGCTCGCCAAGACAGCGTTGGCTGCGATGGTGTGGCATATATGGAGGGAAAGAAATAGACGGATCTTTGAGAATTCCAGGAAATCCAAGATACTCCTTTTTGAAGATATTGCAGCAGATCTGAGAATTGCGTTACGTGACCAAGACTTATCGGATAGGGACGCAGCAGAAGCACTTTCGAACTGGGAGTTCCGCGATATGGGCTAGATACAGCTAGGATACAGTTGCAGTTGCAGTTTCTTTTACTTTTATTTTTATTTTACCTATTGGGGTTATGTATGACATGTGTTGGTGTGACGGGGGTGAGTACCTAATAGTAGGGAGTGACGGCGCTTGTGCCCTATCCTCACTCTATTGGATCCTCACTTTCGTTGACCAGCTGTACAGTTTGATGCACATAAATATAGATCTCTCTTTACCTTTCAATATATATATATATATATATATATATATATATATATATATGGATAGTGTGGGTATTCTTGCTAAGTCCATGCTTGCTACTATGGTGTGGCACATTTGGAGGCAGCGCAATTCGAGAATATTTGATGGTAAGGAAGTTGGGAAAGTTGAGCTTTTTGAAGATATTGCATCAGATGTGCGTACCATTCTTCGAAATGTTGATAGAGACTGTCCTGGTACGGATAATCCATTTTCTAACTGGGGGTTTCTTGACTGCGGATAATCTTTGGGTCTTTCATGTTTTGAGCTTTTTTGGGCTGGAAACTATCCATTGTGAAATAGGGAGTTGTGGGTGACGGCGCTTGTGCCCTATCCCCACTCTTCTTGTTTCCCTTAGGATGTATTCAGGCTTGTACATTTGTATATTGTTGTTATTAATAAAATTCCCTTTACCTGTCAAAAAAAAATATATATATATATATATTAACATTATAATATACAGTTTATAATAACTTATATAACTTTATAATACATTGTTTATAATATTCTTACATATGTAATACTCAAAGTTTATATAATAATATATTTTTATACCTCAACCTAGTATGTCGTTAATATAAAATAGGGTACTGTTCCTTCTTTAAAAAAACACTGGTCATGTAGTACTAACAACTAACAACTTATACAATATTATATCTATAGTTATAAATCTATCTATATTACATTTGACAACTGTTTTTGAATCCTAAGGCTGACTAGGACAAGCTGACTAGGACAAACAGGTTGATAGAAAGACGGCTTGGATTTAATCATGAGGAATGAATGGTTGAGATGAGATTTTGTGGAAAGTTTTGGAGGGAAAAATATTTCTAAGCAAATGAAACTTTTTGGGGAATGAAAGTTTCTGGGGAATAGAATAGTGCAATTAATGTATTTGGTGAAAAAAATTTAACTTGCACTTAATGCTACAGATAGAATGCTGTGCAGATCGAGTGATCTCTCTCTCAATGCAGGGCCCACTGTCTCTTCGATGCATGGGGCAACACGATGAGAATAATTTCCCGTGTCGACGGCGCCCGCTTTTATGCTAATTTGTTGTTCCACACCAAAGGCGCCTGCGCCGAATTTGTTGTTTCACGTTGAATTTGTTGTTCTGGGTCGAAGGCGTCTACGTCGAATTTGTTGTTCCACACCGAAGGTGTCCGTGTCGCTAAATATTTTTACGCTTTGTTCTTTTAAATTTTGGCTGTGTAAATAATTTTTTGGGAACACAGATTTCGTGGGGGAAAACCTTAAATGAAGCATGCCCACATGCATATGTTATGACTAGTTCATATATATATATATATATACCCTACTGTTCAAAATTTTAAAAACCACTCACAGTTTCTTCGTTGGCTTCCTCTTTTTTGCTTGCAGGTGGGAGGCACAACTGCGACGGTGGGTGATGTCGGCGCCGGGGGTCGGAGATCCAGTGACTGCAGGTGGCAGTGGCCTCGAGGAAGCTCGGGTTCTTTAGAGAGGAGGGGAGGTGCGGCGTGCATGCTTGAAGGAAGGTGGAGGAGGGCGGTGGTTGGGTGCTGACGGGGAGTCGTCGGAGATGGAGGTTGAGGGTTCGGGGGTCTGGGTGTTGTCAAAGTGGGCGGAGGCATTTTCAGTCGAAGGGGAGAGGTTGAGAGAGGGAGGCGGTGATTAGGGTTTGCAGGAGGTATGCAGATGGTTGCAGGTAGAGGGGAGTGATCAGAGATGGGAGGGGTGTAGTCGGAGTGAGGGTCGATGGCTGGGGAAGCGAGGGAGGAAGTTGAGGCGGAGGGTGACGCCGTGGCTGAAAGTTGCCGGAGGGAGAGATCGACGGGGTGTTGGGCTCGGGGTGTATGCAGTCGGCTAGGAGAGGAGGAAGGCGGTTCCAGGCTGGTGGCTGGGCACCGGAGATGAGGTCGGACGTCAGGCGGTGTAAGGCTGCGGGCTAGGGTTTTATGAAGAAGAGTTAGGCTTTTTAATAGGGGTTGCGTGAGAGATGGGGGGTTTAAAGAGAGAAGAACTGGGGTTTGCCTAGGTTTTTTAGAGTGTGGCTAGGGTTTTATGAAATATGGTTTTGAGAGGGGGGTTGTGGATGTGCGTGAGTTAGGCTGGGTTAGAGTTAGGGTTAATAAAGAAAAGGAAAGTTTTAATAATATTTGATTTGTTTTTTTAAATAGTTTTGATTAAAATTGATTTTTGTTTTAACGATTTTGATTAGGGAATAATGACAAATATTTTAAGGAAAGTTGAATAATAATAATAATTGGGAGAGAATAATGGGTTTTAATTAGAGAATAATACTAAATTAGTTATAGTTTTAATTAGGATTAAAATAGGAAAGTTTTCAAAAGAATTTGAATTTGAATTTAAAAAAAATTGAATTTTAAAAACTTAAAACGATAAATATAACACATTTTAATAAGTTAGCTTAATGTAAGGATAATATTTAGATCAACACATCAAAAGTATAATAATGATAGACATTACTTAATAGAACTCAACTCCATCGTATCAGAAAATAAAGGTCATTACATTCTATCCACCTTGAGAAAATTTCGTCCTCGGAATTTCTATCAACTAAGGGGTATGGAACAAATAAGGGTAACGCTCTCGCATTTTGTCTTCCCGCTCTCAGGTGGATTCTTCAGGCGAATCATGCCGCCACATCACTCTCACGAGCTCAACGACATTGTTCCTGAGCGTCTTCTGATGTCGGTCTAAGATCTGCATCGGCTGCTGCTCATAAGTCAGATCCGGTCGAACTGTAATCTCCGAGTAATCGACTGCATGAGAAGGGTCACTGATGTAACGACGCAGCTGAGATACATGAAAAACATCATGTACTCCCTCCAATAAAGGTGGCAGTGCTAGACGATAAGCTACCTCTCTAACTCGCTCTAGCACATCAAATGGTCCAATGAATCTCGAACTGAGCTTGCCGCGCTTCCCAAAATGAATCACTCCTCTGTTTAGGGATATCTTCAAGAATACATGATCTCCAGCCTTGAATTCTAAAGGACGACATTTAGCATCAGCCTAATGCTTGTACCGATCATGTGCAATACGAAGCTTATCCCTGATGGTACGCACTACATCTACAGCCTCAACTATCATCTCTGGTCCCAACATCTCTCTATCACCAGGCACCGGGACAGTCCAAATAGAGTCTCTGTCGGACTGAAAGTGAAGGGGCCCGCCCGCCACACTCCCTTTCCCTGCTCCATGGCTGAAACAGCAGGGCCTCGCTCAGGTGGTCTTTTTTCCCTTATCTTCCCTAACGTTCAGAGTTGTTCTGGTTTGAGAAAGGAGCACCGCCGACGTCCACTGGGGGTGCCCTGAATGAATAAGAAATGGACATCGCTTGCATGAAACTTCTATCCCAACTCAGCAGAGATCGACATTTTCTTCCATAAAGTGCAGCAAATGGTGCCATGCCAATGCTGACTTGATAGCTGTTGTTGTAGGCGAACTCCACTAGGTGCAAGTGATCTTTTCACAAACCCTTAAGATCCAACATACAAGCTCGCAACATATCCTCCAATATCTGGATAGTGCGCTCCGACTGTCCATCAGTCTGCAGGTGATACACAGTGTTGAAACTCAGACTGGTACCTAGATTCTTCTGCAGACTCTTCCAGAACTGGGACTTGAATCTCGTGTCTCGGTCGGAGAAGATACTCATGGGGACTCCATGCAATCACACAATCTCCTGCACGATCATCGTTCACATCACGACATGCACTAGAAAGAAGTTATAAGGGTATGAGAAAGGTAATTACCTCCATATACTTCTTGCCAGTATCTCCGTAGATTGTCCTACTCGGAAGGGAATGAAATGCGTAGACTTGGTTAATTGATCAACGATAACCTAAATTGCGTCATTTTGATTGGTACTTTGAGGTAGTCCAGTCACGAAGTCCATGGTGATGTGCTGCCACTTCCACTCCGAAATCGGCAGGGGTTGAAACAATCCAGCAACATGATGATGTTCAGTCTTCACTTGCAGACACACTAGGCACTTGGCGACACTTCGAGCTATGCTCCTCTTCATACCATGCCACCAAAAATTCAGACAGAGATCCTTATACTTCTTGGTACCGCCAGGATGAATGGAATAGGGAGAGCTATGAGCTTTATTCATCAGCTCGTCTCTGATATCACCTGAGGGTATGCAGATCCTACTGCCGTATCTCAAGGAACCATCCTCGTGAATGATAAAATCCGTCCGAAGTCCAGCTTCAACTTGCTCTCGGATCTTCTGCAGTTTTGCATCTCCAGACTGTGCAGCTTTGATCCGATCCATTATCGTCGACTGAATCTGCATATTCATCAACGATGATGTGATTCCAGGTTAAACAACTTCTGTACTCATCTCATGCAGATCTTGTTGTAGCCTCCACTGAACTGTAAGAGTCATAACTACTGGAAGTCTGCTCAAGGTAGTGGCTACGACATTAAGCTTACCTGGGTGATACTGGAGGTCGATGTCGTAATTAGCCATCAGCTCTAACCATTTGTGTTGTCTCATTTCAACTCCTTCTGAGTAAAAATATATTTCAAACTTTTGTGATCAGTGAAGGTCTTTACTTTCTCACTCAGTAAGAAATATCTCCAAATCTTCAGTGCAAAGATGACATCGGCTAACTCCAAGTCATGAGTCAGATAATTCTTCTCGTGAATCTTCAACTGTCAAGAAGCGTAAGCGACCACATGACCATGTTGATGTAGGACACATCCAAGGCCTTTGCCCAAGGCATCACAAAAGATCTCAAATCCTCCATTCCTATCTGGTATAACCAGGACTGGTGCAGATGTCAACCTTGCTTTCAAAATCCCAAATGCCTGCTCGCAAGAGTCTGACCAATCAAACTTGATGTTCTTCCTCGTCAATTGAGTCATGGGTTTGGCTATCTTCGAGAAATCCTGGATGAATCGACGGTAGTAACCCGCCAATACTAAGAAACTCTGATGTCTGATGCCGACCGAGGGGTAGGCCAATTTCTGACTGAAGCGACTTTCTCTGGGTCGACAGAGACACCATCACCCGGTACCACATGTCTAAGGAATGCGATATGGTCCAGCCAAAATTTGCATTTGCTGTACTAGGCATACAACTGGTGACGACGACGTGTCTCTAACACAATCCTCAGGTGCTCGACGTGCTCCTCCTCACTCTTCGAGTAAACCAATATGTCGTCAATGAATATCACTACGAATTTATCCAGAAAGTTGTAGAATATGAGATTCATGAATATTACAGGAGCGTTGTTCACACCGAACGGCATGACAACGAACTCATAGTGTCCATACTTGGTCCGGAAGGTCGTCTTGTAGATATCTTCATTCTTGACCTTCACCTGATGGTATCCACTCCTGATATCCAACTTCGAGAAAACTCGTGATCCACCGAGTTGATCGAAGATGTCATCGATGCAAGTTAATGGGTACTTATTCTTCACAGTGACGTTGTTCAGCTCCCGATAATTCACATTCTCCTCGATCCATCCTTCTTCTTGACCAGCAGTACAGGGGCACCCCCGGGAGACACACTGGGATGGATGAATCGTTTCTACAACAGGTCGTCTAACTGCTTCTGTAGCTCTCCAAGTTCTGTTGAAGCTATACAGTAAGGCACCTTCGAGATCGGTTGAGTATTCGGCATCAGGTCGATGATGAATTCCAGAGCTCGGTCAGGCGACAATCCCTCCGAAAATACAGCTTTGAAGTCTCAAACTACTGCATGCTTCTCCAGTTCGATTTGCATAGATGTGACGATCACTTCATTCGGCTGGGCCCGAAATCTGATAGGTCCGAGCAAACGACTACCACTGATGAATTCGAACATGGTATGGTCGGAAATTTTAATTACTACTTTCTTCTTGTGACAGTCGATAGTAGCATAGAAGGTCCCTAACCAGTCCATGCCGAGAAAAGAATCAAAGTTAGGAGTGTCCAGGACCATGAAGTCTGCATACTTATGTCTGCAAATCACTAAAGGACATGATTTGCATCCCAAGGTAACACTCACCACGCCACTTCCGGTAGTGATATTCCATCTTTTAGGAAGTGGGTAAGTAGGAATCATGTGCTTAACCACGAACTTTCGAGATATAACACATAAAGAAGCTCTGGAATCAAATAAAGTCAGAGGTGGGTGGAAGGCCACTAAGATAACACCTAAAATGACATAATAATAAACTTAGCAAGTGAATCTAACCAACAAGATGAATATAAGAGAAATAAGAAATACTAGATCTAAATGTTACCTGTAATCACTTCGTCCTCAGGCTCAGCTCCTGCAGCTGTCATCGTGAATGCCTGGCGCTTCGGCTGATTGGCCTGTTGATAGGCCCGGTTCTATGGAATCAGAGGCGGTCCATGCTGAGCAGGTTCCGGTGCTCCTTGCTGAACAGGTGCAAGAACTGCTCGCTGAATAGGTCTAGGTACTCCAGTAGGTGCTCAAAGGTCCTTACTGTTGGGCAGTCTCTCGCAGCATGTGCAGATGATCCGCAGATCAGGCATTGGTTCAGCATCCTCCTACAATCCTTCTTCTGATGTCCGGTCTTGCCACAGAAGTAACAGGTCAGCTGTGATCGGTCGACAGGAGAAGTTGGTCTCTTAAACTGGGGAGGCCGGAAATTTCCTCTGGGCCCCATCCTAGGCGGCTCCATGGGATGCTTGTGTACGGATCATCTTGCCCTTGCAATACTAACATCAACACACTAGAGGGGGGTGAATAGTGTAATGGAAATAAATTGTGCAATTAAAATTTAGCTTGGAAATGCGGAATAGTAAATGCAAGAGGAATTAATCAACACAATCAAACGCAAACACAAGATTTTACACTGGTTCCCCAAAACTTGGGTGCGTCCAGCCACACCAATATTCACTATAATTACCACAAAGAGAAGTGAATACAATCCCACAAAGAGATACCTCACACAGAGGATTTTGTCCTATACAAGAACCAAACCAACCCTACACAAGGATCAAACTCCCACACAAAGAATTACTACCTCCCATATAGAGAATTAGGGTTAGCCCTACACTAGGACACCAAACTCCCACAAAGAGAGTAACTTCCATAAAGATAGTATCTGATTACCACAAAGAGAATATCTAATTCCCATAAAGAGAATTAGGGTTTCAAAGAACCACAAAGTAAAACAAATACTTGTACCTATGCCTTGAGATGAACTTACTCATCAATGAATGCAAGGCATGAAAGAGGATCTCCAAGTGATGAGATTAGGTTGAAAGCACTTGGATGATTTCCATTGAGCTTGACTTCAATGCATGAAGGAGAGAATGAGCTCTAAGAGGGAAATGAGAGAGTTTACGCGTGGCTTAATCAATCTCTAAAGATTTGCAATAGCATCAAGAAGCTCCAATGAACTCAGCCCTCTCATATATATAAGAACTCTATATGAACTCTCAAAACCCAAGGAAATAGCCAAAAACAAAAAGCTGCAACGGCTAGAATCTAGGCAAAAACGTCATCGACAGTCGACTGATGAACAACTGATAGTCGACTGTCCAATGGCTAAATAATTTCCAACGGCTATAATATGAGCCAGGACAGTCGACTGATGAAGACTATACAGTCGACTGTATACAGGACAGGTGCCTGTAAATCCTTCAGCAGTCGACTGGTGCAGGGGATAGAAAAAGATAGAGAGATGCAACTTATGCACTATTTGAAGACAGACGACTGATGGCCAGTATACAGGATACTGTCAAATGGACAGGCGACTGTAAAAACTACAACAGTCGACTGACTTGTAAATTGGGATGAAGCCCAGAAACATCAAGTTGCACACAGTCGACTGTAGAACAATTCATAGGCGACTGTTGGAAGACATGCCACTGTAAAATGATCGTCAGTCGACTATTCCAAAAGCTCAAGTATGAGTCAATAAAAGGTTGACTTGAGCAGTGCACTACATTCGACTGTAGAAGGCTCGACAAGCACCTGGAATCACCCAGTCGACTGTAAGGCCTTCATCAGTCGACTGATGGAGAGCCAGAGACTCCAATTGGGTCTTTGGGAAAGATGAACCTATTGGCTTTGGATTCTATAATAATCCTAAGGCTCACTACGATAGTTAAATGCATATGCATGAATGAGTAAACCATCTATCAAGGCATTACATTAAACCTAGACTCAAAAAGAGAAAATCAATAAATGAAATAATACATGGATTACATTGATTTCCTTAGAGTCTATGGCTTCAATCTTGATGCCTTGATGCTCCCTATCATCTCCAAGCTTTGGCACCCCTTAATTCCAAGCTTTGGCATTACTCCTCTTGATGTCTATCCTTGCACCAACTATGAGACTAAAACAAAAGAGTCATTAGCAACAACATAATGTTGTGGTCATGATCAAAATAATATTGGTATGAAACACAATTACTCAACAGCTTGCTTCCTCTAGCTGGAGGTCCAACTGGAAGTCTCGCCACAACTTCGTGACTCCATGCCGCATCCAATACGTCCTGAAGAGTCGTTAGCTTCGTCGAGGTCATCGAGGCTTGAACTTTGGGATTCAAGCCTTGGCAAAACTGAAAGGCACAATCTTCTCGGTCTTCAATCATATGTGGTGCAAAGCGGCTGAGCATAGCAAACTCGGTCTCATACTCATCAACGGTCCTGTCTCCCTGGACCAGATTGGTGAAGCGATGCTGAAGTTCTCTTTTGGTAGTCTTGGAAAAATATTTGGTGTTGAACCTTTCCCGAAACATGTCCCAAGAGATCAGTCTGACTAAACGTCTCTCTTCTAGTTGCCACCAGCTTCTTGCATTGTCAGTCAGCTGGAGCTTTGCGACGTCAACCCATCTAGCCTAAGGGATACGAGCAACACTCAGCTTGTCTTCAGTCCCTTGGGCCCATTCTTCAGCATCGAAAGGCCATTCCTTTCCAGAGAAGCTCTTAGGTTGCAATTCATGGAAATGCTTAACTCCAGGTTCAGCTCTGGGTGGTGGCAGTGTGATCTGAATAGGTTGCTGGCCCTGCTGGATCAGCTGCTGCTGGATCTCTAGCATTTCTCTAATAAATCTGATGAGTTCATTGATGTCAACCACTGGCTCCATTCCCATTCTGGGTGGTGTGTCTTCCTGCCATGCTAAAACAAGAAAACTTGGGTAAATTTTTGTGTACAAGTTAAATCGAGACGTTTTTGGCTAATGTTAGTATTTCCATTGTTCTGAGTTTTGCTTAATGCACTGACCTGCATGGGTCACCACAAAAACCTGTCACGCCCCGCTTCCCATGATACTTAGGAGCGAGGATGCAAGTCGGTTCGCATGGGCTGAAGCAGTGAAGCTTAAGCCTAATAAGCGTCTGTGATAACAACCAAACACAGATTCTTGCATGCAATCAGTACAACAGAGATAATAAAAAATTAAGCCAACGTCCAGAAAGAAAGTGCACAAGGAAATAAGGCCCCAAGCATGACCAACAACAAAAGTCTACAAAAATGGGTACACACCCAAAAGAAAAGCAATAATAAAACTCTACGCAGCAGCAGCAGGAGAATCTCAGTGACTAGTCCTCTGTGGGGAGAACCTCTGGGTCGACGTACTCCTGGTCCAACGGATCAGTCTGATCAAACAACTCGTCCTCCTGGTACTCTGTCTCCTGACCTGATATACATTTCAAATAACATGGAATGTATGTCAGCAAGGGTCCTTGGCAAGCTATGGTTATGAGTGGGATCCTTGGCAAGATATGCAAAAGATTAAACATGGCAGTTAAAGCAATTATAAATATTTACACTAGCATGACAGTTCTGTTATGAATGGAAACATGACAGTTCTAGTTTAAGTAGAAACAACATCAGTTCTATGTGTTAACATGTTTGTTTTAACATTTTTAAGTTGTTCAATAGTGTGTGCAATTTCGTGACTAAGGTTCACGTCTTTAGACGTCTAGTAAGTGAATCCACCTTCAAGTGCCCCAGAAGGCGACCCTTTTACTACCAGCTAGTGCCCACGAACCCAACCCTACCCACGTGTACTTTCAGGACCACGATCCAGAATCAGCCAACCGTCCATCATGAGTTATAATACTGGACACGAGCCAGACTAGCCAACCGGCCCACGGGAATAGCCAAATCTTGGCATGCATGTCTATGATTTAGCCAAACTGGCTATCAGATTCTATAATTATCAAGTTATTCACATATTTCATGTACTTTCTGCAGGTTTTGCATTTCATGTCGTAACAAGGCGTTATCATTCTACTTAATGATGTCCACACAGGCACGCGGATTCTAGTCTAGCAATTCACAAAAGTGCGTATAAGGGGTTTTAGTGTCATTGTGTCACATGGAATTTTTGTGTACAAGATATCATGGTTTAAGTCATATAGAACTAGTTAAGTGTAAAAACGTCTAAATGAACAACATTTACAACGTGTATTAAATTGCGTACTTGCCCGATTTCGGTGATTTTGGTGTCGATGAGTTCGTATGGAAGGCGCGGACGTTTTCTATGTCATTATGTTTCCGATATCAGTCCAAAGGTGTTAAACTACCCAACTAATTTAATAACATAACATGTAGTTACCGTTACTATTATGTATTAACTAAATAATCTAACTTAGGTGACACACACATATTAACTTTATAATATACAGTTTATAATAACTTATATAACTTTATAATACATTGTTTATAATATTCTTACATATGTAATACTCAAATTTTATATAATAATATATTTTTATACCTCAACCTAGCATGCTGTTAACATATAATAGGGCAATGTTCCTTCTTTTTTTAAAAACACTGGTCATGGAGTACTAACAACTAAAAACTCATACAATATTATATCTATAGTTATAAATCTATTCCTATATATACAATACTATTCACAATTTTTTAAACCACTCACAGTTTCTTCGTTGGTTTCCTCTTCTTTGCTTGCAGGTGGGAGGCGCAACTGCGGCGGTGGGTGCTGTTGGTGCCCGGGATTGGAGATCCGATGACTGGGCGGCGGCGGCCTTGAGGAGGCTGGGTTCTTTGGAGAGGAGGGGAGGTGCGGTGTACGGGCTTGGAGGAAGGTGGAGAAGGGCGCGGTTAGGTACTGACGGGGAGTTGCCGGAGATGGAGGTTGAGGGTTCGGGGGTCTGGGTGTTGTCGAAGTGGGTGGAGGCGTTTGCAGTCGGAGGGGAGAGGTTAAGAGAGGGAGGTGGTGATAAGGTTTTGCAGGCGGAGGGATGCTGATGGTTGCAGGCGGAGGGGAGTGATCGGAGATGGGAGGGGTGGAGTGAGGGTCGATGGCAGGGGAAGAGAGGGATGAAGTTGAGGCGGAGGGTAGCGCAGCAGCTGAGAGTTACCGGAGGGAGAGATCGATGGGCTGTTGGGCTCGGGGTGTTTGCAGTCGACGAGGAGAGGAGGAAGGCAGTTTCAGGCTGGTGGGAGGGCACCGGAGATAGGGTCGGACGTCGGGTAGTGTGAGGCTGCGGGCTAGGGTTTTGTGAAGAAGAGTTAAGGTCTTTAGTAGGAGTTGCGTGAGAGATGAGGGGGTTTAAAGAGAGAAGAACTGGGGTTTGCCTTAGGGTTTTTAGAGTGGGACTAGGGTTTTATGAAATAGGGTTTTGAGAGGGGAATTGTGGCTGTGCGTGAGTTAGGCTGGGTTAGAGTTAGGATTAATAAAGAAAAGGAAAGTTTTAATAATATTTGATTTGTTATTAAATAGTTTTGCTTAAAATTGATTTTTGTTTTAATTATTTTGATTAGGGAATCATGACAAATATTTTAGGGAAAGTTAAATAATAATAATAATTGGGAGAGAATAATGGGTTTTAATTAGAGAATAATACTAAATTAGTTATAGTTTTAATTAGGATTAAAATAGGAAAGTTTTCAAAAGAATTTGAATTTGAATTTTAAAAACATTTGAATTTTAAAAACTTAAAACAATAAATATAACACATTTTAATAAGTTAGCTTAATGTAAGGATAATGTTTAGATCAACACATCGAAAGTATAATAATGATAGACATTACTTAATAGAACTCAACTCCATCGTATCAGAAAATACATGTCGTTACAGGCAAGGAAAAGTCCTCGGATTGTGAGGTAAGGGAAAATCCTTGTTGTAGGCAAGGTGGTTGTAAATCCTCTTGGTTGGAGGTGATTTGTACTATTTACTTATAATATTGGATTAAAGCCGAACAAGGATTTCGAGGACTAGACTATCCGGGAGTGGGGAACCAGGATACATCGTGGTCTTTGCAATTGTTATTTACTTGCACTTAATTACCGTTGTTTAACTTTATTATTGCAAGTATTATTTTGTGTTGATTTGGATTTATACTAGAAAACTCTTTATTAATTCTAGGGAGATTTCTGGAGGAATTTTAATTTTTATAAACACTATTTACCCCCACTCTAGTGTTCTCCTTGCCATAGCAGGTCCCAACAAAACCCCCAAACAAAAGCCCACTACATTCCCTTTATTTGCAAGCTTGCCATTGCTTTTTCATAAAACCCAGAGACCCTTCATCTTTTCCTTATTTACAGGTTTGCCATCGCTCTTTTTTTCACTTTGCAGCCCATGTTTTTTTGCGATTTAGTCTCTGTCTTTTCTTGTTTTGCCCTCCGACCCTCCTGACAAACACACACTTTTTTCCGCTTTGGCCGCTGCTTCTCTCCGCATTTGCGCCCGAGCAACGATTGTCTCCGTGCCCTACGGGCACTGGCAATTTCTAGTTTTTAACTATTTAAACCTCTCTTGACTAGTTGTTGCTCAAAATCCATAAATCATTATTTTAATTCTATCTATTTAGATAAATAGTTAAAATTAAAATTCGGAAAGAAAAAACAAAATAATGTATATCTTGTTAATGATGGAAATTTTCACATGTTGATGCGCATATATGGAATTTAATTTAATTTTTAAATTTTTTTTCTCCGATGTATTATATACGTCATGGATTATCAACATACCAAAAATGAATAAATCCTACGCCGTTTGACGTTTAATCCGAGAATTGCGAATTTAATGGTTTCAGAACAATAGAATTTTTTAATGAGTTAATTGAGTGTCAAATTTAACTAAGTTTCATAGACATTTGGGGTTTATTACTTTTGAATGGGTGTAATAACCTCCTAATAGAGAAAAATAATTAGGAGTTCAAAAAAATCAGGGAACATATCGGTTTTTACAAATATTGTTAGCATTTAAAATTTCTGATGCTGACCAAAAATATCCATTTTCCTTTAAAAACTTATTTTTGGGGGGTTTCGCATATTCGTCCCTTAACAAGCGTATTTAGAGATTTGTCTCTTAAATATGCATATTCGCTCTCAATTCCATCAAATATTAAACTTTACCCAAATAGTTTCAACATCCTATATTCTGTTAAAGAGTTAGCCGAACTTAGATTAATTAATGCTTAAATACTGATTATAGTTAATTAATTAAGAATTAAATGCTAATTTACAATTAATCAACCACAAAACACCCTCTCATTAGTTTTAGGCGGAGGTGGCGGCGTCGCCTCCTCCCCGTCATTTTTTTGGGGCGAAGGAGCACCGCCTCCTCCCCTTCCTCCTCAAAAAATAAGGCGGTGTTGTCGCCGCTGCCGTCCCAAAAAATGATGGGAAGGCAGCGGCGCCACCGCCACCGCCTGGAAAAAAACAGACGAGGAGGAGGGAGAGGCGACTGCCTCCGCCTCCGCCCTTCTCCTCGTCGGGTTTTTGTGGGAGGAGGCGATGCCGCCTCCACTACAAAAGACAGGGTGAATTGTACCGGTTATGGTAGTAGCGGTTTTCAAAACCTCCGAAAATGAGTTATTTGTCACGGTTACAAACCGCTAGTATGCAAGAGGATTTTTCCAGCTGGTCGGAACCGATATAACCCAAAATAATCTCTCCAATTGCACGCGAAAAAAACCCCCGCCAAAAGAAGCGGGAAAATGTTTTTTAGCACTCGCGGTTCGTAACCGATATGAAAAATGTGGGGGCGGTAAAGACCGCTATAACAATTTGATCCGTGCTTATTTCCCAGCGGTTTCGAACCGATGGTATATGGTATTGATGAAATAAATTATTAAACTAATTTATATCGGGTGCAAACCGCTCCAAATCACCCAAAGAGCGCACTTCCCCATGTGTACATCCCCAAAGAGCGCCGTCCATTCCCTTCAACGTGATTCATTGTGCTGATATGAAAATCTTCGATTTTTGATCCGTCATCGTCGATTTCTTACGGGATCTGCAAATTCGAAATTGTTCTTCTCCGTCATCGTTGATTTCTTCGAGCGAATCTGCAAATCGTGGGGCTCTTTTCCGTCATCATCGATTTCTTCGGGCGGATCTACAAATCGTCGATTTCTTCTCCGTCATCGTCGATCTCTTGCGTGGATCTGCAAATTCAAGTTAGTTCTTATCCTTCATCGTTAATTTCTGCGAGCGGATTTGCCAATAGCGTCAATCAACGGCGAATTTTTGTTTTCTGCGAGCCGATCTTCGTCCGCAAAGCAATTTTAGTTAACCTTCTTTATTGATCCTTACTTGCGTGGCTGGACTCCAATATTCAATTGCTAACTGGAGATTCATTCCGTCAGGTCTTCTATCTGCCACTAGAGTACAAGCTACATCTTAAAAGGAAAAATTAATAATAATAATTGTGAGGGTTGTGGCCTTGTTCTGAGAATGTGTGTTCTCAGCCCTCAATTTGCATTATTGTTATTGGGAAGCCCTAATTTGTGCATAGGGGTTGAGTTGTATTTGCCTGATTGATTTTCATATCGTTGAACCATAGGCAAAATGAAAGGTTACATGACATTGATTACTAATTAATTTGATGGTTCTATTGAATTGTTCAATATGTCTTGATATTAATAACATAGGCCATGTGTAATGCATTGAACACTGGTTCAGTCATTCCTTTTTTTAAAAAAGTATTCTCTTCCTCAGGTGCATAACATAATTCAAGTACCATCTATCATAATTGTCATCGGTGCAATTCCTAAAGCAATTTAACTGGCAGTTCTAGTATTTTCATTTCCCATTTTGTTTCTATGGAGGTAAAGTTGCATAAATGGAGGTATGAAATATTTTTTTTCAATTGTTGTCCAGGTACATACAGAGCACCTGTGCTACATCCAGTGAGGGCTTGTACGAGGGTCTGGACTGGCTCTCCAGCAACATTGCCAGCAAGGTGATTTTGCCGTTCACTACTGTTTGTTCATTGTCATATTGTTAAGGTGAAGGTGTTTTAATTTAAAAGAAGTTAATAGGTTGGTTGTAAAGTGTGGATTTTGAATTATTGGACTATTTAGCTATCCTATGTTTGAAATTAACAAATGCATCTGTTTGAGTATGTTTCTTCCATTTTTTCTTTTGTACTTACTATCAGTTCCTACAAGTTGATTCACTACCATGTGTCCATTTTAGGTTAGCACTTTCATCAGCTGTTACCATCTTTTTTTTGATCTGTATATCCCATCATCAAGGATATATGAAGTGATAGCTGCCCCCAAGTCTTTTGGTGGTTTGATTCTCACTAACATAAAAATGAGATTGCTTCTTGTTTGTATGCTGATACAAATTTCTAGTGTTTTTGTTTGGTATTCATCCATACAGAAACTTCTAGAAACCCAAATATCTTGCCTTTCTTTAGATGATGTTATTATCATATTGAAATATCCTATAATCAAGTTTAGCTCTTAATGACATGATTAGTAACAACTGAAGGTGGATGGGTGCTGGAAGCTAGTTTACAGCACAATCACAGTACTGGGAGCAAAGAGAACGAAGCTTGGGTTGCGCGACTTCATTGCCCTCGGGGATTTCTTGCAGATGATCGATGCCGCAAAGGTAACGATTGTGAATCATCTGTGCATCATCACTTGTAATTACATCAGACGCTCCCCTATCTTTGAATGGTACATGAAAAGGCCTTCAATGTGATCAGGTTCAACGCAAGGGGGTTTAAACTGCTCAATGGGCAGCCGCCGATAGATGCTTCTTATAAGATAACATCTAAAACAGTGAGAAATTTTTGCTATTTTAGTTCTTAAGAGTTAATTTGCCAGAATGAGTAAATTTTGCCTGATCGTTGCAGAGGGTTGACATCAAGCTAGAGAGCTCGACCATCACTCCAGATCAGGTCACATCTTTTACAGTGCAACATAGTCTTGCATGATGTTTAATTTGAGAAGTAAGCTGCTATCCTTATGATGTTGATACGGTAGATAATTCCACTTTGCTTTGGATCAATGATTTGGTCAGGTATCCCTCCTAACAGATTAACCAGAACTTTGGTCAAAATTTAAATTTAAACAGAACAATGGCTTTAGAATTGTCTCCTAGTTGCTGACATGCCATTAACTACTATGGTTAACCTATTCTGAAAGGTCAGTATCCTACAATAATAATTCTCCCACCCATGCTCAAATGGAATACATAAGTTGTTTATATGAGAGACAGTAGCACTGAAGACAGTACACCTGATTCATGAAACCTACAAATTCATGTTAGGTAGAGAAAAATAACGAGGGAGGTTATTGAATTGTGAAATAGAATGCATCTGTATGCTTTTGGAGACATTTGGGAATATGTATTGATCAATTTTTGATTGTATAGGAGAACATTCGAGTACAATCTCAACAGGAAGGAGTTTAGAGTCAAGGAAGAGATGATGCTGTGGCTCGTGTACTAGGAGAAGATCACTCAGGTCGGGTGGTTGGTTTTGGTTCAAGTGGCTCTCAATCTCGAATCTTTGGGACACAGAAGATTTGTCCCGTCTCCTTCTTTCGATTCTGACGGTTCATCACGTTCTAGTTCAAATATGGTGACGCGGGAGGAGTTTGAGAGACAAAACACGTTCTAGTTCAAATGTGGTTTTTTGTACTGTTTTTTTGTATTAAACAATGTTTTTTGTATTAAACAGTACCAGGTGTTGTGGTTATTATCATGTAAAATAACACATGTTATCCGATGATGTTTTTTGTATTGAACAATATCACAAGAAGTATGCTATTGTATTAATTATTATCAATGTTTTCAGTTTTTTAATTTTTTTAATAAAATATTTTTATGCTGGTTCTTAACCACTGCACCGCAAATTAAACTATTAAAAAAATTATTTTGATATTTTTGTGCCGGTTCGTAACCGCTACAATGTTCCCTATTGTGGCGGTTACGAACTGCCACAACGTAAATCACAGTATTTTAAAAAAACTATTTTGATATTTTTACATATTTAACCCGCCGATAAAAGGTTTTTTTGTGGCGGTTTTTAACCGCGAGTGCACTGCTTATAGCGGTACTTAACTGCCAGAAAATATTTAATTTTTTAAAATTAAAGCACCGCGAGAAGCTACGTTTGTTGCGGTTCAAAACTGCTGTAAGCTCCAGTTTCTGGCGGTCTGGTAGTAGCGGTTCGTAACCGCTACAAACAATGATACTCACGCCCTGTTTTGTAGCGGTTACGTAAACCGCCTGAAAATTCATTAGTGGCGGTTACGACCCGCCACAAACGTAATTTACAACCGCCACTAATGCCCCGCCTCTCTTGTAGTGCTCCCCCTCTTCCTCGTGAGTTGCCCGGCCCCCCAACCAAATGCCCCTCAAGTGCTAACCAGCATCTAACCGAATATTCCCTCTCATGTTAGATTTTAACAGATAGAGAGTGTGACTATTTAGGTTACACTTTATGATTTGAAAGACTTGAGTGCAAATACATATATTTAAAAGACAAATATCTAAATACATATAATAAACGAATATGAGAAAACCCCTATTTTATTTTAGTTTAGGGTTTTTCGCATATACATCCCTTAAATCTTGCATATTTTGATATACATCCCTTAAAAATTCGTATTTGCTCTTAAGTCCCTCAAATATTAAACTTTAACCTTAATAGTCCATCCATCATATTTTCTGTTAAAAAGTTAGCTGAAATTATATTAATTAACGATTAAATAATGATTATAGTTAATTAATTAAGAAATTAACTTTAATTAAGAATTAAATCACCCTAATTAACCATTAACCATTCACCCACCCGAAAACGTCGGGGAGGAGGAGGCGCCTCCTCATCCCCCCCCCCCCCCCCCCCCCCCCCCCCGAGTTCCACCGCTCCTCCTCAGACGAGGAGGAGCACACCTCCACCACCACAGGAAATCCAGACCACCCAAAACGAAAATTAATCCTGACCCTAACTGAATATTCTCATTCCGTTAGATTTTAACAAAAAGTTAGAGGGGGGACTATTAAGTTTAAACGTTTAAAATTTAAGGGACTTGAGAGCTAATACGGATTTTAAGGGATGTATATCAAAATATACAAGATTTAAGGGGCATAAAAACCCTTTATGTTATGAGAGTGCCGGCTACTGAACCCGTAGCTCTCTATTTATAGAAAACAATTATATAATGGGTGGATACCATAAACCCTATTGGGCTCCACTTGGGCATACAAAAGCCCGTTCATAACACTTCCCCTTATCCATCCATTGTTGTAAGCTTGGTATATGAATGCTTCGGGATTCATAGAGCTTATCAGGTCATGAGGATATGGATACTTCTGGATCCTAAGTTAGGATGTCTTGCCTCGTTAAAACCTTTGGCTATGGAAAACCCAGTGGGAAAAACCAATAGCTAAGGGAAAAGAGTGCAAGTCTCCTTAACTTCCCCTGATCGGTGGATATTACCAGGGGTGGATGCTACTGGATCCAGAGTTGATGTGGTTTCCTCGTTAAAACCTTTGGCTATGGAAAACCCAGTGGGAAAACCAATAGCTAAGGAAAAAGAGTGCAACACAACATTAACTCCCCTTGTTGTGTACAAGCTTCAGGCTTGTAAATCTTTCAACTGTCTCATCCCAATTCCTATTACAAGTTTTCTAAAGGTACAGCGAGGTAGTGCTTTAGTAAATAGATCTGCCATGTTGTTGCAAGACTGGATCTGCTGGATGTCGATCTGTCTGTCTTCTTGTAGTTCATGCGTCCAGAAAAGCTTGGGGGAAATGTGCTTCGTCCTGTCACCTTTGATATAGCCACCTCGTAGTTGAGCTATGCAGGCTGCATTGTCTTCGTATATGGTGGTTGGTTCAAGGTCGCCCGTCTTCAGGCCGGTCGTCACCAGGATGTGGTGAATGACTGAACGTAGCCAAAAGCATTCTCTGCTAGCTTCATGGATCATAATGAGTTCGGAGTGGTTGGATGAGGTTGCTGTTGAGGTCTGCTTCACAGATCTCCATGATATGGTTGTTCCACTGTAGGTGAATACGAAACCAGTCTGGGACTTTGCGGTGTGAGGATCAGATCTGTATCCTGCATCTGCAAAACCAACTAAGTTGGAGGATATGCCTTTCTGGTAGTATAGTCCTAGGTCTACTGACCCTTGGAGGTAGCACAGAAGGTGCTTCACTCCGTTCCAGTGGCGCTTTGTGGGCGCTGAACTGTGTTTGGCTAGTAGGTTAACTGCGAACGCTATATTAGGACACGTGCAGTTTACCAGATAGAGGAGTGCTCCAATGGCACTTAGGTAAGGTACTTCAGGACCAAGTGTTTCCTCCCACTCTTCCAGTGGATGGAAGGGGTCTTTATCAACATCCAATGATCTGACGACCATTGGTGTACTCAGCGGGTGACATTTGTCCATTTGGAAATTTTTCAGCAATTTCCTTGTGTAAGTGGATTGATGTAACAGGATTCCTCTGCTGATGTGTTCAATTTGTAAGCCAAGGCAGTATTTTGTTTTGCCGAGGTCTTTCATCTCAAAAGTCTGTGTAAGGCTTTTGGATATCTCAGCTATCTCTTCAGGAGATCCAATGAGTTTAAATCGTCTACGTAGACTGCAATTATTACGAATCGTGTTCCCTTTGCTCTTATAAAGATGCAAGGGCAGACTTCATTATTTGTGAATCTTTGTTGCACGAGGAATTCACTGAGTCTGTTATACCACATCCTTCCCGATTGTTTTAGACCATACAGTGATCTTTGAAGTTTGACAGAATAGACGTCCCGAGGTCTATCTGTCATTTTTGTTGGTAGTTTATACCTGTCTGGAAGTCTCATATAGATGTCCTAATCTAAATTTCCATATAGGTATGCAGTCACAACGTCCATGAGCTGCATATCCAGGCCTTCCGTAGCTGTTAAGCTGATTATAAATCGGAAAAGTGATCGCATCCATGACTGGAGAGTATGTATCATCATAATCTATTCCTGGTCGTTAGGAAAAAACCTTGTGCAATAAGGCACGCTTTGTAGCGTACGATCTTATTATTTTCGTTTCTCTTTCTTACGAATACCCATTTATATCCCACAGGTTTTACACCCTTTGGTGTTGGGACTACAGGTCCAAAAACTTTGCGTTTCGAGAGTGAGTCCAGCTCTACTCCTATTGCCTCGTTCCATTTTGGCCAATCCTCTCTGCGTTTACATTCTGTTAGAGAGCGTGGATCGATATCATCGTCATATTCAGTGACGTGATTAGCAATAACGAACGTGAAGTCGTCATCGATGATTGTGCTTTTTCTGTCCAGTACCTCCCCAGTACGTATATAATTTAATGATATTTCTCCTATATTTTCCTCTTCAGGGGATTTTAGGAGGGAAGAGGTGTCTGGGCTGAGCTCAGCATCCTATGGTGGTATCGTTTTAGTTTCTCCAGGAGTTTTCCTCTTTCGAGGAAGTTTATCCTTGGAGCCTGGGGGTCGTCCTCTCTTTTGTTGAGGTACGGCCGCTTCTGCTGCAAGTGGATTGCATCCATCTTTGGGTATGTTAATCCTAGCTGGCGTGTTTGCAGCAGGGACGTGTGATCTGACAACCTTCTGGGTGTCAGTGAATTTGTCCGGTAGTATGTGAAATATATTTTATATTTGGAGGATCTTTAGGATCTCATCTTCACATTGGTTCGTACGTTGATCAAAGTGGGATAAAGTTTTTGTATCCCATGAAATGGTCTTTGAAGCTTCAGACTTCTTAGCGTTCATGCCTAGTTTGGGAAAGTTATTTTCGTCAAACTCACAGTCTTCTAGACGTGGCTTAAAAGCGTCCCCGTTAGGGGTTCCAGGTATCTAATGATCGATGGTGAGTCGAACCCTATGTAGATATCTAGGCGACATTGGGGACCCATCTTGGTCCTCTGTGGTGGTGCGATGGGGACATAGACTGCGCATCCAAATGTCCTCAAGTGAGAGATATTTGGTGGAGTTCCATATGCAAGTTTGATTTGTGAATAAGTTTGACTACCAGATGGTCGTAATCTTATTAGCGATGCAGCATGCAAGATTGCATGTCCCCATGCAGTCACAGGCAACTGGGATTGCATTAGCAATGGACGAGCGATCCATTGTAGTCTCTTTATAAGAGATTCAGCTAACCCGTTCTGGGTGTGAACATGTGCTACAGGATGTTCAACTTCAATGCCAGTTGCTTGGCAGTAGTCTAGAAAGACTTGTGATGTAAATTCCCCAGCGTTATCCAGACATAATTTCTTAATCTGGTTATCTGGGAAATGTGCCCGCAACTTAATGATTTGTGCCAGTAGCTTTGCAAAGGCTACGTTGCGGGTGGACAGTAGGCACACATATGACCATTTGGAAGATGCGTCTATCAGTACCATAAAGTACCGGAATGGGCCACTTGAGGGGTGAATAGGCCCACAAATGTCTCCATGTATTCTCTCCAGGAAGCTGGGAGACTCTGAGTCCACTTTAGGTGGAGATGGTCTCGTAATCAATTTACCTTTTGAACAAGGGGGACAAGGAAATTCACCCTTTCGAAGTAACTTCAGGTTCTTCAAATTAATTCCACGGGATTGGGATATGAAGCGCTGCATCATTACCGATCTGGGGTGTCCGAGTCTATTATACCAGAGTTGGAATTCTGGTTAATTTTTGCACTTCTGGTGATCAATTGCATTGGCTTCCATTGCTCGTATTGTTGTATGGTGGAGACCCTATGGGAGTCCCTTAAAATGCTCAACGATGATTTTAGCACAGTTTTAAAGAGCCGTTACATACAAGTATTCTTTGTTTTGTTTGTTCACTGTTTCTAGGTGGTATCTATTTAAACGGATGTCTCTGAAACTTAGTAAGTTTTTATGCGAGCTTGGAGAGAAAAGAGCATCTTTTATTAAAATTTTTGTTTTATTGGGGAGCAAAAAGTTTGCTTCTCCTGATCCTTCTATTATACTTGATGGACCAAAAATAGTATTTACGGTGCCATCGTATTGGTTGATGCTTTGAAAGAAGCAAATATCTTGAAGGATCGTGTGCGTAGAAGCACTGTCCACTAGGCATTTATTATCCATCTATAGCAAGAAAGAAGAAATCAAAGCAGTATAAGACACAAAATAAGTAACTGTCATTCAAAGTCTGAACATTGAACTAACATGCTTGATAGAAATAAACAACCAGAAATGAAATTGTTTTTTTCAACTACAACAAATTGCAGAAATAGATAAGGCATAAGTCTAGCAGGCCATCGGTCGAGAAGTCCTCGGGGATGTACCTAATTGGAGCCAGGTCTTCTTTTTCCACCAGGTTTGTTCCAGCAGACTTCTGGCTAGCTTGGTACAAATCCTGGAGGTGGCGTGGAGTGCGATAGTTTCTGGACCAGTGTCCAGTCTTGCCACATCTATGGAATTTATCTTCCCAATCATTCTTGGGGGTAGATGTCTGGTCGTTGTCTTTCCTCATCCACACATTTTCCTCTTCTCCTCATTGTTGGTCTTTGGAGGGGGTCCTCTAGCCTGCTTCTTCAATGCCTTTCCATTCTGGGGTTTGCCTTTGAATTTATTCTTCTTCTTCTGGGAGGAGATATTGTATGCTTCAGGCGCAGATGCAATGCCAGCATGGCGCAAGTTATGGGTGGCCAATAAGAGGTCTCTATTCTGTTCTGCCATCAGAAGGCATGAGAGAAGTTCAGAGTATTTCGTGAATTTCCGTTCATGATACTGTTGCATGAGGATAACATCCTTCTCGTGGAAAGATGTATAAGTTTTTCTCAATCATGCGTTCCTCTGCCACTTTTTCCCCACACAACTTCAGGCATGAGGTGATGCTGAATAGTGCCGAGTTATACTCGGCAATGGACTTAAAGTCCTGCAAACGGAGGTTCTCCCATTCATATCGTGCTCGAGAAAGGATAACATCTTTTTGATGTGTGTATCGATCCTCAAGGGCGGTCCATAACTCGTATGAGTCTTCCACTGTGAGGTACTCGGCCTTCAGGGTCCGATCGATATGGCGTCTAATATAGATAATTGCTTTCGCCTTATCTATGTCAGAAACCGTATCACCAACAGCAATGGCATGACTCAATCCCTGTGAGTTCAGGTGGAATTTGATATCCAACTACCGACTCAAATAGTTCTTGCCTATTGCGTCCAATACATCGAAGTCGATGCTCGCTATCTTTGCCATTTATCTAAGCATGTCAAACATGCAGTAATTAAATATTTGAAAATAAATATGCATTTCAGACACAGATATTTGTTATGTGGATCGGCTAGTCACCATTTTTAAAGTACAAAATGAAGTCCATTTACAGTCCCATTTAAAAAGAAAATACAACTCGGGAACCCCATGGGGCCCCTCCTCTTCGGGAAGTAGATCTTCAACACCGTGGTACGTGCGCTAGACTTCGAAATTTATACAATTTAATCCTCACAACAATTTCTCTCAAAAGAAGAAAAAAATGCGAGGAAAATAAATGGTGACAAATAGCCGATCCAAAACCACAACCAAATATTAACATTCGTCGCAGAGACATCGACAATGCAGCAGGCATTTAATTATTCATCACAGGCATGTAATATGTGTAAACACAACTTCATACTACGGGAAATGAAAATATACAACATCCCAGGCATTTATAATAGAGTAAAATATTTTTGTTTAAGAATTAATCGGACCATGTGGAAACGTCATACCACCTTAGGTTAGCTGACTAACGGGAAAGCGGTCTAAGGATCCTCATAATTATTAAACGTAAAAAAATATAATCAATTAATTCAAGAAAATGCGATTAGTAATGATTTACACATATGATGAATCAGAATTATATAGGAAAAAATTGATCAGGAAATCCTAATTGAATTCTGAAAATAGCCCTTTATTAAAAAAACGAAAAAAAACCCTAGTTAGGGTTTCGTTGCGACGAGGCACGCGCGGGAAGCCCGCGTGCACGTGCATCAGGCGCGTGGCAGTGGGGCGGGGCGGGGTGCATGCACGTCAGGTGCATGGGGGGCGTGATATGCCCTTATTTTACATGATTTATCGCATATTTTCATTACACATTTCACCCCCCAATCCCCATTTTATACGCTTTTACGCTATTATTTGGAACAATATGGCTTTCGAAGCGTTTATGTCCATTTCAGGGATTTGGAGCGATATTGGAGCAATTTGGAGTCAATAAGACGATTATCGACGTGAGAGCTGACGCGCCCCGAACATACACCTAAATTCCACCTAGCAGTGCCACAGTCGCTAGGCGTAGTATGGATCCTAGGTGTTATCTCTGGGCTCTATCCGCAAGCGGACGGTGTCAAATTGTAGTATAAAAGATTGTCGAATCCTACAGGGACAGTGACAGTGTATTTGAGGTCTCAGATTATTTTTGGATCTCAGAGTGAGATAGCAATCGGTTTGGAAAGATTGGTTGTCATGATGTTGTTGGCTCGATAATAAAGGAAACTTGGGTCTTAGGGATCGCCGATAAGACCGTCGGACGTTGATGTTAGAATGGGATCCTTACATTGCATTAGGTTTAGGGGATTGATCTCCCAATTCATACCACTCTCGTGGGTTAGAATTTCGAGGTATTTCGGTGGCTTTCATTGACACAATGGCGGTAGCCGTCAATGAAGCGATATAGTTCGTCGGTGGATCTCCTCAAGGCACAAGCCGGGCATGGTCACGAGCCTTGGTTGGATCCACTAATTTCCCTATTTAAATCCCAAGGATACTCCTTAAGCTCATCAATTGCACCGACCGTGGGCATGATCTCAGTACGAGTTATCCTAGGGTTCGGATGGATCGACCAAAATACTCCTCTTTATTCCCAATACAACCTAGAGATCTAGATCTACATCTCTTTCCTAGTGTCTTAGGGCTAACCCATCAACCCTAGAGGAGACTAATCACACATAGTGATTATGACGAATAAAAATACGATTTTTATCAGAGAAAACATTGTAGCAATTGGATCAAGCGAGAAATGAATAACTTACTTACCGAAGACGAGAAGGAACAATAACCAATAGCAATCCCAAGAGATTATGCAGATTCCAAAATGAAAAGAACAATAGAACGTGAACTTTCTCCCAAAAAATAATTCAATTATACCAAAAAGTAGATCTAGATCTACCTATGTTTTTCAATCTCCTCTCCCCCTCAAACGTAATCAAAAACATACAAAAACGGAGCTCCTTGATTTCGTCTCCCAGATCCGCTCTTCACTCTCACTCTGTGCATCCATCTGGGGCCCACCAAAGAAATTCTAAAATTAGCATGCATTGACGTGACCGAGTCAGTGACTCGATCGAGCAGAAGCTTGCTCGGTCGAGTCTATCAGTGGATCGAGCTTCTTCAAAAATGTCGTTTTGTCTACTCGGCCAGAGTAGGACTTGCTTGATCGAGTCGCAATCTGACTCGGTCGAGCAAGTCCTGCTCGGTCAGGCAGGATGTTGATGGGTGGAGCTTCGAAAGTAGAAGTGGCTCGACCGAGTCACCACACTGCTCGGTCGAGCAAGGTGTGTATCAGCTGCGCCTCGCGTATCAGTCACCTGGGAAAAATCCAGGAAAGCTTCTTTCTCCTGCCAGGTCCTCCTCCACTCCTCCCATAAGCTTCCAAAACTCGGTGAACTACTGTAAAGCTTCGCCAACGGGCTCACGGGCATGCTGGATGTGTCCATATCCAAAAGTGGCCCTGAATCACTCCAAAATCCCTGAAAATCCACAAAACTCTATGAAACTCGAATATGGCGTTAGAATTGCAGTATCGTAAGAAAATGCGGGATTTGGATGCGGATATGGCATGAAATGTAATGGAATGATGCTATGAAAAGATAGAAAATATAGACACATCAAAATCCCCCAAGCTTACCTCTTACTCGTCCTCGAGGAAGACGAATACTAGGTATGCCGGGCGATAAACAAAAGGAAATAAAAGAGAATAGAGATGGAAGGGGGTGCTAAAGTGTTCAAGAAGATCTCAAGCCTCAGCAGTATATCACGATGCTTCGAATGGTAAAAACACATGCTAATGGTATTTTCAAGTCTTACTAATCATATGGCTAGCATGCCATAAAGACAAAAATAGGGATCTTCTAAAATCATGCCATCAACTCATATCAATCTCATGCAATCTATAGAGTCTAGTATAAAAAGAGTTAGCAATGCACTTTTCAATCAATAGATACAAGTGGAGCATAGAGAAATCATATCAACATGAAATAAAGAATGGAAGGAATCATGCTATTCAAATATTCACTTCGAATCATGAAAAATCTCTAAAACTAAAATATTTTGTAAAGTTCAAGCATTATCGAATCTCCCCGTTGTGCACCGTCTCCACTCTAATGTTATACTCACTCATATAATCAATTGGTTCACCCCCCAAGCTTAGCTTGAGGCGTCGCGTCTAGGAATAGGATATGGAAATTTTTGTCTTTTCCAAGTATTTGTAATAGCTTCTAATAAAGGGATTTTCCCCTTTTTTCTTTTCTTCTTCTATTTTCACATATTTTTTTATTTTATTTTTTTTCATTTTATTTAGAGGCTATCTTTTTTCTTTGGGATTTTTTGGGAAGTAAGATGTTGTAAAGATAGCTGTAAGGGGTGAAACCAAATGATATGTAGAGAATCATAAATATATGTGGAGAAGGAAAATAATATAGCACTTAGTTCACTCATCAGAGGTGCACAACAATTTATTAGGATAATACTCTAACTAAACTCATAACTAGCATGTATATTTTCATTCATCTTAATGAATACTGAAAAGCATGCGGTAATAAGCACAATAACATCAAGCATGCAAATAAAAGTGAATGAGATAGCAAATAGGTGCTCCAAATGTTCTAATGATGCGTGAACCTAGGTGCATTACCCAACAAAGCACATACTAGATACTATTTCATGCATTCAATTTCATTTCGTATCAGGCATTATATTAGAGAGATCAGCAAGAGAATATGCAAGCATATAAATAGTAAACTGAAACTACCCTAAATAGCATGTCATCAAATATAAGCACCGTGAGTAGCTACTGAGGGCTATGAGAAGTATCATCATGTAGAACAACTTTAGCAAAAAGAAAAATGGCGGAGGAAACAAGTGAGTGAGAACAAGCATGCATGCATGGCAAAAAGTGAAAACGTGATGCTGAATGAGAAAAAAGATAAAAAGGTGGAAAATGAGTGGAAAAGTAAAGTAAAAGGTGAAAAAAGGAAAGAAAATATAAAAAGGAAGTGAAAAATAAAGCGATAGCGCTCATCCCCCAAGCTAAACGCAGAGTGTCCTCACTGCTGAGAAAACGCTAGTATGCGAGAGATGATGCTAGAAAGGGTGGGTGTGTGAGGGGATAGAAAAGGAATAGAAAATAAAACTGTGCAGAAGAAATAAAACGTGATATGATGCAAAGATAAAAAGATGATGCATATGCATGAAATGATGCATGGCAGGTCCTCCCCCAAGCTGTGTAAGACCAGGGCCCCGAAGAGACATATGGGCACAACATAATCTGAGGGAAGCAAAAAGTGTGTAGGGACAGCATCAAGCAGGGGCACCACCCTCTGGAGGTGGGGATGGGTCCCCCTTGTTGTGGACCAGGCACGGGGCAACTGAAAATAGAACAATAGCAGTAGTGGATCGACTGTGCCGACCAACTCAGGTGTGGAAGTAGAAGGCCCTGCAGAAGCCTGAGAATGTGGGGCACTGAGTGATGCAATAATCGAGACAGGGGCTAGCCTGGGTGGAGGGGCGTGAGCTACGATCACGAGAGGTGGTGACAGTCCCCGATGTCCCAACAGTGGTGGAGGTGGTAGAGACAGGGGTGAAAGAAGAAGGGCCTCCTGGTGGTGGTGGGTGCATAGGCAGAGCTGGAAGGGCGGCCATAATGGCTGCCAGGTCGTGTTCCACGTACTCGGAGAAGCAGGGAACCCATTCGTCGGTGACTGCCGCGACGGGGGCTCCCGGGGGCTCAAGGCATGGAGTGCTGGAAGTGGGTGGACCCTATCTATCATCAAGCTCTGTTGGACATGTGCTATGGTGGTGAGGTGAGGGGCGGCAAGGACGAAGTGTGGTGTGTGGTAGTTGCCAACTAAGTAGGTCCAATGACGTGCTCCGTAAGGCCTAATGATATGCATGTGCTCAAGCACACCAAAAGTCAAGCGGGTATGGCCAGGAGGGGTCACTAGGTCATCAGAAAGATCGGTACCTAGCATACGTGCAAAAATGGTGAAGAATCCGTCGCAGCAATATCGGTGGAGTAGTGAGTGTGGGCGGTCTTCAAAAGGCGATGACACAGCCAGTGGGCTGCGTCAAAAAGTACAAAAGGGTGAAGGGAGCCGTCGGGATGGAAGAGCATATGTCGGGTCATGCCCATAAGATGGAAAAGCTCAGATATGGACATGGTCCCGACCTCTGACCTGCAGAAAATGGTGGTGGCGAGGTGTCTCTGCGTATATCAAAGGCAAGGACGCACAATGCATGATGCCTTCGCCTGGCTGGGGCGGTAGTGGTCCAGACCAGAAATGTGATGCCAGAAAGCTGAGGCATCAAACGTGCCCAGGTCGTAGTCTGGGAAGAAGGAGGCTCGGGGGTCAGGGATGGCTGGAAAGTAGAAGTGGGAACGGATCATGGCATATGTGATCATGAAGTAGTGATCCATCAACTGGAAGGTAATGCCATCGCCCGCTTGGGTGCGGACGATGGAACTCAATGCCTCCAGAGTAAGGCGAGTGTAGGTGGGTGCGTGGACAGCCAAGAGTCGTTCAAAGCCAATATTGCGGTAAAGCCAATGTACTCCCTAAAGGAGTCTAAGGGATCGGAGGGTGGGGACATCTATAAATAGTTTGGCGACGAGTCTACGCTGCGACAGCCTGACGAAGCGGTTACGGTGTGCATCGTCACGGAAGGTGATACCGAATGTCCACACACGTGGCGGCAGAGCGGCGTGTGTAATGCCCTACAAGCTAATGCACAAGTACTAGAGGGGAGGTGAATAGTACTTTAAAAATAACAAGGAGTATAATTCCAAATTATAGTGCAAACAACTACCAAAACAATTTGCGGAAGCTTAAATTGAATGACAACAACAAAATTAACAATGCTAACAAAAGATGTTAATGGGTTCGGATCCACCCAAGTCTCCCCGACTTGTTTCCGGTGATCCTACGTCCCAACCACCCGGATCCCCTCCGGATACTTAGGTTAGAAACCCTAACCCAAGATTTCCACTATGAATATCTTGTGAAAAACCTTCACAAGATCAAATCATACAACAATGGCAATAGTGAATCCCACAACCCGGGATCACAACCTTCTCTCACAACCGAGAGAATCAACAAGCAATATAAATGAGTTTATATTGAAATAAGCAAACTTACCACAAAATCCTATACCTTGAGTTTTTCTTACCAAATAGGTGAAAGGAAGGATTTGAGGAAGATGAAGTCACCAAGACCTAGCACCAAGGAAATGACCAGCAATAGGTGCCTAGGAGAGATTTGGAGACTTGATTCAAGCTAGAGCTTGAAGGGCTCACTAAGAACAAACTTCTCTCAAGATGGATTCTAGATCTAGAATGTGAGAGAATGGGTTTCTTGTGAGGAAGAGAGCTTTAGAAATGAGTGAGAATGGCTATCTCTTTCTATCTCAATGAATCTCTTAATGGCAGCTCTAACCTAGAGAGAAATGACCTAGGTTCGTATTTATAGGGTCCCATAAAAACAAATTAGGTTAAATCCCAACGGATAGAAATCTGAGAAAACTAGTCGGTCAAAGAACAACCACTGACCGACTAGTTCATCAACTAGTCGGTCAGTCAAACAGCATGGACCGACTAAGTGAGGAACTGAGAAGAAAGAGAAATTCAGACCTAGAAATCTAGTCGGTCCAAGAAGACTTTCTGACCGACTAGTTTCACAACTAGTCGGTCAGTCAGTGAACGTAGACCGACTAAGAGGCATAATGAAATAGTCTGAATACAAATTGACTTAGTCGGTCCAAGAACAAAAGTTGATCGACTAGATTGTCAACTAGTCGATCACCAAACGTTCTTAGACCGACTAACGATAAAGAGTAGCTTAGGAGAAATTTAGTATGAACAGTAAGTCATAACTAGTCGGTCAAAGAAGCATCACTGACCGACTAATTCACAAACTAGTCGGTCGGTAAGTCAACGTAGACCGACTAACTGTAAACAGTAAAGTCCAAGAAATTAAGGAATCACACTAGTCGGTCCAAGAAGAGTTGCTGACCGACTAGATCACCATCTAGTCGGTCAATACTTCTTCTTGTACCAACTAACATGCACAAACAAGTCCGAATCGAAGCGCGACGCTTCGAGGAAGTTAGAATGAACTTGTACTAAGATCCTAGAGCTACGATATGAGCGTTATGAAGTTAGAATCGTAAGATATACTCAAGGCTTAACATTCTATAGATTGAAGCTAAAAGACTATAAATAAAACCTTAAAGAACGGTCTTCGAAAGCTTCGATTAATTCTTCATGACTTCCAAAACGGTCCAAGAGCTTCAACGAAGCTTTAGGCATGAATACGAGCTTTGAGAAGTCTTGAGATGTCGCTTTGATTGTTCTCGTGAATTTGGCGACGATCTCCAATACTGCGCTCACAAATTGTTAGTTCATGAATTATTTATGTTTGCTCATCATCAAAAACCAAATCCGGGGAGTCCAATATTCAACATTCTCCCCCTTTTTGGTGATGACAAACCAACATAAATAATAATCAAAAATAATGATTCAAATGAAAAATACTTATTCCCCCTGCATTGATGACACGTTAATTCCAAAATGAATATATATGAATTGCATCAATCAGACGAGTAAGATAAATAAAGAGAATCGATTTTTGAAATATCGGATTTTGAAAATCCTTATATATATCTTAACTCCCCCTGAATCTAACATATCAAACTAGATTCTTGGAAATTGAGTTAAATTTTCATTTGCCCTATTTATTATCATTATCTCTCTCCCTTTGGCATTATCCCAAAAATGGGGGGCGTACAACGACAACAACTAAGAAATGGAAAATCCAACAACGGGAGTCGTAGACAATGACGATGGAACTAATTGACACCAAGGGAAAAGTGGTGAAATCAAATCAAGGTGTGCCAAATTGTCCATTATAAAAAAAACGATAATTAAAATCATCAAAAAATACCAAATTATTATTCATTTCTTGAATAAAGAAACATACTCTTCAATATTCAATATTCTTGGTTAAATTTGTGCATGGAAAACAATTCTATACAAATATAGAAATATAATCTATTTAACCAAGCATTTAAGTGTCGAGCGACGAAATCACATTTCATAAGCGTTGAACGAATATTAAATGTGCACGACGAATAAGACAAAGAGAACGACGATGTATATATATATGAAAACATCATGAGTACATCCAAAAAGATATCAAATACAAGAAGTACATCATATCAAGTACGACACATCATCTATATAAACATCAAAAAGTACAACAACATCATCCAAAGTACATCAAAATACCCAACACCGACATCCAGAAAACTCAAAAATACATCAAATCAACCCTCAAACTCCATCCTAACCCAAAATACTCTCAATAAGATATATCATCCAAAGAGTAGTGGAGAGTCCTCGGAACTGACGATCACGAGGAAGTGGCTGGATCTACAGTCTCCGTGGGTCCAGTCGACGGAGTGGACTCAGGCTCTGCAGGTAGGAGATGCGTGTCAACAGACGGGATCGTCGGGGCAGGTGTGGAGACATCGACGGTAGGCTCAACGGCAGGGGTCTCAACAGCAGGGGTCTCAACAGCAGGTAAGACAGGAGCAGGCTCGTCAATAGGAACAACATCAGCCTCAGAAGTCTGAACTACTGAAGCAGAAGTCTCTGGAGCACCGGAAGTGGTGCCAACTCCAGGAGCAGATGTGGTAGCAGCAGCAGCAGCAGTGGCCTCATCGCCACGAGCCAAGGAAGTGACAAGATCGTCAATATCCTCATCATCCATCTCCTCGGCCTCAGAAACAGAAGGAGGAAGATCAATGCCCATCATCTGAGCCATACGGCAGACGACCTCCTCGGTACGAGCCAAACACGACTCGTGCCGACGAAGAAGGCGTACGACATCATCTAATGTGGCAAGAGGAGTGGGGGCTGCAGCAGCTGAGGGAGTGGCCTGGGAAGCAGATGTGGTCGACCTCTGCATGTGACGAAGCGCCGCAAGAGATTTCTTTACAGCCGTCGCGTTCAGAGGAGGACCCAAGGGACGCTCATCGTCAGGAGGGAGAGGGACTCGGAAATGACGGAAAACCAGGGTCAACAGACACGGATAAGGGATATGCGCAGATTTATTGGTCTTGCGAATACACTCGAAAGAGTCCATCTTATCGAGTATAACGCGAGCCCAATTAATCTCGCAACCCAAGAAAAGAGCGTAAATCAGCTTCAAAAACGGCTGGGATGGAAGAGAAGATGAGCCGTACTTGGGAAGCAAGCACGACTTCAGAATGAGATTCAGCACCCAGGCATTTGGTTTGAACGACTTCGAAGGAACTCCAATAAAGGCAGGAGGGATCACATGGAAGATATCAGAAAGAACGGACTGATCCAAGGAGGCGATATCATCGACGGAAATGTCAGAAGGAAGGAGACCAGACGACGAACAGCCAAGTATCTCCCCCAAGATTTCTGCCGTGAGAACTATAGGAGTTCCCAAGACAGTAGTCTCGATGGAGTGGCTCGCATCGTACTGGCCTCGGACACGATTGGCATAGAACAATTTTACCAGGCGAGGATATGGTTTAGGGTTGGCATTAGCGTCAAATCGAAGGTAATCCAATAGGCCACTATAGGAGAGAAGATCAGCTAAGCCAAGGAAATCTGAAAACTGAACATAGTGCTCCAATAGCATCGGGCAGTGTTCAATACGGTTGTAGGCCGCTAGACACATAGGGTCGTCGTGACACAACGATATGTCAACACCACCCGCTGGCATTGGGCCCTTTCCCTTAGGCTGGCGAGTCCTAGGACGAAGTGGAGGAGTAGGTTCCCTATGGCCAGACTCATCCTCAGGGATAAACTCAGTATCGGAATCAGGAGGAGTAGAGGGAGAGTGGAGTATGGGATTTTTAGACTTAGATTTTCGGGGTTTGACCGTCGCCGTCCTCTGCTTCTTCAGAGGAGGCGAAGACGGAGAAGCTTGGGTTGATTTAGCACGACGCTTGGGCTTAGATGGATTCCTAGGGTCAGAAGGCTCTACACTCATTGGGGAAGCCCCAGATGAAGTGATAGGGATCCGCGTCTTTGCCATGATCGTGGCACGACGAGAACAAGCAAGCGACAAAGATTGAACAACCCTAAGCACACAGCCCTAAGATAAGAAAGCCGAAATAAACAAGCCCTAGATGCAAAGTCGAAATCTTAAATACGACATACAAATACGAATTCGAGCACAAATTCAAACATATCACATAAAATCCCAAAAATTCAATAAATCTAGCATGAACGAAATATCGTGAAATATAATAGCATGCAAGATAATTGAATGATACATGAATCCTATATCTCGGATTCACCCATAATCCCCAATTCTCGACGTAATCGCACAAAGGAGTCCTCCTTTAGGGGTTTCGTGAAAATATCGGCGATTTGCTTTTGGGTTTCAACGTACACTAAAATGATGTCCTTTTTAGCAACATGATCATCTAAAAAATGGTGTCGGACATCTATGTGTTTTGATCGGGAATGGTGCACCGGATTCTTTGAAAGACAAATAGCACTTTGGTTATCCACCATGATAGGGCTAGTATCACAATGAATACCAAAATCCTTCAGTGTGTGTCTCATCCAAAGAACCTGGGCACAAGCGGCACCGGCGACAATATATTCCGCCTCGGTGGTTGAAAGTGATACGGAATTTTGCTTCTTGGAAAACCAAGAGACAAGAGAATTTCCTAGAAAATGGCAAGTGCCACTAGTACTTTTCCTGTCGGATTTGCATCCCGCATAATCGGCATCACTATATGAGACTAACTCATATGTGCTAGATTTCGGATAAAGTAATCCAAAATCTAAAGTGTAACTTAGATAACGGAAAATACGTTTTACCGCTACTAAGTGAGACTCCTTAGGTTGAGACTGATAACGAGCACATATGCATACGGCAAACATAATATCGGGCCTACTTGCGGTAAGATAAAGTAAACTACCTATCATACCTCGATATAGACGAATGTCTACATCCTTACCGCCCGTATCCTTGTCAAGATGCGTAGTCGTGCTCATTGGAGTCTTTTTCCCGGAAGCACTCTCCATTCCAAATCGCTTAAGCAACTCCACCGTATACTTCGTTTGGTGGATGAAGATTGCATCGTTCAATTGGCGAATTTGGAGACCTAAGAAATATTTGAGTTCGCCTATGTGGCTCATCTCAAATTGTTCCTTCATAACATTAGAAAACTATTCGCAAAGAGTGAAGTTAGTAGCACCGAAAATGATATCATCAACATAAATTTGAACTAATAAAATATCATTATTCGCATGCTTAACAAAAAGTGTAGAATCGGCTTCGCCCATTTTAAAATTCAAATCCAAAAGAAAATTCTTTAGGCGATCATACCAAGCTCGAGGAGCTTGTCTCAAACCATAAAGAGCTTTCTTTAGTTTAAAAACATGATTTGGAAATTTTTCATTTATGAAGCCCGGAGGTTGAGAAACGTAAACTTCCTCAACAACATCTCTGTTTAAAAATGCACTTTTAACATCCATTTGAAATAATTTAAAATTTTTATGGCATGCAAAAGACAATAGTAATCTAATTGATTCTAATCTAGCTACCGGAGCGAAGGATTCTTCGAAATCGATACCTTCCTCTTGTCGATAGCCTTGAGCTACTAACCGAGCTTTGTTCCGAATGACGACTTGATTTTCGTCAATTTTGTTCTTGAAGATCCACTTTGTCCCTATGACGGTGTGGTTCTTCGATGGCAAAGGAACAAGCTCCCATACCTCATTCCTCTCGAATTGAATGAGTTCCTCCTCCATGGCAAGGATCCAAGCACTATCTTCACACGCTTCAACTATATTCTTTGGCTCTATCGATGAGGCAAAGGCACAATTGGCGAAGTGGTGGACTTGCGATCTCGTCTTGACACTATCATGAATATTGCCAATGACTTGCTCATGGGGATGGTCGCGAACGGTATGAAGCCGCTTGGGAATACCTTGATCACTAGGCACATTCTCAACAACTTCATTAGTCGGGTTAGTATCAATAGAATCAATTGAATCAATAGACTTAGAATTTTCAAACGAATCACATAAACCATCCATAGAATCATTGTCATTTGAAATTCTAGAATTAGTGAAATTCTCATTAAAAGAGACATGAAGTGATTCCTCGATCGTAGAGGATCTTTTGTTGTATATCCGGTAGGCTTTGCTACGTGAGGAATACCCAACAAATATCCCCTCATCCGATCTCGGATCAAACTTGTCCAAATTATCATATGTGTTTTTAATAAAATATTTTGCGCCGAAAACACGAAAATGTTTAACTTGAGGCAATCTACCAAACAACAATTCATAGCAAGTTTGTTTGGTGCCGGGCCTCAAAAGTATTCTATTAAACACATAGCAAGCGGTGTGTACCGCTTCCGCCCAAAATTGATAACCAAGTTGACTATCTTCGAGCATAGTGCGAGCACACTCCACAAGCGTTCTATTCTTCCTCTCAACACCATTTTGAGGAGGTGCACGAGGGAAAGAAAACGTGTGAGTAATTCCAAGATCATCACAAAAATTTGAGAAAGACTCATTCTCAAATTCATCCCCATGATCACTGCGAATAGTGACAATGGTGGTTCCGATGAGATTTTGTACTTTCTTCACAAATATTGTGAAGTTTTCAAAAGCTTCATTTTTATTACATAAGAAAAAATACCCATGTAAATCTTGAATAATCATCAACGATGACTAGTCCATATCTTGCATTTCCTAAGGAAGCAACTCTAGTTGGCCCAAATAAATCTAGATGTAATAGCTCTAGTGGCCGTTTCGTAGAAATGCTTTTCTTAGGTTTAAATGAAGATTTAGGAAGCTTGCCACGTTGACAAGAATCACAAAAACTTTTCTTTTCAAAAACGAGCTTCGGAAAACCTTTAATGGAATTTAATTTCGAAAGCTTATAAAGTGTTCCAAAGTTCACATGTCCAAAGCGTCGATGCCATAAGTGTTGTTCACTTGTGTTGGCAACGAGACATTGTTCATATGACTTAGGAAGAACCAAAATATAGATATCTTTATGGCGTGTGCTGGAAAATAATAATTTATTATTATCATTTGAAATATGACACAATCCTTTCGCAAAGCTAACTTTGTAACCTTTGTCACAAAGTTGGCTTATTGAAATAAGATTATGATTTAAACCATCAACTAGATAAACATCACTAATTAAGGGTTTAGATGGGTTACCCACTTTACCAACACCGACGATGGTTCCGCTCTCGTTGCCTCCAAATACGACGCGATTTCCATTTGCAATGGGAACCACTCCGGAGAGCAATTGAGCGTCACCCGTCATGTGTTTTGAACACCCGCTATCGAGTATCCAATTCCCTTTGGAGATAAATTTAAATTTGTTGCTCCTCTTCTTTTTCTTTTCCTTGAGTACCTAAAGATAGAAACTTTCATATCATGGTACCCAAGGTCATTGGGTCCTCAAAGGTTAGACCTTTGGAAGCCAAGTCCAATTGGACTTAGACTTCCCCACATAATTTCTACTATGCACAACATCCGAAAAATAAGCATTCATATACACTTGTTTTTCATCCATGCTTGTGTCCTTTGGGCTCCAAATAGTGAAAATCTTGGGAGCCCTCATCCTATTGGGTGCATGCATGCGACGTTGATTTCTACGTGATGCATGTTGTGGATAGGCATAAGGAACATGATGGAATGGTGCACGACGAGAGTTATTCATATGATGAGGTGGGTGAACATATGCATGTGTGGGAACACGTGCGTGAGGGTGTCTCACATGGTGTGCACGTGCCCGTGAACGTGTAGCATAGAAATCATCATATGTGTGAGACGGTGGAGTAGGACGTGTGTTCCTACGTGGCATGGTATTTATGTACATATAAGCATGCCCCTTCTTTGGAGATCCACCCAAAGTGGGTTTCTTTCCAAAAGAGGGTGTGGACGAGGTGGAAGCACCATTGGTAGATGAACTACCAATAGAGTGTTTGCTACCACTCGTAGAGTCACCGGAAGTTGGCCTAACAAAAGTAGTGGCCGCTTTGGATGGACATCCCATCGTATACCCCAAACCAATGTGGTGATTGGCCGGAAGTATGTCACTTAGGATTTTATCCAAATGGTCCTTACCCTTATTGAATTTATTAATTCGGCCTAATGTGTTCTCATATTTCTCTTTGAGAGAGCGCATAGAAGTATCCAAGTTGGATACTTGCGATGTGAGCACATAAACACGAGATTTGAGATTCTCGTTCTCAATACTCAAAGTCGAGTTTTGAGAAGTTAAATCCGCTATCCTATGTTCTTCCGGATCATCAATGCTAACATGTTCAAGTTTAGATTTGAGATTAACAATCTCATTTCTTAACTCTTCAACAACGGTGTCGTTGTTGGTGATGAAGTCTTAGGCGAGGTTTGAATGCTAGCTAGGTCATCTTTTACTTTAGTATATCTATTTACTAATTTAGTGTATTTAGACCATAAATGAGAGTTAGCATCCCTAAGATCATCCATAGTTACCTCATCGCCTTCGTCGTCGCTATCATCGGAGGAGGAAGATCCTTGATCATGCTCCTCTCTTGCCATGAAACACATGTGCGCTTGCTCCACTTTCTCATCGTCCGACTCTCCGCTTGAGGAATCCTCGGAGTTGGTGAATGTTGCTCCGACAAGTCCCTTTTTGTACCCCTTTTTGTACTTCTTTGACTTGTCGAACTTCGGCGCCTTCCACTTCTCCTTTTGCTTGTTTTGAGGACAATCCGCTTTGATGTGTCCTGGCTTATTGCATTTAAAGCACAAAGGTGGAGAGGCGTTAGTAGGAGTAAATTTAGATTTTTGTTTGAAGTTACCCTTTCGGAAGAAGCGATTGAACTTCTTTGCCATGAGTGCAATGGATTCCATGTCCATTTCTTCTTCCGAGTCCTCATCATCGGTAGAGGTGGATGAAGCCGCCTTGAATGCAATTGCCTTTTTCTTAGGCACGTCTTGGTTCAAATAGGACTTCATCTTTTCTTGTAACTTCACCTTGCTATCTTTGTGTACCTCGTATGACATCAAAGTACCCATCAATTGAACTACGGTATATTTATTCATGTCATTACCTTCCTCGATGGCGAAGGTACGTTTCTCCCAAGAAGAAGGAAGTCCTTCGATAAGCTTTGAGCACTTCTCCTTTTGAGTGTAGGACTTGCCGAGGGCCTCTAACTCGTTTATTATGTCAACGAAGCGAGCGTAATATTCCTTCACCTTCTCGCCCTGTTGCATATGAAACATTTCGTAATCTTTGTTTACGACTACGAGTTTAGAGTCTCTTACCCTACTCGTCCCTTCATGAAGTATGAGGAGGGAGTTCCAAATTTGATATGCACTCTTACATGTGTATATCTTATTGAAGTCCTCGGGCTCCAATGCGCATTGCAAGGCGTTCATTGCCTTGGCATTGCTTACCTCCGTGACGATCTCCGCGGTAGTCCATTTCTCAAAGTCTTCTTCTTCGGGCTCGATGTATTCCTTCATTGTGGTCCTCCATAGAGACGCACTCCGGAGGAAGGTTTCCATCCGACATTTCCAGTACCCGTAGTTGGTACCGTTGAAGAATTGAGGCCTCGTAGAGGAATGTCCTTCCATCACCGAAGATGCTCCTTCTCGGTTCCTGAAGGTGTCATAGTTGGAAGGTGGACGCACAGTCTTGTTGTCGTTGGCAGACATAGCTAAGTATCTGGCTCCGATACCAAATGTAATGCCCTACAAGCTAATGCACAAGTACTAGAGGGGGGGTGAATAGTACTTTAAAAATAACAAGGAGTATAATTCCAAATTATAGTGCAAACAACTACCAAAACAATTTGCGGAAGCTTAAATTGAATGACAACAACAAAATTAACAATGCTAACAAAAGATGTTAATGGGTTCGGATCCACCCAAGTCTCCCCGACTTGTTCCCGGTGATCCTACGTCCCAACCACCCGGATCCCCTCCGGATACTTAGGTTAGAAACCCTAACCCAAGATTTCCACTATGAATATCTTGTGAAAAACCTTCACAAGATCAAATCATACAACAATGGCAATAGTGAATCCCACAACCCGGGATCACAACCTTCTCTCACAACCGAGAGAATCAACAAGCAATATAAATGAGTTTATATTGAAATAAGCAAACTTACCACAAAATCCTATACCTTGAGTTTTTCTTACCAAATAGGTGAAAGGAAGGATTTGAGGAAGATGAAGTCACCAAGACCTAGCACCAAGGAAATGACCAGCAATAGGTGCCTAGGAGAGATTTGGAGACTTGATTCAAGCTAGAGCTTGAAGGGCTCACCAAGAACAAACTTCTCTCAAGATGGATTCTAGATCTAGAATGTGAGAGAATGGGTTTCTTATGAGGAAGAGAGCTTTAGAAATGAGTGAGAATGGCTATCTCTTTCTATCTCAATGAATCTCTTAATGGCAGCTCTAACCTAGAGAGAAATGACCTAGGTTCGTATTTATAGGGTCCCGTAAAAACAAATTAGGTTAAATCCCAACGGATAGAAATCTGAGAAAACTAGTCGGTCAAAGAACAACCACTGACCGACTAGTTCATCAACTAGTCGGTCAGTCAAACAGCATGGACCGACTAAGTGAGGAACTGAGAAGAAAGAGAAATTCAGACCTAGAAATTTAGTCGGTCCAAGAAGACTTTCTGACCGACTAGTTTCACAACTAGTCGGTCAGTCAGTGAACGTAGACCGACTAAGAGGCATAATGAAATAGTCTGAATACAAATTGACTTAGTCGGTCCAAGAACAAAAGTTGATCGACTAGATTGTCAACTAGTCGGTCACCAAACATTCTTAGACCGACTAACGATAAACAGTAGCTTAGGAGAAATTTAGTATGAACAGTAAGTCACAACTAGTCGGTCAAAGAAGCATCACTGACCGACTAGTTCACAAACTAGTCGGTCGGTGAGTCAACGTAGACCGACTAACTGTAAACAGTAAAGTCCAAGAAATTAAGGAATCACACTAGTCGGTCCAAGAAGAGTTGCTGACCGACTAGATCACCATCTAGTCGGTCAGTACTTCTTCTTGTACCGACTAACATGCACAATCAAGTCCGAATCGAAGCGCGACGCTTCGAGGAAGTTAGAATGAACTTGTACTAAGATCCTAGAGCTACGATATGAGCGTTATGAAGTTAGAATCGTAAGATATACTCAAGGCTTAACATTCTATAGATCGAAGCTAAAAGACTATAAATAAAACCTTAAAGAACGGTCTTCGAAAGCTTCGATTAATTCTTCATGACTTCCAAAACGGTCCAAGAGCTTCAACGAAGCTTTAGGCATGAATACGAGCTTTGAGAAGTCTTGAGATGTCGCTTTGATTGTTCTCGTGAATTTGGCGACGATCTCCAATACTGCGCTCACAAATTGTTAGTTCATGAATTATTTATGTTTGCTCATCATCAAAAACCAAATCCGGGGAGTCCAATATTCAACAGCGTGAACGGCAGGAGGTGCAGGAGGGACAGGTGGTGCAGTAGTGGGGATAGGGGCGGAAGTGGCAGGTATGTGTGTGTAACGTTAGGAGAAGAGTCGGACGTAGACGAAGGATCACCCACGTGATCCTCCTCGGTGGTGGGGGTAGTAGCTTGGTGAGAGCATCGTGAGGGTCGAGAAGAGGAGGCGCCAGTGGCCTTCCTCTTCCCACGACGTGGAGGTGTGTGAGCCCCTCTAGTGTGAGGCATCGTGCAAGAGGCAATGCTGAAGTGTCGGTAAAAAAGTAAAGTGTAAATAGTATACCAATAAGACGATCGTAGCGAGAATGTTGTAGCGGGTATGGGAATGCTACTGATCGGAGATCTCCTCCAAGCTAATCCGGGACATGTCCTCTGATGTAGGCGAAACGCACCAGAAATAGAAACAAATATAATGTCAGGGAAAGAGGTGAAAAATAAATAGGTGGTGTGTGCATTTGCTCGACCGAGCATAAGCCTTGCTCGGTTGAGCAACATAGGTGTTGAGGGTTGGTACTGAGGACTGCCCGACAGAGCAGCAATAGTGCTCGGTCGAGCAGATTGGAACATGATGGTGGATTTCTTGACCGAGCACTGATTCTGCTCGGTGGAGTAGTGTCGATGGGGAGTGGGGAGGCTAATTGCTCGGTCGAGCACCATTTGTGCTCGATCGATCAGATGGAGTTGCCGGGGAAGGAAAAAGGAGAGAGAGAGAGAGAGAGAGAGAGAGTGTGTGTGTGTGTGTGTGTGTGTGTGTGTGTGTGTGTGTGTATGTATGTATGTGTGTGTGTGTGGGAGCTGACTGGACTGGTGGCACGACCGGCGGTGCGGGGCGGAGGAGGGGAAGGCGTCGACATCAGTGCAGGTTGAGTAGGGTAGATGGTTTGGTGCTCGGGTAAGGGAATTTTGATTAAGTGAGGAAACTTAGGGTTAAAAGAAATTGAGTTGGGTTTTAATAACCCGACTCATTCGAAAGTGGGCCCCACAAGCTATAGGATAAAGCGACTCGATCGAGCAGCGTAACTGCTCGGTCCAGTCAGATAGATATTTAAACGAGTTTTAGAACATTCCCTCGTCTACTCGATCGAGTAGGGTCTGCTCGGTCGAGCATTCTGTTGTTGTTTTCCATCTTCTCTTTTGCTCGGTCGAGCATTCTTCTGATCGGTCGAGTCGATGTCTACTCGGACCGAGCAAATGTTACTCGGGTCGTGTAGGCAGAACGTCGTTTTAAATCATTTCCCTGTGCATTCATTAGCTCGGTCGAACATGCTGCTGCTCGGTCGAGTCGGTGTCTACTCGGACCGAGCAACGGCTGCTCGGGTCGTGTAGACAGAACGACGTTTTCCTTCTCTTTTCTTGTGCCTGCGCTACTCGACCGAGCAAGTGGCTGCTCAGTCGAGTCACCTGTGTCTCTTTTGCTCTTTTTTCAGCTACTCTTCTTCCAGCTAAAGCATCGATTTGTGTGCCCATTTAACGTTCAACCTATAGAAAGGAAGAACCCACCAGATTCTTATGATTTTGCATTTTAAAGAGAAATAGATGGCATTTTAATCTGGTTTTCTTGAATAGATAAAGTAAAAACAAAAATTGAAAAAGATAATCTAAGATATAAAAGATTGGGTTGCCTCCTGATAAGCGCTCGTTTTGAGTCATGAGCTCGACTCTGTCAAGTTCTTCAATGGTTATTTGGCACGCATGAGATTCGTGCATCAGTCTTGCCAACGGTACCGTGCGGCGGTACTTGGCATCCTTCTCCTCCATGCTTTTCCTCGGCGGTATAACTGATTGCTTTTGGCTTCTCGTGGTGAAAAGAATCATCTCTGAGCTCCTCATCCAATACACGAAAATAGGCGGAAAATGCCTTGTAGTAGATGGGATCGCCATTGTCATCGACATTTGTTCTCATCGGGTCCTTCATGACCCACTCAGTGGCATGTTCCTCTACATCATCATCTTCTAGGAGCTCTAGATAACTAGATCTTTCTTCTCGGGCATGCTCCTTCA